>CM077255.1:22390039-22934582 GCA_039654775.1 Spinibarbus caldwelli | reverse complement strand
AAACCGATGCCAATGAAATTGAACTGAGCAGGGTTGTAATCTGGGAGCTCGTTGATCACGGTGAGTGGAGCGTTCAGGTTTTTCTCCCGAGAGGTGACTCGGTAATGTGCTCGGAAGTTCCGGAGGGGGTTGTATCCAGGTTGAAGGGTGTCTGAACATCGGAAGCCTTCCTTGATGAAAGAGCCATGCTGGGACACGGCAACAAATCTATCTTTGTGTGGCATCATCTTTATGACTGGAGAGTAGACGAACTGGATATACAGCAAACAACCTGTAATGAAATGACTAAAGTCAAGCAATGTGAAAGACTTTATTTGCAAATTATTAGTAAATCTTCCACAGATTGATTATAAGTATGTAAATATGTAGATATTGTGCACAACAGTGGACAGTCCTCACCACTAGAGACATCCCAGACTTTGATGGATTTTTCCAGAGATCCAGTAAAGATGTATATATCATTTATTGAGAAGACAGCACAGAGGACACCTTCAAAATAAAAACCCTTAAGGATGGAACAAGACAACACATGTCCTATTAATCTCACACAGTGGTTGTTTGTTGACAACATTATATGTCATCATAGGCTTGCTCCAAATGCTGAGCACACTGAAAAATAACTGAATAAGTTAATTAGTTCTTGTTGACTTGTTTTCAAGTAAAAATAGCACAAGTAAAATAAATAAATAAATAAATAAATAAAAACCAAATCATTTAAGCACAAACCCAGCCCAAAAATAAAAGAACAATAATAGCAACAACAAAAGAAGGAAAATTAAGGACAGCTGGAAACAGACAGACGTCCCTTAGACTTTAAGACAGTGTGGGAAACAGAGAGGAGTTGGCTGCACGATCTGAGTGATCCAAAGGTAGTGTACGTAATACAGGAATCCACACACATTTATACTGGGGTAACAAGACCATAAAGGGTCTTAAAAACAAAAGCACAATCTCTCAGTTAATTCTACAACTAAATGGTGGCCAGTGCAAAGATGCCAGCACAGAGGAGAGATGGCCTGTTTTCTTCAAGACCTTTGGAATAGCAGTCACTCCAAGAAGGCGTCTTTTAGAGCTATGGACATCGCTCCACTACAGACAGGGGAATTAGCAGTTAGACAGAGGGTTTGGATCCCAGTGACTTTTTGGTCACTGGCCCCCTTGACCAAAAGTCAAAGACAGGGAACATCCAGCGAAAACTTGGATCAAACCAGGAACCTTTAGATCATTATTCTTATGCTCCACCAGCTGAGCTATTTAGGCAACAACTGCTAACCTTTTGGCCAGCAGGGATTTCCATGAGACCACCCATCACTTTGCCAGAAGAGCAGAGCTGAGCTCCCAGAGAACAAAAGAGGCTGGACCATACCGGGATCAAACCCACAAGCTTGGCGTTCCTAGCACCACGCTCTAACCAACTGAGCTAACTAGCCTGGCCCTGGTTGGACTTCTGCCCAATTGGCCAAAAACTTCCTTATTGTTCGAGACCCTAAAGAGACAAAAGACCTTCATGACCAAGCCTCACCACAGGCTCGATCGGGATTTGGACTCGGGACCTCTCACACCCAAAGTGAGAATCACACCCCAAGACCAACAAACCAACCTGCAAATCTGCCTAGCCACAAGCGTTGCTGTTCCCGTGTCTGTGGCCGTGGCAAAAAAAAAACAAAAAAAAAAACGCTAAAGTGTGATGATTTCTGAGAAACTTGCTTCTGCCGTGTCTCCACAAGCCTGACCTGTAGGGTGTGTAGGAGAGTCAGCACAGTCCTAATCAACGTATGAAGCTTATTTCAGAAATGGAACACAAAAAGCAAGGCATGCCCACAAGCAGCTATTTCCAGTCACGCCAGTACAGCTCCAATTCACGTGGATGGAGAATGAGCAAGATGTCCAAAACACCTGTTTCATTTGCATGTGTCAAATCAACAAGAAACGTCCCCTCAAAAAAAAAAAAAAAAAAAAAAAAAAAAACAGAAGAAAGGAACAACTACAACAACAACAGAAGAAGGAAAATGAGCTAACATGGAAGAAATGAAACACCTTGAGACAGTGTCAAAGGCAAACACTTGAAAGTTGGATTTAAAAATGGGGCTAGACCTAACATGAAGAGGGATCTTAGGAAGGACAGCTGAAACAGTCAAATGTACTTTAGGCTTTAAGCCAGTGTGGGAAACAGAGAGAAGAATTTGGCTGCACGACCTGAGTGATCCAAAGGTAGCGTACAGACATCGCTCTGCTTCAACCAGGGGAATTAGCTCAAATGGTAGAGCGCTCGCTTAGCATGTGAGAGGTAGCGGGATCGGTGCCTGCATTCTCCAAGCTGGGTCCTTCCCTTTTATGCTCACTTCCGTAAAGAGACTGACTGCACCTTGATACTACGACGCGACACTCTGTACATGAGCTTTTGGGGCTCACTGCTGCCAAAAAGTTTTTTGGGACCGGGTCCTGTGCACTTTGGTGGCAAAAGCAAGTCCCACCAAGACTTGAACTTGGATCGATGGATTCAGAGTCCAGGGTACTAACCATTACACCATGGAACCTTAAGAGCAGCATCTGCCGCTCACAGGCCACAAAGACTAAATAACTAACAGGCTCACCAGCAGCAACGCCAAACTTGTGCTTTTTTCCCTCTTCCTGCCACAAGAAAGCACAAAGCCTCCACTGAGTTTTGTACTCGGATCACTGGACTCAAAGTCCAGAGTGCTGACCATTATGCCAAGGAACCACCACTGCTTATTTGGTGGCCGTCTGGAAAGGCAGATAGCGCTGTGGCTGTGGGGAAGCAGTTAGACAGAGGGGTTTGATCCCAGTGAATTTTGGTCACTGGCCCCCTCCACCAAAAGGTCAAAGACAGGGAACATCTGCCAAAACCTAGAATTGAACAAGGGACCTTTAGATTTTCTGTCTAATGCTTTCCCAACTGAGCTATTTTGGCCACATCCACTAGGCTATTTCTCCAGACGTTTCTCCAACAGACTATTTTAATTGGTAAGATTATATAATATGTAATTTTATGGTTATTCAAGTATCACACTATTACCTTAGCAACATGCTAATTTATTGTAAATTGAGCCAAAATAGACCCAACCACAGACAAATAATAGTTAAGTAGACTATTTTACCTGGTGTTTGTGAGTAGAATGTACTTCTAATTATAATAAGTATTACCTCTAATACCTCTTTTTCAAGTATCTCATTGTTAGCTTAGGTACACACTAATAACAAATTCTATTAAAATGAATTGTGAACAGAGTCATGACAAGCAAACCAGCTTAGACTGGTTTTAGCTCTTCTCACTCTCTCAGCAAGGTAAATAATGGATGGATACACAGCAACCCATCAATATAAAAGTTTGGTTTAACTTGAAGAAACCATGACAGAAATAATGTAATGATAGAACCACTACTACTAATACAATTATTATTAAAACATTATTTTTAAATGAATATTTACCAGAAAAATATTCATTTAAAAATAATGAATATTTTCATTATATATGAAAATATTCATATATAATGAATATTTTCATTATATATGAATATTTTCATATATAATGAAATGGGGTGAGGAAAGAAATGAAAGAATAATATATGTTTGGGATCAGTAAGATTTTAATATAATTTTTAAAAATTTTTATATAATTTTTTATTTTATTAAAAATTATTATCATTTTTTTAATATATATAAATATATATATATATATATATATATATATATATATATATATATATATTTTTTTTTTTTTTTTTTATAAAATCAATGATAATCAGAGATGCTTTTAATTATTATTCAATTCAATTCAATTAAATATATTAAATTCAAAATAGAACTATTTTCACTAGCAGTCTTTTGGATCCCACTGTATATAAATGTTACATTTTTAACGACTCTCAGTTGCTTTTATGGTACAAAGCAATCTCTTCATACAGGATTCATTTTCTTAAACTCATTACAATTAATTAAACATGAGCAGCCACCCAAAGTATACAGGCCACAGTAAAACCGCACTGAGTAACTAGAAATATTATCTCTGACTTACAGCTTATACCTGATATGTAGAATACACGAAATTCACAAGCAAAAAGACAAAACAAAAAAGACAGAAGTAAATCTCTTTGCATTGCGACTGATAAACGATTTGTCTGTTCTTCACATATGTATGATGTCACTGGCTTCAGTACAGCGCCGTCAAATCTGAAGTGTTCAACAGAAGAGGAAACGTAACAGGAGTGAAAACCTTTGCTGCAACAGAAAGTCTTGACATGGTTTTATATGCTTACCTTTCACCAAGTGCAGGCATTGGAATTCAATCATGCATTGCACTTGAAATACCAAGTTATATCTTGTTACAAATTAGAAGCAAATAATGTGATTATTATTCTTTATTATACTGTGAGTTATTAAGCCAAAAGCTGTGGTTAAATGCAGTAATAACATAACTAAAACTATATTTCCCCTGTGCTTGTGCTTGTTTATACTATCTATTTTGTTATTAAAATATATTTTACAAGATGCTGTCTTTTACTTTTAACACTTGCAATATTGATTAAATTACTATAAAATGACTAAATAGTAAATTGTTTGATTTTTCTTATATAATTTTAATGTAATTACATAGTTATTATTATGTAATTATTATGTAATTACAAATATAACGCGTGCTATCCTAGTGTAAAGCCTAATTCTTGACACAGGTGGGCTGATGAATTGTAAAAGGTTAAGGAGAACACGTGTTGGATGGTTTGTTTTTCATCGAACTGATGCCAATGAAATTGAACTGAGCAGGGTTGTAATCTGGGAGCTTGTTGATCACGGTGAGTTGAGCGTTCAGGTTTTTCTCCCGAGAGGTGACTCGGTAATGTGCTCAGATGTTCCGGAGGGGGTTGTATCCAGTTGTCTGGACATCGGAAGCCTTCCTTGATGAAAGAGCCATGCTGGGACATGGCAACAAATCCATCCTTGTGTGGCATCATCTTTATGACTGGAGAGTAGACGAACTGGATATATGGCAAACAACCTGTAAAGAAATGACTAAAGTCAAGCAATGTAGAAGACTTTATTAGCAATGTATTAGTAATCTTCCACAGATTGATTATAAGTATATAAATATGTAGGTATTGTGCACAACAGTGAACAGTCCTCACCACTAGAGACATCCCAGACTTTGATGGTATCGTCCAGATGGTTTTGTCTCTTTGATCCAGTAAAGATGTATTTACCATTTATTGAGAAGACAGCACAGAGGACACCTTCAAAATAAAAACCCTTAAGGATGGAACAAGAAAACACATATCCTATTAATCTCACACAGCGGTTGTTTGTTGGCAACATTATATGTCATCATAGGTTTGCTCCAAATGCTGAGCACACTGAAAAATAACTGAATGAGTTAATTAGTTCTTGTTGACTTGTTTTCAAGTAAAAATAGCACAAGTAAAAAAAAAATAAAATAAAATAAAAAATGCCAAATCATTTAAGCGCAAACCCAGCCCAAAAAGAAAAGAACAACAATAGCAAAAACAAAAGAAGGAAAATGAAGGACAGCTGGAAACGGCCAGATGTCCCTTAGACTTTAAGCCAGTGTGGGAAACAGAGAGGAGTTGGCTGCACGATCTGAGTGATCCAAAGGTAGTGTGTCAAGGAATAGGTTGGATTCAGATGCGGGTACAACAGAGACTTTATTGAATAGAAAATATTCAGAACAGGCGATGGGCGCCTCCGCGGACAGCTCGTGTGGATGTGGAATCTCCTACCACACAGATGGGTGGAAAGTAGCAGCTGGAACAGCCGCAACAGCGGCAGTGGAGATGAAGCCGGCAGGGCAGCTCGCTAATCCAAGCGAGAGGCTGAGCAATCCACAAACGAGTAACGAGCAGAGAACAAGGAGGGCGGGGAAACAATCATGCTGACAATGCGCATGTGGCGAGCTGTCAAAACAAAGCCACGCACACAACAACAACACAACACCCGAACACAGAGACAGCAAAGAACAGGTGATCAGACCCGTACCCGACAGTACCCCCCTTCCCAGGAGCGCCACCAGGTGCCCCAGGAGGAGGCCTACCTCGTCGCCGACAGAAGTCCTCGATCAATGAACGGTCCAAAATGTCCTGGGACGGCACCCAGCATCTCTCCTCTGGACCATAACCCTCCCAGTCCACGAGATACTGAAACCCTCTGCCGCGACGCCGCTCGTCGAGTAATCTCCTAACTGTATAGGTAGGGGAGCCATCCACAAGACGCGGGGCGATCGCCGGCAGGGTTAAGGGGAGAAGAAAACACAGGTTTAACCCTAGAGACATGAAACACAGGGTGAACCCGACCAAGAGTGGGAGGGAGCTTGAGCCTGATCGCCACCGGATTAACCACCTTGGTGACGCGGTATGGCCCAATGAATCTGGGCGCCAGCTTACGAGAAGGCGCCCGGAGAAGCAGATCCTTGGTAGAAAGCCATACCCATTGACCGCACACATAGGTTGGAGGAGAGGACCGGCGACGATCGGCTGCTGCCTTGGTTCGTCCTGAGGTTCGGACCAAAACCCTCTTTCTCCCAGGTGTGGCGGCAGCGGTGAATGAAAGCCAGGGCGGATGGAACCGCAGCATCGGGTTCATGTGATGGAAACAGAGGCAGTTTATAACCCACAGAGCACTCAAAAGGAGACATACCTGAAGCCGCCACTGGAAGGGAGTTAGGAGCGTATTCTATCCAAGAGAGCTGTTGGCACCAGGAACTCGGACTGTTGGATGTCAGACAGCGGAGCATTCTTTCGAGATCCTGGTTGGCCCGCTCGCATTGCCCATTGGTCTGAGGATGGAAACTGGAAGACAGACTCGCAGAGACCCCGATCTGTCTACAAAACTCTTTCCTAAACCGGGAGGCGAACTGAGGACCCCTATCCGAAACCTATCAAACGGCAATCCATGGAGACGGAAGACGTGATCCACTATCAGCTGGGCGGTCTCCCAGGCAGAGGGCAATTTGGGCAGGGGAATGAAATGAACCGCCTCAGAAAAGTGATCCACCACAGTGAGAATCACAGTGTTACCCTTCGATGGGGGAAGCCCAGAGACAAAATCAAGGGCGATGTGTGACCATGGAAGGGAAGGGATGGGAAGAGGATGAAGCAGACCATCAGGAGGGCGATTCACTGGTTTACATTGGGCACATGTGGGGCAGGCCAACACGAACTGTCTGACATCCGCGGCCAGTGTGGGCCACCAGAAGCGTTGATGGATGGCAAACAACGTTCTCTGAATACCTGGATGGCAGACCAGCCTGGACGCATGACCCCACTGAAGGACTTCTGGGCGCAGCGCAGCTGGCACCGGCAACCTGCCCCACTGGGCACCTCCTTGGCACTTGCACCCCTCGATCGGACTCCTCTACTCGCCGCTCGATACCCCAAGAAAGAGCCCCGAACACCACCCCTTCAGGAAGGATGGCTTCGAAAATAAGCTCCGCCTCTGGGGCCCCAAACAGGCGCGCGAGAGCGTCGGGCTTGACATTCTTGGACCCCAGCCGGTACAAGAGGGTGAAGTTGAATCGGCCAAAGAAAAGCGCCCAGCGGGCCTGACGCGAGCTCAGCCTCTTGGCCGAATGGATATATTTGAGATTCTTGTGATCCGTCCAAACCAAGAAGGGCTGCGCTGACCCCTCCAACCAGTGATGCCACTCGCCCAAGGCCAATCTTACCGCCAACAGTTCTCTGTTGCCAATGTCGTAGTTATGTTCTGCAGGGCTGAGATGGCAAGAGAAGAATGCACACGGGTGCACCTTCCTGTCGCGGAGGGAACGCTGAGATAGAACTGCACTAACCCCGACGTCCGAAGCATCAACCTCGACAATGAACTGGGACTCAGGATCTGGAACCAACAGAACAGGTACAGAGACAAAACGGAACTTTAATGTGTCAAAGGCTACCTGAGCATTCTGGTTCCACCTGAAGGACACCTTGGTGGAGGTTAATGCCATGAGCGGTGCAGCAATCTGACCAAAATTCCTGATGTATCGCCGATAGAAGTTGGCAAAACCCAGGAAACGCTGCAGAGCCTTACGGGAGTCGGTGACTGGCCACTTGGCAACAGCTTCTATCTTAGCAGGGTCTGGTTTAATCACCCTGGTAGAGATGATATGGCCAAGGAACGTAACAGACTCGGTGTGGAATTCACACTTCTCCGCCTTGACGAACAACTGGTTCTCTAACAGATGCTGGAGGACCCATCTAACGTGCTGGGTGTATAATTGGAGAGAAGGGGAGAAGATCAGAATATCATCCAAATACACAAAGACAAACTGATTAATCATGTCACCCAGAATGCTATTGACGAGACCCTGGAAAACGGCCGGAGCATTGGTAAGACCAAATGGAAGGACCAGATACTCCTAGTGTCCCGAGGGGGTGTTGAATGCCATCTTCCATTCATCCCCCTCCCGAATGCGCACCAGATGGTAGGCGTTACGGAGGTCTAATTTGGTGAAGACCCGAGCTCCCGGCAACAATTCAAAAGCAGAAGACATTAGAGGTAGGGGGTACCTGTTCATTACTGTAATGTCATTCAAACCTCTGTAATCAATGCAAGGGCGTAGGGAGCCGTCTTTCTTCTGAACGAAGAAAAACCCCGCACTGGCGGGAGAAGAGGAATGGCGAATGAGCCCAGCCTGTAGTGACTCACGTATATACCTGTCCATGGCCTCTCTTTCAGGACTGGAAAGGGAATATAAACGACCCTTAGGCGGAGAAGATTCACCTGCGAAACACAAGACACAGAGACAGCAGGAAAAGCAGCACCTAAACATGACACGTGACAAGACTGACTCCAGGCTAAAACTAAATTATTGATCCAATCAATATGTGGGTTGTTTTTCGGCAACCAAGGATGTCCTAAAATTAACGGGGCCTTAGGGGAGTCAATAATTAACAGTTCGATCTGCTCACAATGGTTACCAGAGAGGGAAAGGCTTACACTAGGTGTGACGTGAGTGATGGTGGTGAGGGGATTGCCCGCTAATGACCATGCTGTAATGGGCTTGGCCAGGGGAATGGTCGGGATGTTCCACTTGTGAGCCCGCGATCTCCATACAGCAATTCCCCATTCACGGGCGCGACTCGGGAGAAGAGTGAGGATGTAAGCAACCTTAGCCTCTTCTGTGGCGTAACGTCGAGGCTGCAGTGAAAACACCAACGCACACTGGGAGAGAAAGGCTTGGCAGGCATTAGAATCGCCATCATAAACCGGTGGATTGTTGGAATGAGGTTCGGGCTCCAGAGGAATACCAGCGCGGAGGACGGGACCCCGGTTAGCTGCCTCCCATTGAAGATCATCGACCCGCGTGAGGAGTTCAGCGACTCGGGCATTGAGAGCGTTCACCTCTTGCGCTGTGGTGTTGAACTGGGTGGAATGTTGACCCAGCAAAACTCCCTGTTGCACGAGAGCAGAACGAAGCGGATCCGATCCCGCTGAATCCATTGTTGGTCAGACTGTTCTGTCAAGGAATAGGCTGGATTCAGATGCGCGTACAACAGAGGCTTTATTTAACAGAAAATAATCAGAACAGGCGATGGGCGCCTCCGCAGACAGCTCGTGTGGACGTGGAATCTCCTACCACACAGATGGGTGGAAAGCAGGGCAGCTCGCTAATCCAAGCAAGAGGCTGAGCAATCCACAAACGGGTCCGCAGAAACCCAGGGACGGCAGATGCTGAAGGGAGCCCACGGGTATCTGAACGCACAGAGAGGTGCAGGAAAATACACTTGCAGCTACGAGCACTGGAGCCTGAAAGAGACAAGACAGGACAGGTAAGCGATACAAACTATGACAGTCAGAGCAATGGGAATAACCACAAAAGTCTGACAAAAGACAGAGAAACACGGGGAGCTATAAAGGGGAAGCTAATGAAACAACAAGAACCTGGTGTGAAACAAGATAAGCTATCTAGCAGAGAACAAGGAGTGTGGGGAAACAATCACGCTGACAATGCGCACGTGGTGAGCTGTCAAAACAAAGCCATGCACACAACAACAACACAACACCCGAACACAGAGACGGCAAAGAACAGGTGATAAGACCCGAGACCCGACAGTAGTGTACGTAATACAGGAATCCACATACATTTATACTGGGGTAACAAGACCATAAAGGGCCTTAAAAACAAAAACACAATCTCTCAGTTAATTCTACAACTAAATGGTGGCCAGTGCAGAGATGCCAGCACATAGGAGAGATGGCCTGTTTTCTTCAAGACCTTTGGAATTGCAGTCACTCCAAGAAGGCGTCTTTTAGAGCTATGGACATCGCTCCACTACACTGTAAAAAATCCAACTTGCAAATTGTTAACTCAGTTTAAAATGATAAATTAGGTGGACAAATTTTTTAGCACAGTGTTGAGTTTACTTATAAAAAAGATTTAACTGCATGTTTACTACTATTCTGTCCAATGAAAATAAACAATTAAGTTGGGAAAACATAATATTTTGATTTCTTCATTCGAGTGTTCACTTCCTGTCATTGCGCATGCGCAGTCTGTTTCCGCTGCATTTTGCACAGGGTTTCCCCTCATCAGCTGCATTTTAGAAGGGGCTGGATGTTCTCTGGTTCAGGTAAGCTTTCTTTTAGTTTTATTATCGAAAACAACCTAAATAAATTACTCAAATGCTTAACGTAAAATGTAACGTTGTGTTTTAGAAAGACTATTCTAAGGAATGTAGTGATATTTTCCAAAGAGCTCAGACAGCTATTTAGCGATCTTCTAGTTCACTTCAGGTGCTTCATTTGAAGGCCATGTTCAGTTAACTTTGTAAAATTTGAATGAAATGTATCAAAATACACAATTTTATTGTGTAAGTTATAGTTATTACAATAAACTGTATTTAAATGGATTGTGTGTTGTGGATGGAGTCGATGGAATAGAATCGTCCAGTATTTAAGTCAACAAAGAAGCATACGGAAGCCATACGGAACACAGTCATATGCCTAATGCGAATTACAAATGCTAAATTGAGAATTAATCTTTCTTTTTGGATAAATCTTTTGCCAGCTGGTCAGTTCCATTTCACCGTCCGTGTTTTGATTTCTGCAAATCAGTTTTGGCTAGCGTTACTGCAAAAAACATTATTGTTCATCCAGCCACAAAACAGAGCTCTACTTGAAAAAAAAAAAAAAAAAAAATTGTAATCTACCTGAGTGAATAACATTACACGGTCAGCTAGGAAAGTCGTCACTATTGTAGGTTAGTATTGTTAAATAGAGGAGAAAAACAGCATTTTACATTTAAGTAAGATATAGGGTATTCTTAATCTTGTTAACCATGTGGTTGTTTCTGATCTTAGACGTACAACATAACGTGCTTTACATAACATCCGGTCTAAAACACCGAAAATATATAATCATGTTGAATTATCAGCAAATGTCTAGTATTTCAGGAGCTTAGTTTTTTTTTTTTTTTTTTTTTTTTTCTCTAAGCATAGCTCTTCTTAGCACCATTTAACTAGTTAAATGCAATTTAGCATTATTATTCTTAATTGAATTGAATGTGATTCATCTAATATTCTCCTTTTTTGTATGTAATATTTATGTTATGTTTTAAACAATTAATGTCAATTTAGTTGGAATGTAACACTGCACATGCCAAACTGTTTTTGTTTTTCTTTTCATAGGTTTGGAATGCAGTGTAAGTTTTTCAAATTTGCCCAGAGTAGCAGAGAGGTCCTCTTGAAACACTACAGGCTTCGGCACTATCAAGGGCAATCCTGGCAGAATCCTTACTTGTATACTGACTGCGTCTGCACTTTTAAAACTGTAGGTGCATTAAAAACACATTTGACAAGATCACACAAACACACTGCTGCAGTTACTGACCACTTTAATTTTTCATGTGAGTTATGTGATTTCAAAGATGTTTGTCAGCCATCCCAGTTTTTAAACCATATCAGAAATCATTTGAGGTATTATGTATTCTCGTAGCTTCATAAAATTACAGTTGAGCCACTGATGTCACATGGACTATTTTGTCAATGTTCTTGGTACCTTTCTGGACCTTGAATATGGTAGGACCCTTGCTGTCTATGCAGGGTCAGAGAGCTCTCGGATTTAATAATAAAAAAAAATATCTTAATTTGTGTTCCAAAGATGAACAAAGGTCTTACGGGTTTGGAACGACATGAAGGTGAGTAATGACAGAATTTTCATTTTTGGTGAACTATCCCTTCAATGAATTTGACAGTCTGCTTCTTTTTTTTTTTCTTTTTTTTTTTTTTCAATAGGGCCATATATCTAACTTTAAAGATTAAGAAAGACCCAGAAGTCTCAAAAGTACTCCATTTTACTTGCACATTTTATTCCAAGTTTTGTAATGTTTTTGGAACCTTTAAGCCTTTAAGCAAGTCAGTATACACTGCTGTTGTGTTGAAAAGACAGACAGTGATATTCATTCTAAAAAAAATTTATTTTGTTTCTTCTGCATTAGAAAGTAACACAGATTTGGAATGACGTGACTTGGCAAGGCTTAGAAAATTATGAAAGTTTTCATTTTTGAACTACCCCCTTTAAGTCATTTTACATGTTACCACATATTAAGCTTTGCCATATACTTAATGTACTTGATTTATTTTTAATCAGAATTTTGTTTTACAGAATATGCGGCTCCGTGTTGTGTTGGCCCCTGATAATATTAGGAGGCTGGATATTTTGGAAAATCTCACTTCGGTTGAACACTTGAAAACAATTCAATCAACAAGGATGATTTTCTGATTCAGTTTGAGGATCCTGAGTTCGGAAATGAACTCTGTAACTTGACCAATATAACAGAGCTTCCACCAGAAAAAGCAGTGCTGAAGATATTCCAGAAAGTACCTGAAGAATCAGAACCAGAGACCTCGATTTCTTCTTTAGACACTGCCAGTATGTCCTCCCCATCTGATAGCTCAAACCAGAGTTTCCCCTTTGTGTCTATGAGAGCGTGAAAATTCTCAGTGGTCATCTCCTTTCCCGATTCCCAAGTTCTCTTATGATGTTGAGTTGTGGCTTGAAAAAGGGAATGGGAATTTTAAAGAAGATGGAACACTGCTCACAGTTCCAAGAGAAATGAAAATGGACATCCTGGACAGCATAGCCCAGGCAATTTTTTCATTCAAAGCTTACCCGAACAAACAAGAGTTGGAGTCTGTGTCTGCTGCACTGATTGAAAAGTATCCATGTCTGAACAGGTTATCACAGCTGGACTATGAACATCAAATATAAGGTTGGGAACTACCGTCAGAAACTACGAACGGCAGGTTGCTCTGAAGTCGCTGTGAACCAAAAAAGAGTGACCAATGATTCTAGATGTTTAAAGAAAGCAAAGAGATGCGAGGTAAACTTCCTCCCAGACAACCCAGTAGAGCAGACAGATTGTTCCTTACAGAAGGAAAAAGATGCACTACAGGAGGAAATGAAGAAGAAACATTTCAGCATGGCAATTGTTGACTCCAAAATGGAACTGACATTCTCTCTGAGAAGGAAGGAGATAGTTGATGAAGAACCTCTTGTGGCTGATGTCCTAAAACAATGGCCAGCATTGTTTTTGGAAGATCAAGTGAGTTTATGTATTTGAGATTATTTATTTATTTAAAGATTAATTATCTTGTGTAGTCTTAATTCTTACTGTTCACTGTGTGTGTGTGCATGTGTTTTAAGGTCTGTGCCGAGTTTTACAGAATTACACAAACCAACCTGAAGAGTACCTTTTTGTTTTTTTTTGGATGAATACACATCAAAGACGATCTTCTTGTACTGATCACGTGGTGGAGCCTATGGAGATGAAATGAAGACCCTCCTAGACCAACTTGATCAAGTAAATATTTAGCAACTTAAGTAATTATTTAGTGTCAAATCACGTAAACATATTTTAAAATTTGTAACCTGTGAATGAGCATAATAGTGGCCCTTTAAAGGTAAGCCCTAAGCTTTTGGTTGAATATAACATGCATATAACTTTTTCTGTGTCTTTCAGACTGATGTGCTTGCTCAAAGGAAAGCTACAGCTCTCAAAGGTCTACCTTTGTTTATGAGGGAAAAGTCTGGAAACTTCCTGAAGTCTTGCCTGGTAAGTGTGTGTTATCAGTCTGTTATCAGCATATGCACTCATACCTGAGGTACTAACCAGATCCTGTAAAGAGAAAACAGTTTTATCTGGTGTCCGAAACTAATCTGCTAACTGTTCTATAAGCCAAACGGCAGGGGAAAGAGTACAATGGAGGAGACAAAGTGTTGGCAAAAATTCATTTATTGAATAATCCTAGTTGCATCCTTCTCAGTGATGAGTCTGACAGCACAAATTAAAAAAAAAAAGTGTTATATCCAAGCAAACACAATGGAAAATTACGGCATGTGTGATTTTTTGGGTGACCTATCTCAAACAATATAAAACACTATTTTTGGTCCAGCAGAATTCAATCAATTAAAAAATGGGTTTTGATTCTGTCTTTATGCTGCTTTTTACTGCAGGACACAGACCCAGAAGACACACACAAAAGGGATGAAGATGGGGGTCTTAACTGTCGTTGAAGATGACGTTGCCACCATCCATTCAAACCCAAATGTAAGGTGCATGTCTGTAGTTCTAGAGGAGCAAGTAGAGGAGCTGGATAATGTGCAAGACCTCCCTACAGCTGTTGCTCTCCTATTTGGCTTGATTTATGCCCTCAACATTAGCTATTCTAAAGAACTAAAACACACTTTTGAAACAATTCAGAAAGTGTTTATTGGCCTTGACCCCCATTGTTTTTGGAACAGGGACCTTTAGCTTTTCTGTCTAGTGCTTTCCCAACTGAGCTATTTTTGCCACATCCACTAGACTATTTCTCCAGACTTTTCTCCAACAGACTATTTTAATTGGTAAGATTATGTAATATGTAATTTTATGGTTATTCAAGTATCACACTATTACCTTAGCAACATGCTAATTTATTGTAACTTGAGCCAAAATAGGTCACTGGCCCCCTCCACCAAAAATTCAAAGACAGGGAACATCTGCCAAAACCCAGGATTGAACCAGGGAGCTTTAGCTCTTCAGTCTAGGGCTTTCCCAACTGAGCTAATTTGGCCACATCCACTAAGCAATTTCTCAAGACTTTTATTGTAAATTGAGCCAAAATAGACCCAACCACAGACAAATAATAGTTAAGTAGACTATTTTACCTGGTGTTTGTGAGTAGAATGTACTTCTAATTATAATAAGTATTACCTCTAATACCTCTTTTTCAAGTATCTCATTGTTAGCTTAGGTACACACTAATAACAAATTCTATTAAAATTAATTGTGAACAAAGCCATGACCAGCAAACCAGCTTAGACTGGTTTTAGCTCTTCTCGCTCTTTCAGCAAGGTAAATAAATTGTGAACAGAGAAAATAGATCTAACCTCAGTGTGTATAGTTCAATAAACTATTTAACGTATTTGAGAGTAGTATGTGCCTTTTAATGCTTATTTGAGTATACAGTAGGGCCCTATGATTTCCGCGATGCTGAAAACGTGGATGGATTATAAGAAAGAAATAAAAGAATAATATATGTTTGGGATAAGTAAGATTAAAAAATAATAATAATAATTTTATTAAAAATTATCATTTTTTAAATATATATATATATTTTTTAATAAAATCAATGATAATCAGAGATGCTTTTAATTATTATTAAATTCAATTCAATTAAATATTTTAAATTCAAAATATAACTATTTTCACTAGCAGTCTTTTGGATCCCACTGTATATAAATGTTACATTTTTAACAACTCTCATTTGCTTTTATGATACAAAGTGATCTCTTCATACAGGATTCATTTTTTAAACTCATTACAATTAATTAAACATGAGCAGCCACCCAAAGTACACGGACCACAGTAAAACCGCACTGAGTCACTAGAAATATTATCTCTGACTTACAGCTTATACCTGATATGTAGGATACACTAAATTCACAAGCAAAAAGACAAAACAAAAAAGCCAAAAGTAAATCTCTTTACATTGAGACTGATAAACAATTTGCCTGTTCTTCAGATATGTATGATGTCACTGGCTTCAGTACAGCTCCGTCAAATCTGAAGTGTTCAACAGAAGAGGAAACGTAACAGGAATGAAAACCTTTGCTGCAACAGAAAGTCTTGACATAGTTTTATATGCTTACCTTTCACCAAGTGCAGGCATTGGAATTCAATCATGCATTACACTTGAAATACCAAGTTATAACTTGTTACAAATTAGAAGCAAATAATGTGATTATTATTATTTATTATACTGTGAGTTATTAAGCCAAAAGCTGTGATTAAATTCAGTACGAACATAACTAAGACTATATTTCCCCTGTGTTTGTGCTTGTTTATACTATTTTTTTTATTAAAATATATTTTACAACATGCTGTCTTTTACTTTTAACACTTGCAATATTGATTAAATTACTATAAAATGACTAAATAGTAAATTGTTTGATTATTCTTAAAAATATAAAGTTTAATGTAATTACATAGTTATTATTATGTAATTATTATGTAATTACAAATATAACGATATCCTTGTGTAAAGCCTAATTGTTAACATAGGTGGGCTGATGAATTGTAATAGGTTAAGAGCCTAGAAGGTATTTAAAGGAGAACACATGTGTTGGATGGTTTGCTTTTCATCAAACCGATGCCAATGAAATTGAACTGAGCAGGGTTGTAATCTGGGAGCTCGTTGATCACGGTGAGTGGAGCGTTCAGGTTTTTCTCCCGAGAGGTGACTCGGTAATGTGCTCGGAAGTTCCGGAGGGGGTTGTATCCAGGTTGAAGGGTGTCTGGACATCGGAAGCCTTCCTTGATGAAAGAGCCATGCTGGGACACGGCAACAAATCCATCCTTGTGTGGCATCATCTTTATGACTGGAGAGTAGACGAACTGGATATACAGCAAACAACCTGTAAAGAAATGACTAAAGTCAAGCAATGTGAAAGACATTATTAGCAAATTATTAGTAAGTCTTCCACAGATTGATTATAAGTATGTAAATATGTAGGTATTGTGCACAACAGTGGACAGTCCTCACCACTAGAGACATCCCAGACTTTGATGGTTTTGTCCAGAGATCCAGTAAAGATGTATTTATCATTTATTGAGAAGACAGCACAGAGGACACCTTCAAAATAAAAACCCTTAAGGATGGAACAAGACAACACATATCCTGTTAATCTCACACAGCGGTTGTTTGTTGGCAACATTATATGTCATCATAGGCTTGCTCCAAATGCTGAGCACACTGAAAATAACTGAATGAGTTAATTAGTTCTTGTTGACTTGTTTTCAAGTAAAAATAGCACAAGTAAAATAAATAAATAAATAAATAATAAACATAAAAAATCCCAAATCATTTAAGCGCAAACCCAGCCCAAAAAGAAAAGAACAACAATAGCAACAACAAAAGAAGGACAGCTGGAAATGGCCAGACATCCCTTATACTTTAAGCCAGTGTGGGAAACAGAGAGGAGTTGGCTGCACGATCTGAGTGATCCAAAGGTAGTGTACGTAATAAAGAAATCCACATACATTTATACTGGGGTAACAAGACCATAAAGGGCCTTAAAAACAAAAGCACAATTTCTCAGTTAATTCTACAACTAAATGGTGGCCAGTGCAAAGATGTCAGCACAGAGGAGAGATGGCCTCTTTTCTTCAAGACCTTTGGAATAGCAGTCACTCCAAGAAGGCGTCTTTTAGAGCTATGGACATCGCTCCACTACAGTCAGGGGAATTAACAGTTAAACAGAGGGTTTGGATCCCAGTGACTTTTTGCTCACTGGCCCCCTTGACCAAAAGTCAAAGACAGGGAACATCCAGCGAAAACTGGGATCAAACTCAGGACCTTTAGAGCTTTAGTCTTATGCTCACCCGCTGAACAATTTAGGCGACAACTTCTAGCCTTTTAGCCAGCAGGGATTTCTGTGAGACCGCCCATCACTTTGCCAGAAGAGCAGAGCTGAGCTCCCAGAGAACAAAAGAGGCTGGACCGTACCGGGATCAAACCCGCAAACATGGCATTATTAGCACCACACTCTAACCGACTTAGCTAATCGGCCTGGTTCTGATTGAGCTTCAGCCAAAAACTTCCTGATTGTTCGCGACCCTAAAGAGACAAAAGAGATCAAATCTCACCACAGGCTCGTTCGGGAACTGAACCAGCAACTTTTCACACCCAAAGTGAGAATCATACCCCAAGACCAACAAAGCAGCCTGCAAATCTGTTTAGCCACAAGCATTGCTGTTCCCATGTCTGTGGCTGTGGCAAAAAAATAAATAAATAAATTTTAAAAAAATGCTAAAGTGTGACGATTTCTGAGAAACTTGTTTCTGCCGTGTCTCCACTAGCCTGACTGTGTAGGAGAGTCAGCACAGTCCTAATCAATATATGAAGCTCATTTCAGAAATGGAACACAAAAAGCAAGGCATGCCCACAAGCAGCTATTTCCAGTCACGCCAGTACAGCTCCAGTTCACGTGGATAGGGAAAGAGCGAGATGTCCAAAAAACCTGGTCAAGCCGACGTTTCAATGGCATGAGTCAAATCAACAAGAAATGTCCCCTCAAAAAAACAAAACAAAACAAAAAATACAAAATAAAAACTGGAAGAAAGGAAAAACTACAACAACAACAGAAGAAGGAAAATGAGCTAACATGGAAGAAATGAAACACCTTGAGACAGTGTCAAAGGCAAACAAATGAAAGTTGGATTTAAAAATGGGGCAAGACCTAACATGAAGAGGGATCTTAGGAAGGTCAGCTGAAAGGGTCAGATGTACTTTAGGCTTTAAGCCAGTGTGGGAAACAGAGAGGAGCATTTGGCTGCATGACCTGAGTGATCCAAAGGTAGCATACAGCACTCTGCTACAGACAGGGGAATTAGCTCAAATGGTAGAGCGCTCGCTTAGCATGCGAGAGGTAGCGGGATCGATGCCCGCATTCTCCAAGCTGGGTCCTTTCCTTTTACGGTCACTTCAGAGAGGAGAATTTGGAAATTCTCTCTCTCTCCATAAAGAGACAGACTGCACCTTGACACTACGAAGCAACGCTCCCTACATGAGCTTTTGGGGCTCACTGCTGCTGAAAAGTTTTTTGGGACCGGGTCCTGCACACTTTGGTGGCAAAAGAAGGTCCCACCGAGATTTGAACTCGGATCGCTGGATTCAGAGTCCAGAGTGCTAACCATTACACCATGGAACCGTGACAGGAGCAGCTGCCGCTCACAGGCCACAAAGACTAAATCACTAACAGGCTCGCCAGCAGCAACTTCACCAAACTTGTGCTTTTTTTTCCTCTTCCTGCTGCAAGAAAGCACAAATGTTCCACTTACATTTGAAGTCGGATCACTGGATTCAAAGACCAGAGTGCTGACCATTATGCCATGGAACCACCACTGCTTATTTGGTGGCCGTCTGGAAAGGGGTCACTGGCCCCCTCCACCAAAAATTCAAAGACAGGGAACATCTGCCAAAACCCAGGACCGAACCAGGGAGCTTTAGCTCTTCAGTCTAGGGCTTTCCCAACTGAGCTATTTTGGCCACATCCACTAGGCAATTTCTCCAGACTTTTATTGTAAATTGAGCCAAAATAGACCCAACCACAGACAAATAATAGTTAAGTAGACTATTTTACCTGGTGTTTGTGAGTAGAATGTACTTCTAATTATAATAAGTATTACCTCTAATACCTCTTTTTCAAGTATCTCATTGTTAGCTTAGCTACACACTAACAACAAATTCTATTAAAATGAATTGTGAACAGAGCTATGACTAGCAAACCAGCTTAGACTGGTTTTAGCTCTTCTCGCTCTCTCAGCAAGGTAAATAAATTGTGAACAGAGAAAATAGATCTAACCTCAGTATTTATAGTTCAATAGACTATTTAACGTATTTGAGAGTAGTATGTGCCTTTTAATGCTTATTTGAGTATACAGTAGGGCCCCACGATTTCCGCGATGCTGAAAACATGGATGGAGTCGCGGAATCCAGTCATAAAAACGGAATTTACTGTATAACGCGGAATGCCACGGAATTTGCCAAATTTTGGATGGATACACAGCAACCCGTCAATATAAAAGTTCGGTTTAACTTGAAGAAACCATGACAGAAATAATGTAATGGTAGTACTACTACTACTAATAAAATTATTATTAAAACATTATTTTTAAATGAATATTTACCAGAAAAAAATATTTACCATAATTTATTTAGCATGAAAATTTAAATACACAACACAGTATTTTTTGGGAAAAAAGAAAGAAATAAAAGAATAATATATGTTTGGTATCAGTAAGATTTTAATAAATTTTTTTTAAATTTATTAAAAATTATAATTTATATATTATATTATAATTTATATATATATATATATATATATATATATATATATATATATATATATATATATATATATATATATATATATTTTTTTTTTTTTTTTTTTTTTTAATAAAATCAATGATAGTCAGAGATGGTTTTAATTATTAATATTTAAAGAAACTATTGACATGGAATCCAGAAAATGAATTGAAAATTTGGTCAAAATAAACTGAATTTGAGAAAAAAAAAAATTTCATTTGGTCGTAAAAAAGTAATTTTTTGTTAAACTTTGAATAAACTGCTGTTTCATATTGTAAGGTCCATGATTTAAATTAATTTGACATGGTTTTTGATGAACAAAATTTAATTTAACCATTATAACAGTCTAGAAAAAAATAAATTAAAAAAAATGTAATTTGGGGAAAAAAAAAAAAAAAAAAAAACAGAATTTGGGAAAAGTATAGGCAACTTACAGCGCAACAACAGTTCAACAGACTGTTTACATACCATTAAATTACATACTGTTTTCAACAGACTACATACCATTCGGGATTGTAATTTTTATGTTCATTTGAATATCACATTGTTATCTTAAAAACATGCTCAACAACAAACTCTTTTGGTTTATTTATTAAAAAGCTCAATAAATTAAACAAACATGCAAACCCTCACCTTGTACTCCATGGTGTGATTCAGTAAGACGGGACTCAGATTCCACAATTTCTGAACACAATCTTGAGAGCCAATCAATGCCTGCGCATCCCAGTTGCTCATGGTGATGCAGGTAACGGCTGCGCCGTGATGATCCAGCTCAGCGGCCGTGGCGCTCTTAAAGTCGTAGATCACCACTTCGCCACCAAAGGTCCCATAGAGTAGCCTGCAGTCAGACAGCAGAGCCATGGCAGAGATTGGGGAGTGCAGTAGGCACAGGGAGTACCTCTCAAATGGGCCGTCCACACAGGGGAAACTGTCTCTTGATGTAATCTCAAAGAGACAAACCGCATCCTCATACGCCACGGCCATTCTGTCCTCCCGCCGGCTGATGGCCATGCTGCGTACCGTCGGGAGGTTTTCTGGAGGGGGCAGGCACAGGGTTTCTGGGGCAAAGTCTAGTGGGTAAATAAGGATGGTACCAGTCCGCAGTCCACAGAAGAGCAAGCGTTTCTGCTGGGCTAATTCCATACAGCACACTTCTGAGGACACGTCCATACTGTCAGACTGTAGACCTGTGAAACACGTGAACAACTTTGGCTTGAGAATTTATTTTAAATATAGTGGCGTTCAAAAGTTTGAGATCAGTAATATTTTTAATGTTTTTTAAAGAAATTTCTTATGCTTATCAAGGCTGCATTTATTTGATCAAAAATACAGACAAAACTGAATTTTGTAAAATATTATTTCAATTTAAAATGTTTTTATTTCAATATACTTTAAAATATAATTTATTCCTGTGAAGCAAAGCTGAATTTTCAGCATCATTACTCAAGTCTTCAGTGTCACATGATCCTTCAGAAATCATTCTGATATGCTGATTTATAATCAATTTTGGAAACAGTTGTGCTGCTTAATGTTTTTTGGGACCTGTGATACATTTATCAGGATTCTTTGATAAGTAAAAAAAAGTTAAAAAGAATGATGTTTATTTGAAATTCTGTGTTTCAATATACACAACTACTATTCAAAAGTTTGGGGTAAGTAATTTTATATATATATATATATATATATATATATATATATATATATATATATATATATATATATATATATATATATATATATATATATATATATATTTTTTTTTTTTAAGAAATTTATATTTTTTTTTATAGGATGTTTTAAATGGATAAAAAGTGATAGTAAAGACTTATATTGTTAGAAAAGATTTCTATTTAGAATAAATACTGTTCCATTTAACTTTTTATTCAAGATCAATAAGAATCAAAGAAAAAAGTATCACAGGTTCCAAAAAAATATTGAGCAGCACAACAGTTTCAACACTGATGATAAATCAGCATATTAGAATGATTTCTGAAAGATCATGTGACAATAAAGACTGGAGTAATGGCTGATGAAAAGTCAGTGCTGTGACATTAAAAAATTTTAAGGGCCAGATTTACTAAACATGGCAAATTAGCATTAGAGTGCAATTCCATAAAAGTGCCGATGGGAGGAGAAATTCTGTGTGTGATTTACTGACAACGTGCACATTAAAGAACAGACGCAGCCAGAGCATTACCATAATGACCTGTGTAATCTACCAAGAGCAGCGCAAATTACCGCCTGCTTTAAGACATGCTTTTTTTGGGGCAATAATAATGGCGCAAAAAATTTTGCGTCTGAAAGGGAAACTCCTACAAATGCGTATTCAATAAGGTCAGGCGCTAAATATAACTGTGTCCACACCTTTTCAGTGCTAATTCTTCACTGTACGTCTTTAGTAAATCCTAACAGTACTATTTTAATGCCAAATGACGGTTTGCGCTGGCACAAACCGTTAGTAAATCTGGCCCTAAAAATCTTACTGATCCCAAACTTTTGAATGGCAGTGTATATCTCGCACATAAACACAACAATGAAAACCAATATCCTCTTATTACATGTTTCACCTTCCGAGGAGCTCCAGGTGAAAACCTCTGTTTTATTTCCCTCTTTCACATAGAATACAGTTTCACCGTCTTTCGACAGGGCCACTAGGGGGCAGTATGCTGGGATGAAAGTTTTGCTCCTGTGCTTGGTGTTGTAATCCAGCTGCCATACTTTGAGCTGGTTGGCAATAACGGAGGCAGAGATAATAGTGCGCTGATGGACAGCCAAAGAGGCCACAGCAGAATCCATCACCCCGATCCAGTCCAGCAGGGCTCCTGTGGTTACACTCCACACCTTTAAAAGCGCAACAAGATCAACTTTCGGTTGAGGCAATAGCAGTGAGATGAAAATGTATGGGAAGAAAGGGATTAAACTGACCCGTATAATCCGATCCTGGGCACTTGTGATGATTTCGCTGCCTTCACTGCTTGAGACGGCACATAAGACTGGCGCGTCATGGTGAAGATCCAGAACCTTCTGCATTGAAGTCAGCGTAACAAGGAACACGCACAATGTTCTGTCACATCCTTCAACAAGAAAAAAGTGGATTAAAAAAGGGGATTTCAAGCAGATAGGTTTAACGGCACTCTTCATAAAGACTTGTGTTCTAGATAAAATCTTACTTAACAGAAAATAATTACAGTCAGCCAAAACTAGCAAATTTAACATATAATATTATATTTCTTATAATAATTACAGGACTGGAACTTACCTTAAATTATTGTAAGAAAAATTATCAAATAGGTTTTATGGGAAACTAAATACCAAATTTGGTCTCGACTGAATACCAAAAATACCAGAATTTTGGCCCCAAACTAGATAGATGAGTGATAGCTTCAGTTAGGATAAATCTGCAACCCTGTTACCCATTCAGTCATTTTATTATAATATTAATTGAATTGTATGTAATTATTTAAATATATAATAATATAGAATAAAACATATTTAAGTTGTAACTAATTTATTCAAAAATAAAAATTCCATTATTGATTGTTTTCTTCTTTCTCCAGTGGGAACTAAAAAATCTCAATGTGGAAAAAAGTTAGTTATAGTGCCTTCCTGAGTCTATTTTCTCCAAAACAACAAACAAACAAACAAACTTTTTTTTTTTTTTGTATTTTCTAAATCTGCAAACCTGTTATTCATTCAGTCATTTCACAACAATATTTATTGAATTTTAATTATTCAAATATATGCTAATATAATATAAAACAGATAATATAATATTTAGTTTGATCCAGTTAAGTAGACAAACAACAAATCTAAAGATTAAGTACTTCACATTGTTAAATAAATGTCCCTTTTTTAGAATTGCATGCCTTATTTTGCACCCTTTTCGTGGAAAGTGCTATTTAATTAATGTCTGATATTTGTAAGCCATTCATATTTAGATTTTCTGAAAAGGGTAACTTGGTCTTGGTTTAAATGTGTTTGTAAGCAGCCCAACATTCTGGCTGAACCAAACAACTGGTAATGGTTGATTAATGAAAGAATGGGGGATGTGTTTGGGAAACTTGTTAACCTGATTGACCTAAGTGATGCACACTTTAAGAGTAATTAATTACTGAGAAAAGATAACCAGGCAATGACATGTATAAAAGCACCTGCAAACAGCAGTTTTTCATCCTCAGATGTTCTGAGGAACAAAGCTGGAGAGGGAAGATCAACCACAGACTCAATATCATGGCTCCATACCTGCACACACACAAAAACCTTCCAATAAAGCTGAAATGCTACATTTCGCTTGGTCTTTACTGAAACAAGATACATACCGAATGGAGACGGGCTTCCCCAAAAGCAATGAGTATCTTGGAGTATTTGGTGAGTGTCAGAGAGCAGGTGATATTGTGGTGTCCGGCAGAGCAGGGCAGGGGGGTTTGGGAATGTTGCATGCCAGTGGATACGTCATAAAAACAGAGCGCCCCCTCACTGCATATGCATGCTACTGCATCTCCCACAATACCAAGAACTGAACAAACCCCTGCTGTCAGCTCATACATGGGCTCTGCTGTGTCCAAGTGCCAAGCTTTAACCTATATGGGAAAGCATGGTAGAGAAAACATAAGCTAACAGCTTTCTGTATAGTTATATTAATTATTAAACAAACACAAAAATGATGAATTCTGTCATTATTAATTGTTGTTAATTACATTTTTTGGTCTTTCTGTTCTTGTTGTTGTTATATTTTTGTAAGATCTGCACGAAGAGTCATTCAAATTTCTCAATTTCTATTATCATTAGACAAATAATGACTGGGGCCGGCTAAATAAAATGCTTAGTATAGTCTTACAAGTATTTATTTATTTACTTATTTAAGACTGGTCATAACTTGTTTTAAAGTCAATTAAAAATGTAGACTGAACTAATTTGAATCCGAAAAATAAGACTCCTTGGGTAACTGCTAGTTGGTCAGACTAGTTCTTAAGACCCCTGGTTTGGTACAGTAAGGGTGAGTGAATAATGACAATTTTCATTTTAGCATGAACTGTTCCTTTAATTTAAAAAAAAAAAAAAATGTACAGTTTTAATTTTTCATACGAGGCTGCTTGGGTTGGTTATGATAATCTTCATTTCTTCAATCATGTGGACGTGTGTAGGGGTGTGTGTTTGGACAGACACTGCATCAGTGATACAGAAAAGCTGTTGTCCATTCATCAGACACCATTTTCTTAGTGTGCCATCGAGTCCAGTAGACAGGCAGTGATTGGTTTTGTCCATCAGCTTCAGGGACAGCACCCCCGCTACACAGAGAGAAACAAAAAGTGTTTATATTTTCATATATGTGACCATGGACCACAAAAGGGTCTTTAGGGTGAACACCGTTTTTTTTTTTTTTTTTTAAACCACATAAGGGTCAATTTTTCAAAATTGAGATTTATGCATCATCTGAAAGCTGAACAAATAAGCTTTCCATTGATGTATTGTTAGGATAGAACAATATTTGAACGAGATACAACTAATAGAATATCTGGAATCTGAAGGTGCAAAAAAAATCTAAAATATTGAGAAAATCACCTTTAAATTTGTCCAAATGAAGTTCTTAGCAATGCATATTACTAATCCAAAATTAAGTTTGGATATATTTACGGTAGGAAATTTACAAAATATCTTCATGGAACATGATCTTTACTTACTATCCTAATGATTTTTGGTACAAAAGAAAAATTGATAATTTTGACCCATATATGTATTTTTGGCTATTGCTACAAATATACCCGTGCTACTTATGACTGCTTTTGTGGTCCAGGGTCACATATAAAATGGTGTTCACCCTAAAGCATTTTTCGGGTAGTTTCTAATAGGCACAGAGAAACAATTTGAAAATTGGGGAGCAAACATTTCTATATTTCAATTAGCTATGTCCCTTTTATTTATTTGTTTAACTATTAATTTGCTTATAAAAGGGATAGTACCGGTGCTGAATTCTGATTGATCAATAAGAGTGTATTTAAATTCATGCTGAAATCTACAATATAAGTTGAAACACCATGTAACTGCACACCTCCCCTAGTAGACTGCTTTTTTTTGTTGCATAGCAACGTTCTTTGAGGAACTATGGGGGAACTGAAGTGAGCACTCTTAAGGGAGCATGGTATTACGGTCTCATTTGGGAATGTTTGGCTCATCGTACACCAGGATGTTGTATTAATCAAATACAACTAAAAAAAGTTAAGAAAAATTTAACAAAATTTTGTAAAGAATACTCAAAATTTAATGAAAATAAATAAATATAAATATTTAACAAATATAAAAATGTATCACTAAAAATAAAAACTAATAAAGTAAAATCAGAACTCCTGGCCTAACTAGCCAGCAGAAAGAAGAAGGAGGAGAGGAAAAGACACTGGGATGAGCCCGCGAGAGTGGGAGAGCTCCGGAGAACATCTGCGCTGTGTGTCGATGCACCTTACGAGAAAATAAGACCAGCAAGTAAGGTAAAAATATATGTACATTTGTCTGTGTGTTTGTGTCATATTTTTGCACACCAGTTTAACTTAGTAACATTTACCCATCAACATGCTGGTAACAGACTTTACTATGGTAAACTGCACTGTCGTTACAAACAACTTTTGTCAGCTTATTGAATTAAGTTACCGAATTAAAGTTGTTTTTAACAAGCAACGCTTATCTTATATTAACATTAGTTTAACTAATGTGAAATTTTGTTCAGGTGTTAGTAGTTAATGTTGGCCAGTAGCCTATTGAGAAAATAAAATCATATGTTAGCTACCTTAAACAAGTTTTATGGCTAGCTGCCTTTCTAGTTTTAGAATTAGTTTGTTATAGTTTTTAATAGAATTTAAGATTTACTGCATTTTTTTTGTATTTGTGTTTTAAAGGCAACTGCAATGAAGCATCAAGAAAGACATGAGCATGCCAGCCACCCTGAGACTGATAATTCATGGTAAGAGAACAACTATGGTTTTGAGAGGTTTGTGTATTTTAAATGGGGTTTGCCTTTTAAAAGTGTCATTTCTACTTCTTATTTTTCAGAAAAGACATTTCTGTCACTAACAAAGTGGATGGTGAGCAAAGGTGGTGGCCACGTTTTGGAGCAGCACCTGGGTTTTGCAGATGGCTATGTATTTTTGTGAGGATAAATCCAGAGGATACAACATAATGCACTGGAAAATGTCCTAAGACAGGAGAAATGGTGAAGATGCACTGTTCCAGCATTGGAAGACTGTATTTTTAAGTGTTATACATACAATGTTTTATATAAAGAATTAGATATTTTGTAATTATTGTGTACAACAGTGTTGCCAGTAAGTTACTGTAAAAACCCTCTGAAATGTCTAACAGTGTAGGATGGTTTGAGGGTGAGTAAATCACGGGGTAATTTTCATTTTTGAGTGAACTGTCCTTTCAAAGGTTTTTCATTCATTGTTTAAAATCATTTTCCCTATGGAGAAAATGAATGGAGATTTTACTTCCAGAACTCTCGTTATGCTCTCTTGAATCTGTTCAAAATCAAGGCAGATACCCTCTACCCCCTTGCCTTCTATGTTGTTAAGAACCTACCAGTGTGTCCAGAAAGAGTGTGAAGAGTCTGGAGATGATTCAGACTCCAGACTATGATCAGTCCATCGTCTGAACCTGCTACCAGCAGCTCCCTCTTTGAGCACACCACGACAGCTTTCACTCCTTCAAAAGTCAAGAAAACACACAATGATAAGAAGCCATGTGTAGCAGATTAGCAACAGCATGTATGGTAAGATATTTTAATTTCAAAATCTTTAACAAAACCATTATTGTGCTCCTTTATGTCACCTCTAGTGAACCCTGTGAGGGTGCTCTTCAGTGGGCCCCCAGGGGCCTGAAAGAAGCTGCATTTGGGCACAAGCACTGGGTCAGTACAGGAACTAAACCAGTCCACGCACTGAGAACACAGCTGACCAATCATGGAGGGGTAGAGATCAGCGAGGCCCTGCAGCCTGGAGAAGATCTCCGTGACCAAAAGTGAGGGATCTTTTAGAAGAGTGAGATAGAAGAATTGGTTAAGTTTAAAAAAAAATACTGAAAGATGAGTTATTTTGTGGCAAATTTTAGATGTTTCTTGAATTGTTAGTAATGTTTAAAGGGAACGTGAAAGAATGATGAACTGGTGTGACTGGTTTTCCTGTCAATAAATAAAGGAAAAAATATATCTGAATATAATCTACTTATACTACTTATTTACATATTTATAAATGCATTTAAAAAAAGCAAGAAATGAATTAAGCATTGATACATTTTTAAATAATACTTTTTTTTTTTTTTTACATATTTAACATTTAAAATATATTTAAATATCAATAAAGCAAACTATTTAAAATTAATTTTTCAAAATACATTTTTTAGATTTCTTTTTTTTTTTCCAAAATAAAGTATTTATTGCTTTTATTTATCCATTTGCTAACTTTTTTTTTTCCATTAGGCAATTGATAATGCAGAAGCAACAAAAAAAAATATTTGACTATATTCTAAAATAAAGGGTGTAATGTTAGTTCGGTGATGGCACAAAAATGGCACACTTCACCTTCCTAGACCCCATTAAATGGCTTGAGAAATGCCGTTTTCTTACTGAATTTCCTACTAGAGGATCTCTAAATGACTTCTAAGCTAACAGACATTAAATAAAAGCCAATTACCATTTCATAAAAACATGAAACCAAAACATTTCATTCTATTCCCTTATAATTCTTATTTACATTTGCTTTATTAAGTAAATGCTATCCGTAGAATACAGCCTACGAAAGCCCCAGTAGTCAGTACTTACCCACACGGCCGTCACTAAAATCTAACGAGGGCTTAAGAAGCAGAAATGTTTCTTTCAGCATTTGTATCTCAGGACAGTCTGTGAGGTCAGTGCAAAGTGACAGGTCCTGAATAACACAGCTCACACCACACCGCAGAGTTTTACAACACAACCAGTCCAGACTGCCTGTAAGAATAAACACATATTCATGTTTTTATGTATTTGTTTAGCCCACTATTTGCAAGTGTAAATAGCGGGCCAAATATATTTACACTAAGTGCAAATAGTGATAGATTCTATTTACACTACGTAAAAATAGCAATATTTTCCTGTTAATTATACTACTTATTGCAAATAGTGGCTAATAACTGCACCTCAGTATTGTAGTACATTATAAAACAGTATGCAATAACGTATTGAATTATAATTTTTTATTAAAATTATTAAATGGATGCCACCTTATTGGGACAATAAAGCCCTCCCCTACACCAAACCCTACCCCATAGTTTATTTTAAACTTTTCAATTATTTCCTTTATTTTTAATGAAAGGGGAAGTGGTATGTGGCCAAGTATGGTGACCCATTGTCTGGAATTTGTGCGTTTAACCCATCCAAGTGCACACACACACAGTAGAGGACCTGGAGCAGTGGGCAGCCAATGCTGCGGCGCCCGGAGAGCAGTTGGGGGTTCGGTGCCTTGCTCAAGGCTCTCACCTCAGTCGTGGTATTGAGAGTGGAGAGAGTGCAGGTTATTCACTCCCCCCACCTACAATCTCTGTCGGACCTAAGACTCAAACCCACGACCTTCGGGTTACAAGTCCAACTCTCTATCCATTAGGCCACGACTGCCCCTATTTTGCCCCTAGTTTGGCAAAAGGCGAATTTGAACTCGGGTTGATTGCGTCAAAATGATTGCACTACGCATTTTATCACCTACACCACTGGAGCCGCTGTTTGATAATCGTCTTTTGTTACGTTGTCTAGTCCAACCACACATTCATTGGTGGGCGGAGTTAGTGTAAATAGCCTCTGCCAACAAAGCGGGCTATTTGCACTTAATGTAAATAGACACACCGAAACATAAAACATATGCAATACAAATAGATTTGGTTATTTTTAAATGTAACTATTTAAACCTCACCGAGTACTGATTGGCGTAGCTCCTCCCATTTGCCCGCATGAGCGAGGTGATAGGGCAGTTCATGAAGCTTCCGCATATTGGCGACTTCTCCAGTGAACCACAAGGGCTGGGGTGGTACCTTGAAAAAAAATAATGTTTTAACACCAAAAATTTTGTAAAAAAAATATAGGTTACGTAGCATCTAAAATATATTTGACATAATGCTGATTTTGTGAACTTGAACAATACCTTTCTGTCAGCATTGAGCAGTGTACTTAGTGAGGGCAGAAGGATGGGCCTGAGCTGCCCCTGACTCCACTGTCCTGAGAAATATTCGGCGAAGATGGCATGCATGTCAGCTTTCATATCACGTGATAAATATCTCTTCCTTACCAGCTCTGCGAACTGCCTAAGAAAAGCATAGGCCGAGTTAAAACAGTGATGGGCTTAGGAAGCACTGGGACTTTTTCTAGTATGCTGCTTGACTTGTGGAAAAGCAGACCTTTACCTGTGGGTGAAACCCAGCAGAATAACACCACCCTCCCATCTCTCTGTCAGATGAGCTCTCAGGTCATCCCGAAGACGGGACCAGTGAAGTCGTGGGAATCGCAGGAGTGTGTGGCTTGGAGGAAGCCAGTACTTATAAATTTCAGCAAGTACGTCATTATCTAACGACAAGACATCCTGTAACTCTGCCTCTGATAGACCATTTCTGAATATATAAAAGACAAATAATTACATTTAGAAACAACACTAACTGTCAACAATAAGAGCTGGATTTACCAATTTTGAAGGCTAATATACACAAAAAAAAACAGACTTTAGACATGGCACAGAGGCTGCTTAAATACAGTTGCCATGGTTGCTCAAAATTCAGAATTGGCTACATTTCAGGTGAATTTGAATAGAATTGGCTACACCCACAACCACAGGATGTTGCATTGGAAATTTAATCGGAATGAAAGAAATATAATTTTATTGAATTCAAAGCAATTAATACTACTAAGTTAATACATTACCTTTTAACTGAAAACAATTAAAGAAAAAATATACATACAATGATTAAAAATACAAAAGTACTAACATCAATAACAAGAATCTGTCTAACTTATTAATTAAACAAGAGCATGGGAAATTAAGTGCTCGTCCACCAAGGTACAATGATTCAAGTTAATTAATTTAAATGTAATGCAATGCAATATATATTTCTACAGGTGCATCATTTCAAGCATTGATTATTAAGATTATGTAATATCAAAATACCCCATGTTATCTGCATAATAATACATGCACAGGTAATTCATGCTGAAAATAATCTGTAAAATATATGATTAATAATACATATACTCTATAATGTAATACATTTTTAAAACTACATTTACATTTAGTCATTTTGCAGACGCTTTTATCCAAAGCGACTTACAATTGGGATGTATATTGTATATTGTATAACAAACTACACATACAATATACATTTATTTACATTTCATTCCATTGTAATTCTTCTTTTCATTAAAATCTGAATTACAATTCAGCATCCTATTTTACTACTTAATTCAAATCTGGACAATGAATTGTAATTTAAAAGTCATAAATTTGATCTGAATGCTGCACAACCGTGGTACTTACAATCACAGAAAACAATATTTGACATGCTCACAGCTGAATATTTTTTTGTCACAGCCAAATTTAGGTGGTTCTGATGTTGCTTTGGCATATTTTAGTTAAACTTTTGGTAACACTTTATTTTAAGGTGTCCTTGTTACACATTACATACTATTATAATAACAATAAATTATGCATAAGTACACGCAAGTAACCCAAAAACCAAATTCCAATCTTAACCGTAACCATAGTAAATACATGTAGTTAATTAATATTTATCAGTACTTAAGTGTATAATTACACTGTAACAAGGACACCTTAAAATAAAGTGTAACCAAACTTATGCAGCATTGGATTTTTACATGTAATTTGAATGTTGCAAAGCTTAGCAGCGTAAAGACACTGTTACACTAAATTACCAAAGCATCCTCATAATCTACCATCAAAAAAATTAAATACTGAGTCTTCCTAAAATCAACATAACAAATTATGACTTACCTTGATAACAAGATGAAGCACAGAGCATGACTAACTAGCTTCTTCCCATGATTCTCCTCAAGTGTCTCCACAAACTGTGTCATCACTTCCTGTGCAGAGACGCCCAGGCGAACATTAGACATGGAGGTGTATGAAGACCACTGTTTGGCAGTGTCTAGCAAAAGCTTCAGATGCAAAGGGCTTCTGCTTTGTTGGAAGCTGTTTAAGATGGTGTCCAACTGTTCTGAGGTCAGCTTGCGTCCAGCTGCGCTCATGGAGGCATCAATGATGTCTTTCCCTTGATCGTCTGTGAGAGGTTCCACTCCAAAGACGTTTTGTTCTGCTGAAACCAAAGATTTACATTTCTCAACATAGTCATCAGAAATGGAGAGTACAATTTGTACATTGGGGGGGATCGCTTTAGGTATCCAGTCTAGTTGATGAGGTTTGTTTAGCTGGTCCAATGAGTCCAGAATGAGTAGAAGTGTATCTCCTTGTTTTGACACGTCTTCTAGCATGGAATGGAAAAACCGGACTAGCTCTTCGTGCGTGTTTGAAATATGTGGATAGGGGAACTGCAACCCTAAAGCTCCACACACCTGAAGACAAACACCTCTGAGAAAAGAGTCAACATCTGAGCTGAGTGGAGATGTACCCAGCAACCTCAGCACCACAACTCCTCGATGGTCAACCACGCCTCGCATTTCTTGTGCCAGTTTGCAAAGCAGAGCTGTTTTACCGACCCCTGAAGGTCCATGAACCAGAAAAGGTTCGTGGCAAGCATTCGTGGACTCCCACATGGCAATGCAGATCTTTCCCAGAATGCTGTCCCTTCCTTTAAACACAGAGCACTTCTCCTCGCTCAGCATGGCATGATGGAAGATCTCCTGTTTCAACCAAAACCATCCTGGATCTTCTGTGCCACAAGTTCCTGAAGTCTGCAGAGTGTTCCTGCTGATCAGTTCCTTCATTTGGGATGTTACCTGCTCACACAGTTTTCCCAGGTACTCCTTGTGCTCTTTGCGGCTCGGGTCCATAGCTCCTTTGCTGAGCTCCATGCAGAGAGGTTGGAGGCGGCCTGTGTTGCAGATGCGCTGTTTCAGGTCGGCCAAGAGTTCCCGGGCTTCAGTGTCCAGCAAGCCATCAGCTGTGACGTCCAGAAGAAACTTTGCAAAGTTTTTCTTGCAGTTTCTTTTACTAAGTCGAGGCAGTTCACGGAAAAGCAGCACCGCTGATGCATCCTTTTGAGTCTTGAGAAAGCCGTGCTCCATCTCAGACTCTAAGACTATGAAATACACACAAAAAAGCATGATAATCATTAAAACAAAAGGAAAAGCTAAGGTGGGACCCATGAAAGGTATAAGACTCTATTAATAAGGTAGTGACACATTTTTTAAATAATTAGATGCACAAATCCTTTTTTTTTTTTTTTGTAGTAAGCATTGTTAGATAAAGTATAATCTAACAAATAAAATAAAAATAAAATAGTTGTTTTGTCCTTTCTCAGCTTACAAAATGTACAATTAATTGTAGTTTTTTATATTATTATTATTAACTTTAAATATCAAAAACAGATTGTTTAGGCATGTCTCACATTTTACAATCCTGTTACCATATGATTTTCTCAAATACAACAAACATAATTACAATTGTGACACCAAAGAAGTAACATCATTTGGCTGAAAACATGGCAAGAAGAAAAGTAAATAATGTCATTGCTTTTTCTTTAATATGTTTAGACATTCTAGCATACAATAAATGTTTAGATGTTTAGTTAATATTTATTCCTAAAAACAAAAATCACAAAAACTGAAATGTATTTAGACAGCCACAGCTAGTAATAATGTTGTAAAAACTGCAAACGTAAAACAAAAATTTCTTTTTTTTTTGCCATAGTCTGTATAAACAAATAGATAGATGATGCATTCACACTGCTTTCCACAAATTGTCCCAAGATGGCTGCTGTTATCTTGTGCTGGTGATGTTATTTGCAACCAGAGTCTGTGTCAGTGCTGGGTAAGTTACTCTAAAAAAAGTAATTAATTACTAGCTACTAATTGCATCTTCAAAAGTGTAGATTACTGTACTAATTACGCTCTCTAAAGCATATTGAATTACTTATTACTAATTATTTTCTAGATCCCATATCAACCTTGACCAGTTGAAAAATATAAGGATAGACATAAAACTGCTCTTTTAATTAAAAAAAATAAAATAATAAAATAATAATAATATAAAATTGCATAAATAATTACTGAACTGACCAAAGCTTATAAAAGGAGAAGGTTACATTTAAAACATAGGTTAATATTAGATGTAAAACTTTGATGTTAAATCCACTATTGTTTTATATTAGTCAATCAATTAAAAAAAATAAAAAATAAATCGCATTTTTTTTTTTAAATTAATCACGATTAATCCTACCTAACCTTAAAGTTTTTAAATATACTTTTATATTGAAATAACCTCACATTGAATCTTCAAATGAATGTAAAAACAACATAAATACAGAATATTTTTAATATTTGTTTAATGTCATCTTTTTTATGACTGAAGGTGAGCATCACTGATACCAATATTACTGATGTCTCTAGGGAATTGTTCTTTTTTCCCTAATATTTAACCATTGACTATATGTAATGTTGACTATACTAACATTACAGCATAAGTGAGAGCTATCAATTTTAACATTTATTAGACTTTAAAAAATAACAACTTCTAATTTAAGTGAACTTAAATCTTCACATAAACCCATTATAATAAATGTCACATTTACCTGTGACCCTCAGCAAGCAGGAAATTTACAGAAATTGAATAAAGTTATCAAACACTGAATTCTAAATTAAATATAGATGAATCTTTAAAGCTACAAAGGTTATTGATTTCCTCTTTTTTCTTTTGTTCTTTGATTAACAGACACCACAGCAGCTGCATGGGTTCTTAGGTTATTTGGCTGCTGATACTTTACGAGCTGCCACTGCTGAATGTGACGCGGATCTGAAACGCACCCTAGTAGTTTCATTCACACTTTAAAATGAAATACAGGCTATTGGCATCTGAAAACTGTCCTGAAAAAGCAATTCTTGTCAAGAAAAAAAAGAGACAGAAACAGGAGGCACTACACGCAGTTTTTATAGCAACAGAAAGCTAACTAAAACCAAACTTATAAGAAAAAAAAAAAAAAGACAACACTTGAATATAGATCAGCTTCATTAGAACGTCCTGAATGACAGTAAACTTCTTTGGGAAAAATGTATTTGAAATGCAATTTTGTTTTTCAGTTTGGCTCACGTCCCATTCATTTAGATAGAGAGGGCGGGGTTTATGGCCTGTACTGCATCCAGCCACCAGGGGACGAATTAAATGTTTTGGTCTCACTTTTCAGGACGTGTGCAGCGCACTTGGTTATACAATGAAAGTCAGTGGGGTCTGGTTTGGAACCCATTGACTTTTATCGTATGAAAAATAAAAGTCATACAGGTTTGGAATGACAAAAATTGCGCCTTATTTTGCACCATATTCATGGAAAGCTTCACAGTCTCTTACCAGATTTGAAAAACTTGTGCTTTTGGTCAACACTGATATCCCCGTCTCTCTCAGCCTGTTGGGCAGCAGTGCGGAGAGCCTGCAGCAGTCGCGATTCTGTCAGATCCCAGGATATGACATCATTATCACGCAACTGTCCGCTCTCAGAGCCCCTGTCACTGTAATGAGGATAGTGAGCTGTGATTGGCTGAAGGATATATGTAGGTGGGACTGAGTTACTGTCTTTGGAGAACCATTGGTTAAGGAGCTTTAAACTCTCTGAATCTTTGGGAAGTTTTGATATCAGCAACTCAAACTCTGTCTCTGGTATGAGGCGTGGGATGGGCCGATGGCCGTACTGATTACCCAGCAGAGCCTGAGAAGAAAAACAGTGAAAAGCAGAGATACACAATTATACTTAGAGAAACAGACCAAAAGGTGTTCATTGCTAACTAAACTGTATAAAATTAGGCTGCTGGTGACACATACAATAAAAGTTGGACCATCAGATATTCTCTGACAGGACTCGATTTCTTTAATGCACAGTTCAGTTAACAAGTGATCAGCTGTGAGGACATCACGCACTCCGCATCTGAAATCCACTACCTGCAAGAAAAAACAAAGTAAATTCAACAAAACAGATGACACCAGTGGATATGTTCAATAAATAAAAATGCAATGCACTTATAGACAGTTTTTATGTTTCCCATCAGAATTAAACTAGATTGCAAATAGATTTTTAGCACAAACCTCAAAGAAGAGACCCAAGCTTTGACAGTGGGCCTGCAGCTCAGGATAGGCCTTCTCCCAGAATGCATTTCTCTCATGTTTCATGTCTGTCAAATAAATTAAATTTATTAATCGAAGGTCCTGAAGGAGTTTATTTTGTGATATTTACTAATGTACAGTATATTGCTTATAACACGATTATTACACTGGAAAACAAAATCAGGAGCACTATATAGGAAATTGATTGTCTTATACAATAGTCATTTGTATGGTTTTATATCATGATAGAAAAATGCCTGACCACCTTAATTAATCAGAACTATTCCAATATTTCAATATTAGTACAAACTCTAATTTTGGCAACACTTCTCACTAGTTGCTTATTAGCATGCATATTACTAGCATATTGGCTGTTTATACTCTCAAGTACTTGTAAAGCACATATTAATGCATTATTCTGCATGACCATATTTTAGATCCTTTATTCCTACCCTATACCTAAACTTAACAGCTACCTTACTATTAATAAGCAGCAAATTAAGTTACATATATTCTATGCTCATTTGGACAATGCATTTTCATGACTTTCCTGTCATTTGTGATTACTGGATAAACATTTTTGTTGTATTTTATAGAGACTGCACCCATAGAGTAAAAATAAACATTTTAGAACTGAGCATAATTAGAAAATAATGCTACAGACTTAACCTTGACTTTAAGAATTTTCATTTCAATCTAATTTAAATTCAATTCAAAATTGTCTAATATTTCCAGGTTTTCCATGACCTTGGAATAAAGAGCAAAGTTTGTTTAATAAAAAAAGCCAAATACAAAGGTAAGGGGACTAAACAAGCAGTGCAAACCTTACCTGAGTGTGTGGAGCAGATGAACACCCGCACCGTTCTGGAAACAGGCTGTAGAGCATCAGCACTCTGTCCCCGCAGAGCCTCCAATCCAAGAGCTTCGCTCATCTCCACCACAGCCATCCTGACCAACACACCTCAAGAAATCCTGGGTATGATCACCTGCCTTCCTGTGCTCATAACCCACCCAAATCTGAGCGACCCAAAGTAGCTCTACAGCATTGAACAAAGAGCTCCAGTGAAGAAATAATCTGAAAGCCAAATATGAATTAGATGAAAAATATGTTTTTCACAGTAATAAGAAAAAGAAAACAGCTCTGTTGCAAAGCGCTCCAGCTCATTTGTTTGTTCTCCTCTGCACCCGTCATTTTATCCACTGAGATCAGGAAGGCCGAGAGAGACCTGGTGTTTACAACCCACCGCCTGCAGCAGAGATCAGACCCTGGAGACCATGAGCAGCTGCCCCATGTTTAATTAACCTGAAGTGTATAAATGCATAAATGGCTGCTTTTCATTTCTAATTATCAATCAAAAAGTCTGTGGAATCATTTTGTTTCATTACAAATAATTCTGAACTGAATTTTAATGACAAGTATTGATGTGAACCTGTTGAAACCGAGCAGGATCCAGGGAGCAGGTGATTTCATTGTGCTGTTAACTAAACCTCTGAGTATGTTAATTGTTACTCTGTGTTGTTTGTTTCAAGCCTCTCTAATGTGCACAGATCCATTCAGTCCTGAGAGAGAATAACCTAAGTCTAACTCGCTGAGGAATCGGGTGTCAGGTTGATGATACGAGTCACGATCAAAACTTACTCTGCCCCAGGCAAGATTGTGCAATATTTATGTAATATGTTAATTTTTTTGTAGATTAATTTTTGGCATTTTTTGCCTTTATTAAGACAGGACAGTTAGTTGACTGGATGCAAAGTGGGAGAGAGAGAAGGGGGACAGGATCGGGAAAGGTTCATGAGCCAGGACTCAAACTTGGGATGCCCGAAGCACAATGGTGCTATATGTCAGCACTGGCCACGAGGCTATCGGGACTGACGAGTTAAAATAATTGATAACACTTTAGTATAGGGATCAGTTCTCAGTATTAACTAGTTGCTGATTATCATGCCTATTATTAACATATTGGCTGTTTATTAGTACTTATAAAGCACATATTCTGCATGACCATATTTTACATCCCTAATCCTACCCAACACCTAAACTTAACAACTACCTTACTATTAATAAGCAGCAAATTAGGAGTTTATTGAGGCAGAAGTCATAGTTAATGGTTTGTTAATAGCGAGAATTGGACCTTAAAATAAAGTGTGACCAAATAATTTTAAAAATGCCTTTTTTTTCCCTTTAAAGTTTCATTTTTACAGGAATTTTATTGGTGTCAATATTGCATTAAACATGAACTGATTTTACTTGGATTTAGTTTTTACATTGAAAAAAGCTGCAATTTTACACTTCATTTTGACAGTCCACTTTAGACATTCTAATAACTTTAATAAGTAACTTCGCAACATGTCAACTAACTCTCATTAGTGTATTAGTACAGCATTAGTAGACTGTTAGGTTAGGGTTAATAGAATGAGCTGACATGCACTTAGAAATTTACTTATAGTCAGTAGAATGTGTTGATGGACCATGAAAATAAAGTATTAGCAGATATTAAGCAGGCAGTGTGTCATGTAGTTGCAAAGTTACTTATAGTTAGCAAAATTTCTAAGGTTGACTATCATATTAAAGTGTTACCCCTTATAAGTTTATAGAGTGACCATTAACAAAAAAAGGGAATTATAAAATAAACTCAAATTCAAATGTCAAGTCATGTCAAAGTCACAGGTGAAGAAAAAACGAAAAGAAAAAACAAACAAAACAAAAAAACACTTCATTTAAAGCTTTCTTTAAGCGAAATATAATTTCTTGTTTTTATTTCTTTTGAATTTGGGGTGGGATGTGATCTGGACATGTTTGTGAGATTCACCCATTAAAACAAAGCAAAGATAATGCTGTTCTGGTGAGCTGCTGTTAATCATGTAGCTGGTGTCCCGTATGTGACATCAGCCGAATTATGTGTTATGAGTGCACTGAAGCAGCTCCTTGCCATCATCCACAGGGAATTCATTCCGCTCAACAGAAAACAGTTAAAACGCAACAAGAGTGTCATTTGTAGATTTTTTTTTTTTTTAGACAGATGTCAATACAATTTTAAATTTTAAAACAATGCTTCAAACTTTCATATTGAAAGTTCTTTGCACAAGTGCAGGGGTGGGAGAAGGTGTGATAAGTGAATGAGCTTTTTGGGCTTTTTAGGAGGTATCAGTCTGAGGCTTTAAGTGCTTAGCCTAACATTCAGGCAGTCAGCAGGCACAGGGCTTGCCCGGCTCCAGCTCAACCGTGAGTCCTTTGCTGAGGAGAAAAGCATCCTGCTTGGGTTCTCTTCCCAGGAACTTCTTCAGCATGTCAGCAGCATCCTCAGATCCTCCAGGCTTCAGAATGCACTTCCTGTAGTCCAGACCCACCTGTGAGACAACACAGAAACATGAGTAGACACATAAAGGACATTTACACACAGGATTCACAAGCACTGTTGGTTAATCAAACCTTAGGTTCCATGATGCCTTCTTGTTTGAAACGGGCATAGAACATGTCCATGGAAAAGACTTCACTCCACAGGTAACCGTAGTACTGAGCATCATATCCTCCTGCCAGGTGACCGAAGGTAGCAGGCATGTTTGTACCTGTTAGAGCAAAGAAAAAAAAATGAAAATGAGAACGAGGAGGTGCTGATATCAATAAAACATGCATATATATATAGTTCATTCTGGTCCTCAAATCTGATTGGCTGAGAGATCTTTCCAACCATGACATATTCACCCAGTAGCACCACGGGAACCATCTCACAATATATTGTCAGAGGTGCACATAAGCTTTTCAGTCTGGTTCTCATGAGAGCACCTGGAGACTTGGTTTGGTGCTCACACTTCTCAGTGTGACCCTTTAAATATAACAATAAAAAATAAAATAATTAAATACAGTAATAATAGTATTATTGCACTTTATTTAGTTTATTTTTAAAATAAAATAAACAAAATAATAAAGTGTGATAATTACTCCTGTCAAAATTAGCGCATTAACTCAGGCAATTAATTTATCAGTTTAACGGCAATAAAATTATTTAACGCAGGGTGGGGCTAGGGTTGGCCACCCCACTCACAACTGCTACTTCGGTCTCTTTCCTTAACAAAAATTGTGTATATTTACACACAGAACGTCTTTACGGCCTTTCAGATGTGCACTATAACTTCACCTCAGCGCCAGGCGCGAGTCAAACGAGCACAGATACGGTACAGGTGACGAACAGCTTCAGTAGAACATTAGTGAACTGCGGCCATATGTCAGTAAAACTAATTTTCCTGTCCTGTCAGCCGTTATACTGTGCTTGTAACACGTGCTCTTCAATTACACGCACAAATATTGTAGTGCGCGCTGTAGCCTGTATCATTTCATATTAAAGCACAAATGAAGCTACGCGCATGCGTGTCAGATCCGCGTCACGTTCAGCAGCGCCAGCTCTTAAAGTAATAGCAGCCAAATAACCTGATAACCAGCAGCTGTGATGTCTGTTAATCAAAGAACAAAAGAAAAAAAGAGGAAATCAATAACTTTTGTAGCTTAAAGGATTCATCTATATTTAATTTAGAATTCTGTGTTTGATAACTATTAAATTTCTGTATATTTCCAACTTGCTGAAGGGCACAGGTAAATATGACATTTATTATAATGTGTTTGTGAAAATTGTTTTAAGTTCACTTAAATTAGAAGTTGTTGGATTGATTGTTATAATTGTTAAAATTGACAGCTCTCAATTATACTGTAATGTTGAATGGCTATAGTCAAAAGGCAATTTCCTAGAGACATCAGTGTATTCACTTTTAAAAAAAAAAAAGATGCCATTAAACAAATATTACAAATATACTGTCTTTATGTTGTTTCTACTTTAATTTGAAGATTTAATGTGAAATTACTGCAATATAAAAGTATATTTAAAAACTTTAATGTCAGGTGAGATTAATCGCGATTAATTTCATAAAAAATGTGCGATTAATTAGTTTTTTTTATAATCATTTTATAGTACACTTAAAAACGCAATGCTAAATGCTAATATTTACATTTTTAACTTTATCTTATAATAATTTAACATTTTCAAACCTATAATCAGAAACCTTTTATTTTGTTGATTTCCCGGCAAATGCGCTGCCATTTTGTTTTTGTTTTTTTTTTTTGGGTTGTGTATGCGCACCACTTATGTGCACCCCTATATTTTGATGAACATATCAGGAAGCTGAACTCCCTCCCGACCTTGCCCCCCCTTCCCTCTTCTGCCCCACGCACCACTGACCACTGAACTCTGAACCTCCATCCCGCCCCCCCCCACTTACACACTGTGACCCGCACCAGTCACTTAGTGCACCACTGGACTGCCCACTACCTCAGTCAGCATTGAACTGACCCCATTCAACTACCTATTCTGACACTTTAAACAGACTGATAAGCTCTTTTTGCACTACACTCATTATATCTGCATAGTTTTGTTTTGTTTTGTTTATTTAACCGATTTGCATTTTATCTGCCATGTGCCTTATGCCACTTAATCTAACTCTTTTCTACAATGTCCTTATTTGTATATCTGTATAGTTTGTTTTTATATTTAAACTGTATTTATCTGCATTTTACGTCTACTGTTAGTGTTTTATTGTTAACTGTATGCACCAAGGGTCTGAGAGTTACGCAATTTCAATTCTCTGTATGTATGTGCTGTACATGTGGCAGAATTGACAATAAAGCAGACTTTGACTTTGAGACTTTGACTTTGATCTTCATTAAAGATGTAATGCATTTTCCTTTTTTATTTGTGATATGGGGTAAACTTTTACAGTGATGTTCATTTTCTTATATTGGGGGGGGGGGGTTAAAAAAAATGAATACATAAAGGATTTTTATTATCTGGCTAAGACCTAAATCTCATTACCTGGTGAAGCAGGAATTCCCAGGATGTCCAGGCAAAGTCTGGCATACTCCTCAGCCGGATCGAGCCCACTCTTAGTGTGCAAAGCCTGGTCCACCTTAGCCAAAACAATCTGCCTCAAGTTAAACAGCCCTGAAAACAGGAAGAAAAAGTTAATAGTTAGCCAGAGGATTTAATAAATGTTTAAGGACGGGACTTTTTTTTTTAATTGTGAAAAGTGGGTGTTACAAACCAGAACAGGAAGTTATTTCAGCGTTGTTACGTTGTGAAAAACAGCTTGCAAAGACAAATCAGTTACACTTTAGTATAAGGACCAATTCTCACTATTAAAGGGGACCTATTATGCAAAAATCACTTTTATAAGGCATTTGAAAACAGATGTGTGGCCGCAGTGTGTGAAAACAACCAGCCTATAATGGTAAAAATCCACCCACTCATTTTTTTATGATCTCTATAAATCATGAACAGTCTCTCCAAACGAGCCGTTTCAGATTCTCCCTCTGTTCATGTCACTGAGGGGAAAAAGTCCTGCCCATTTGTGACGCTCTCTGCCCTATTAGCATAAAACACAGCACTGAGTGAGAAGCTGCAGTCCGCCATTACTGGAGATATACAATGTCAGCCCCAAAGAGGCATTACAAGTGTTGTGTTTTGGGATGCACCAATGAACAGGAGTCTCCATAGACTCCCTCCATCTGAGCTGCTGAGGACACTATGGGGTGGAACTTATTCACGGTTCGGGTTGTATCACAGTTTTAGAGTCATGTTTCGGTACGGTTCGGTATGTGCTATGTTTAGGGAAAACCTATACTGTCAAATAAAAATAAGGAAAATAAGAATAATCTAACTACAAGCAACAGCACAAATAAATACAACAGAGTAAAGATACAAATAAAATAAACAGTGATTTGCAGGGTTTTTTTTTGGTAGGTCTAACATTAGTTTTTAGGTAGAGAAATTGATTAAATTAATCAAATGTAAAATAGCATTGCATATTTTACTGCATAAATTAAAGATTAATCTTTATTAAAGTTACAAAAGCTATTCAATCAAGAGCAGTGATTGATTTCCTTGTTGTTCCTTGTATGATAAATATTAAAAAAAGTGCTGTCACTTTAAGAGAATGCACTGGTCCAGTGCACTGATACAGTACATTCTGCTATATGATACTTACTAAGATGGGCATTTTGACAAATTTTTGTGTGAACTTGTCCAGTCAAACACAATACTTCAGAGAGAGCTTAATATTATTTAACTACTCCCCTTTAACTACTTGCTTATTAGCATGCCTCATATTAACATATTGGCTGTTAATTAGAATTTATAAAGCACATATTCTGCATGATCATATTCTACATCTCCAATCCTACCCAAAACTTAACAACTACCTTACTAACTATTAATAAGCAGCAAATTAAGAGTTTATTAAGGTAAAAATCGTAGTTAATAGTTTGTTAATGGTGAGAATTGGACCTTAAAATAAAGTGTGACCAACAATTCTTTTCCTTCGGAAAATCGTTTACCTAATCGTTCAAAATAAGACTAGTAACATTTGTAAACATTAGTAAACATTTGTTACGTTGACTTGTAGCTAGTGTGTGACCAGTTTCCGTTTTTATTGTGAAAATGACCAGTGTGTGTTCTATGGTCACCTGTGTTAGCAAGTCTAGACTTCATGAGTTTGTCCAGAAGCTCCTCTGGAATGGGGTTTCCGGTTTTGTAGTGCTTGGACATGCGCTGCAGGGGCTCCTTCTCCCAGACCCAGTTCTCCAACATCTGAGACGGAGCTTCCACAAAATCCCTCTCCACATGAGTCCCGCTGAACATTGCAAAGTCGGCCTGAACGAACAGAAGAACGTCAATATTTAATCTTCACAGACTGCAAAATAGTTAGTGTCACTGAAAGCCTTAATACAGACCTGAGCACAAAGCTGGTGCATCACATGGCCAAACTCATGGAAGTACGTTTCCACTTCATCGTGCTGCAGCAGGGATGGCGCGTCAGCGGTGGGCTTGCTGAAATTAGCCACCATGGCAGCCACAGCCATCTGCCTGGTCCCGTCTGGGAGCAAACAGCCAGGCTGCAGGCCAAAGCATGCGGCATGGCCGTACTTCCCCTCCCTACGGGGATAATGGAGAATTAGCAATTAATCTACCTGAACTGCCACTGCAGCTCTGCGTTCAGGATGAGAATGGGTTCTACGTCTCAGAAATCAGACAGTGAAGCCCTTGTAAACCTCAGGATACAAGGGCCGGATTTATAAACAGGGTTCCCACTCTAAGCCAAATGTCAAATTCCCTGACTTTCACTGACTAAAAAGCTGAATTTCCATTACCTATAATGAACGGAAAAACAGGCTGCTGTTGTGCTGAGCACTTTTTTTGCTTTTACCCGTTAAATGCACTTTGATATTTTCAATCTTTTTTTTTTTTAAACTCAGTCTTTGAAGTGGTCAGTTTGTAGCCAAAGTTCTTAAAAATGTATATTTTCTGGCATATTTGCCTTAGTTAACCGATACAGCCTGATGACTGCATTTGACTTAAGTGATTGCCAGTTGACAATCGGGGAGGAAATAAAATGGTGCTGAAAAAAATAGCCCAGGACTGAACGCTAAAGATTTAAAAAAAAAAAAAAAAAAAAAAAAACCACTACCCTAACAAATATAAAAGTTCAAACATTATTAAAGACAAGTGACAGCCAGTAAATAAGAACAAATTGCAAGTAATAGCAAAATTAAATATATAGCACAAAGATAGAAATTAAATTTTGCTTAAGTTTTTTTGTGTTTGTAGGTGTTGTTCAGGTACAGAAACTGAATAATTACTTATAAAATAACATTTGCACATTCTTCACTCTGTGTTGCACCTTGATTTTTCATTGCCATTTGAAATTAGTGGCAAGGCAATCACTGCATTTTAATCATGAATCTATCAAAAAAAAAAAAAAAAAAACGTGCAAAGTTTGATTTATATTGGACGGCATAATTTCAAAATCTGAAGTAAAAACAGAATGGTGTGACTTCAGCTTTGTAAAATTATGCTACGTGAAACAGAAACAGCAGATGGGCTGAATGAGACGCAGTTTCACTCTCTGACAGCAGGTGGCGCTTACGGACCAGTGATTCAGCGTTTCCTTGGTTACCGCTGTAAACACAGCAGTGCTGCTCCTATTAACACTAATTTAAATGCATTATACAGAGGCAAGATGAAAAGAAAACGCCATGTAAACTTTTCTGAAAACAGCCAGTTCCTCTCAGAAACACGTTCATATAAAATCAATATTTAGGATTCCTATAGCCTATTTTGCCCATCATGAACCGAGATGTTGTTCTGCCTGCTATGGTATTTTCTCCTCTTTGCGTCCGTCTTCATCGTCTCTGGCTTCTGTTAATGGCCGTTTACAGACTAATAAAAATAATAACGTAATATTTCCACACAAATGGCATTTGGGAAAATGATTGCAGTGCAGTTTGTGTGCAAGCACGGAACAGAAGATGCTCTAAAATAAAACAAAAAAAGGCCGATCGAATGGATGCATGTACTCCACTCTATAAATTAAATATAGATTAATCATTGTTAAAGCTACAAAGTTACTTGCCAAGACGGGTATTTTTATACTTTTGTATGTATTTGCCCATTTAGGCGCAAAAGACGTGGAGGCTCGCACATGTCAGAGTCACGGCTGTCTGTGCATGCTATTTACACAGAACACAGCACGCGAGTACTGAATGGAGTTGACAAACAAAAATCCCTGATATTCCATGACTTGGACAAAAAATATATAAAATTCCCTGACTTTCAATGTCTGGAATAGACCTTTTAAAATTCCATGATATTCCAGAAATTCCATGACCCGTGGGAACCCTGAATAAAAATGTTAAGAAATTCCAAGAAGTTCATATGAATGCAATTTTTGTAAAGTACTATTCATCATTCTTAAGAAATCTTTTCTTAAGACCATTTTACTTAGTTCATAAGAAGAAAATGTCAGCCTTTGGTGTTATTTTAGCGTATACCTGAAGACTTGCAGTTCAACTCAACGAAAAACACTTCAAATAGAGATGTGCTGGAATTTCACCAACCAAAAATATATATATTTTCTTTTAGGTTTCGGCCAATACCGTTTAAACGAGCCTCAAATAAATAGCGATTCTCTGATGGTGCATTTGGACTGTCTCATTATCTTTTTCTTTTTAATCTATCATCATTTTGATGAACTAATGTGTTTTAGTATGTGCTGTTTTAAGTTGATGTCTGAATAAAACTTCATTAAATGTGTTTGTGCTTTCTTACTTTGATATGAACACAAAGTCTTAGCTTTCAAATTCGGTCAACTGTATAAAGAAATTCAAACAATAAGTGTAATTTTGCATGTTTGAATGGATATATCATGAAAACAGGTTGTAACTGTTTAAATGTTTATTTCAACAACTTGTAGAACCAATTAATTCAATTCATCATTAAAACGTTTATATAAAAACCTGCCCATATGCATAATTTTAATGTTTATAAATGACTGATTATTATTAAATAATGAAAAAAAAAAAAAAAAAAATTGTATAAACATGATTTAAATGCATTTGATTAAGTGATTATTTAATAAAATGTAATTTAAGAAAAAAAAAAACAATAATTTTTGGTTAACTTCCTTCAAAGGCTGTCTTTCTGCACTGCCTGTAGATTACCGTAACAATCATAGTAAGTGCACATTATTTTTATACATAATTCATTTGAAACCAACCAATAAATTCATTAAAAAGCTTACCTTTGGGGGTTTATTTATTTTGTCTCAAGAACAAACATAAGAACAATCGTAAGTAGTATTTTTAAGAATACAACATATTCTTGATCTTTTTCTTAAATACAAAAAAAAAAAGGAAGATTTGAGAACAATTTGAGTAAAATGTTCAGATCCCCTAGCCTGATCACCAGAAAAAAATTCTGTAAAATACAAGTATGAGTGCTCACCTGGGGAAAAGATCCAGGTAAAACTGGCCCACGACCTGACCTGAGGTGCGGTCTTTAACGCAGTACAGCGTGACGTCATCGTGCCAGACAGGTGCGCCCTCCACCTGCTGAAAGGTGAGATTGAGCAGCTCCTGATAGATGTCCAGTAGGCCCTTGGTCACCACCTCCATTGGGAAATACTCCTTCAGTTGGTTCTGATCCACTGCATACTGGGTCTCCTCCACCTGGGTCATGTAGTAGCGCGTGTCCCAGGCGTGGAGTTCTCCAGTGAAGGGCAGACTCCTCTTCTGGCTCTCCTGTTCCTTCAGCTTCAGGATCACAGCCCTCTCCTGCTCACCCAGGGGCTTCAGTTTTTGGGAGAGATCCTCTAAAGTGTGCAGGAGATAATGGAAAGACAAAGGGTTAGACAAAGACGTACTAAATTCAACCAGAGAAATCTTAGCTATTTTATTAATAAAAGTCACGGGGGAGCGCTGACAACCAGTTTCTGTGCTCCTGAATGTTTCTGTGTGTGCGCTGCGTGATCTCTGATCTCTCTTTTTCTGTGTGTGCTTGTGTGCGTCAATAATAGCACTAAGTGCTTTAATATAGAATGGTGATTAAACTGACTTGGAACTACCCGTTTATTAAACAGAATTGAGTATTCAGACAGACCATGGTATAAATATATATTTTATGCAGTATGTATACTTAATATATTTATACTTTTTTATTCTGTTATTATAAAATTTGGGTTTGTAAGATTTTTTAATAAACAATTTAAAATAATTTTCTGCTTTTAATAAATTACTATTACTGTTATTAATTATTTTTATAAATAAACTACATTAGAAAATGTAAACAATTTAAAGTAACAGTTTTCTGTTTTTAATAAATTTGAAAATGTAATTTATTCCTGTGATGCAAAGCTGAATTTTCAGCATCATTACTCCAGTCTTCAGTGTCACATGATCTTTCAGAAATCATTCTAATATTAGGGCTGAAACGATTCCTCGAGTAACTCGAATACAAAAAAAAAAAAAAAAAAAGAGGCAAATTACCTCGAAGCTTCGTTTAGTCCATTTACTGTAACTACACACGGAAAACACTGTGTTTCCCCATGGACCATTATTACTGACGCACAACCTATGGTGGCTAGTTATGATGTCCCTAAGTTAGCTATGTTTTGTGGAAGACTAAGCGGCATTCATGTTGATTGTCTCATTCTCTCTCTGTGACACACACACACACACTCCCCATACAGTTATGCATAAAAATACTATAGAAAGAAAGTTAGTTAATATCGCACGAAGAGTGCCAGTTTTCACCTCTAAAAATCAGCATGATTATAGATGTGATACCGATTTTATGCAACATTTCAATAAACAAGAAGTTAATATTAAGAGACTTACGTTTTAGACACCATATTGCCTGCTTCTGCTCTATTTCGCCAACAAAAAAATACTTCCAAACACAGCCACAGCACTGTTTTGCGTCTGAGCAACATGAGGGTGTTTCGTTCCTGAATGAATCAATCGTTTAAATCAGAGGTCTCCAACCCTGCTCCTGGAGAGTTACCGTCCTGCAGATTTCAGCTCCAACCCCAATCAAACACACCTGAAGCAGCTAATCAAGGTGTTCAGGGCTACTTGATAATTACAGGCAGGTGTGTTGGAACAGGGTTGGAACTGAAATCTACAGGACAGTAGCTCTCCAGGAGCAGGGTTGGAGACCACTGGTTTAAATGATTCGGCTGCCACCTACTGGCGGTTTTAATTTCACATTTAAAGTATCTTTTAATTTTTTAAATAATTGTAAATATCAGTATTCAAATGTTTAACATAAAATATTATTTATGCATTTGTAACTGCAGGTTAAATTCATGTCTCTCTGAGCTGAATTAAATAGTCTAAATAAGCGTATATCTGAATGCCTCTTCAAATGCAGCTTGTGTGTTTCCTCTTCACTGCAAAGATAAATTTCGTTGATACTGATATCATTTATTTGGTAACAGCCCAAATGTCTTATTCTAATTGACTGATTAAGAATTTGATTCAAAAGATGATGCACACAGAAAAAAAAAAAAAAAAAGGCTTTATAAAGGTAAAATAGCCATAAAATGTAAAAATCTATTTAAACTTATTGGAACAGATTAATTTCTATCACTGCTGTGAACTGACCAGTACATAGAATATGAAGGATATCAAAAACAAGTTTCACACTCACACTTGAATTTGTGGTTTACGGGACTCTCCATAGGCGTAATGGTTTTTATACTGTAAAAACCATATTTTCTATTGCCCTACACCAACCCTAAACCTAAACCTACCCCTTACAGGAAACTACTGGCAATTTTTGAATTTCATAAAACACCATTTAGTATGTTCTTTTTAAGCCTTTTGTTTTACGGGGACACAGGAAGTGTCCTCATAAACCATGTTTACGTTGTAGTACCCATGGCATTATACACATTTGTGTCCTCGTAAACCATATATACCAGCACACACACACACACACCAGTAAGTAGAGAGACATTTAAGAGGGTTTATTCTCCAAATAACTCTAATTTCACGTTGCAGAAAAACGTGTTTAGAAATTGTGTATGGACTCTTGTTCTTGCTCCAAGTTACCTTCCTGTCCACTAATTTTTGCCTCTTACAAAAGCCACAAAGCCTTCCAAGAAGACAATAAAGGCTTATGTCATGCTTGAGCTTTAGTTAGGCTGAAACTTGAAAGTTAATTTGCACGAAATAAATGCAGTGTTTACGTATTATTATTATTTTTATATAATAATATAATATTTTATTATTATTTTATATAATAATTGGTAGAATACTCGATTACTAAAACAATCGATAGCTCCAGCCCTGTCTAATATGCCAATTTAGTCTTAAAAAACACTTTCATATTAAGCGGAAAACTGATGTACTGCTTAATAATTTGTGGAAACTGTAATACATTTTGTCAGAATTTTTTGATAAGGTAAAAAGCATTTATTTGAAATGGAAATATTTTGTTCCATTGTAAATATCTTTACGGTCACTTTTGATCAATTGAACGCATTCTTGCTTTAAAAAAAAAAGCAAAAAAAAAAAAGCACAATTTTCATTAAAAATAAAATAAAATAAAGAAATAATTAAATAAATACACATACATACATAAATAAATAATTAAATATGTATCCATAAATAAATAAATAAAGATTATCAAATGCTTGCTTTCCCACACTATAATAGCATTTTAAGAGTTTCAGCTACAGTCTCAACTTTTGTTATTTTATATATGCAACATTCTTGTCTTCTTACTTCTGGGCAAATATCCACATAAAGATATCAGTCATTACCAAGAAAAGCTGCAACCGTCTTGGAGGTCTTGGCCATGTTCATCTCAAGCACAAAGTCGGCATGAGTGCTGAAGCCCAGGAGGCTGCTCTTCCGAGAGCGCAACTCTACAAGCTCCTTCAGGATAGCAGAGTTCTCCTGTCAGGGGAATCATTACAGTAGTATTATGAAAATGAATCACAGGCAGCAATTATTTTAAAGCATCACCAACATAGTGTTATTGGGTAGCACCCTAGTTCTAAATACAGGTGATTTCTGGGATGTCTGACCTCTTTGCAGCGTGAGTTGAAAGCCTCCTCTAATTTCTTTCGTGTCTCTGGAACGAAGCATTTCTTCATGGTGGGGAAATAATGAGGATACTTCAGAGTGAGCTTCAGTTTTCCAGACTCATCCTTCTCCAGAGAGTTGAGGAAATCCTCAGGGAGCCCACCTAAGAAAATAATTTACACCCATCATATCTTATTTTTCAAAACTACAGGTAAGAGAACAAAAACATAACAGTTTATGTAAACACTTAGGGCCAGATTTACTAAACAGGGCAAATTAGCGTTAGAGCAGTGGTTTTCGAACCTGTCCTGGAGGCACCCCTGCCCTGCACATTTTGTATGTCTCCCTTATTAGACACACCCAAATCAGGTCTTGCAGTCTCTACTAACGAGCTGATGATTTGAATCAGGTGTGTTAGATGAGGGAGACATGCAAAATGTGCAGGGCAGGGGTCCCTCCAGGACAGGTTTGAAAACCACTGAGTTAGAGCACAATTCCATAAAAGCGCAGATGGGAGGGAAAATTCTGTGTGATTTACTGACAATAAGCACATTAAAGAGCACAGACACAGCCAGATCATTTCCATAATGACCAGCGCAATCTACCAAGAGCTGCGCAAATTACCGCATGCTTTAAGATGCTTTTGTGGGCGTTAAATAATGGTGCAAATATCAGTAATTTTACATGCGTAAACGTTAGTAAATCGTGTTGCGTGATTCATTTTAATACTCTCCTCCCATAAATTTTGCGTCTGAAAGGGAAACTCCTACAAATGCATATTCAATAAGGTCAGGCGCAAAAATAACTGTCTCCACACCTTTTCAGCGTTTATTCTTCACTGCGCATCTTTAGTATATCCTAACAGTACTATTTTAACGCCAAAAGACAGCTTGCGCTGTTAGTAAATCTGGCCCTTAGTGTCTTTCCGAAAAGAAAGTACTCTGTCCACTCACCGAGTTCCTCTCGAGAGAAATGGAGGCAAGTTGTATCTTCATTCAGGTGTTTGTTGAAATCGATACACATAGTGCTCATTTTTTTCTTGATCTTTTTGATCTCCTGTTACAGGGAAGATAAAACTGTTACAGGATAGAAGAGAGCATTTGTGCTACTGCTCCACAGCAAACTGAAAGGAAGATCTTAATATCTGACCTCCTGCGTATCTTTGGGAAGATGAAGGCCATTTCTTTTGCCAAGCTTTATGAGTCTCTCCATGTAACGCTTGGCCTCAGGGGTTAAACTCTCATCTGAGAGCTTTTCCTGTTAAAAATAATAATAATAATAATAATAATAATAATAATAATAATAATAATAATAAAAATAATAAATTAAATAAAAATGACAAGACAAAATAACAAAAATTCAGTTGCTTCAAAAAAAAAAAGAGGTGTTTAGAAAAGGTGTCAAACTCACAACATCTTTAAATGTTTTTATATAATACGTAGCAAAAGATTATGCACAAGTTGGAGGAACAACACACTTATTTGTGACTTCTTTGGTTAAGTCAGTTAGCAGGTTTTCTCAGCTGTCTCAGATCTCGGTTCTGTCCCTGAGAGATACTAGCGTTTAGTTCCTGAGAGAGATGTGTCAGTGCTCGCTCCCTGCTCACCTCCAGAGCCACGATTCTCTGATAAACATCCTCTCTCATACTCATCTCCACATCAAACTCTGACAGCTTCTTATCGGCTTCAGTGCTGGCCGTGCGGACGTCCTTACAGGGGGACACATGCTGAGGGAAATCCAGCATGTTCCGCTGAACTGCAAAAAGAAAGGAACTGTGAGGTGCCATATTTGAAAACATAATCTGTCGTTTTTGATACTTGAATATAATTAGCAGGTCCTCAAAGATTCTATGCATATGAATTCAACATAACATCAACATTATATCTATTGAACATATATAAATTAGAAGAATAGAAAGAAGCATATTTTAATTTTTGTTTTGCTGGAATTAAAATTCAGCTAATTCAACACCTGAACAATGGTGAAGCGCAGTGGAACACACGAGCTGTTCATTATGCAAAAAGTGCTGAATGGCGTATACCACTACACACAGGTTTCCTGCACACTCAGACTTTTTTTTGATGGCGCTTACAAAAGTAGATAGACAGAGAAACCTGGTATGTTTCTTTGCAAATGTCACCAATGGACTGAACTATAAGGATAAAAGTAATTTGACAAAAACAATAAGCACTTAGCTGTTAACAGAAATGTTGTGTTAATTAATTTTTATTATTAAAATCAGTAAATATTTTGTAAAATAAGTGTTAAATCATATGTAACCCTTGTGGGTCCTTAGGGACATTTTTGTCCATTACATTTTTATTTATTTGTTCATTTTGGCTGTTAATGCAAAGAGCATATTTCTGCTTCTGCTAAAAAAGGCCAACTGAATTGAAATTATGTAATTATAATTGTGTGGGTGTATTGGTATGGATATCGGACTGTGGTTTATGTGTGTACTGAGAAACTTTTTTTTTTTCATCTGACACTGGATAAAAAAAAAATATTAATGCATAAAAATTAATATTGTTTCTAATCATTGAATTATCTAAGACTGTAAAAATAATAATAGTAAAAAAAAACTTCTTAGCACTTAGTATAAAAAAACAACAGTGCCATTATATAAACAAACTGGCATGTAAAGGATTAAAATCCTTTCAATTAAAATCCTGGAAATTAATAAATTTTTGGTAGTTATGATCGGACTAGTGTTGGTAAAACAATTTCTGTTTGTGAAAGCAGGATTTTTTTTTTTCCCCGTTAATGAGCTCTGTGTAACTTTTTTTTTTCTTTTTTTTTTTTTAATTGATGCACAAGAGTTAAATAATTTTGTGTACGACATCTTTAGCATAATTAAATTAATATTAATTAAAAAATACTTAAATACTAATTATATTCAATTATAAATTAACTTCTAAATTCTACTTATTATTATCATTATTTTATATATTGTATTATTATTATTATTATTATTATTATTATTATATAACATATTATTGCTAAACATTAAATGGTATATACTGTTTGTATATGTATTTGATTTATCACGTTTTTTCGGTGCATGTGACCCTGGATCACAAAACCAGTCTTAAGTAGCACGGGTATATTTGGAGCAATAGACAAAAATACCTTGTATGGATCAAAAATATAAATTTTTCTTTTATTCCAAAAATCATTAGGATATTAAGTAAAGACCCCGTTCCATGAAGATATTTTGTAAATTTCCTACCGCAAGTACCTCAAAATTTAATTTTGATTAGTAATATGCATTGCTAAGAACTTCATTTGGACGACTTTAAAGGCGATTTTCTCAATATTTTGATATTTTTGCACCCTCAGATTCCAGATTCGAGATCTTGCCAAATATTATCCTATCCTAACAAACCATACATCAACGGAAAGCTTATTTATTTAGTATATCTCTCAATTTAAAAAAAAAAAAGACACTTATGACTGGTTTTGTGGTCCAGGGTCACATATAGTATCACATAGGAGATTGTATTTATATATTTTTTTTTTTAAATGATGCATGTATAATCAAGTAAAGCTAACATGCTTCAGTTCAGTAAGTGTTCATCTATTAAAAAAACACTACTACTAACAATATAAAAGTGAATCTGTGAAGATATTACAGCAAAAAGACACGTGGACCTGAAGGGGGTGTTTTTAGAATTATGTTAAAAGGCCTTTTACTAAAGGAACTGAATCAGATGACAGGTTTATATCATTAAACTGTATTTATAATGTATTAAACTGATTTCTACCTGTGTACTCCACTTCCACATCAGCGAGGGCCTTGAGGGTGTTCTCATAGCTGACACTGGCCAGGTCCAGCGCTCCGACCACGTCATACACCTTCTTGGTCTTGGTAATAAGCTGTTCAGTAAGCTGCTGGATCCGGTCAGGAGAGAGATCCCAGTGCAAACGGTTGTCATCACAGACCCGGTCCCCAGAGCCAAACACAACTTCACCTGAACATTCAAAAACAACACTGCTTAGACTGAATATTAGAACAGTATCAACTTAATTGTGATTTACATACAGAATCCGTTTCTAGATCCTGAAACAACATATCCATTAACCAATCATGCTTTTAGGTTTATGATTGTTCAATTCAGAATGAAAGAGTGTCAACTCCTTTGGCTAGTGAATATCCACTTATAGAGCTATAAAAGAAATTACTTAATTTGTTTTAAACAAGAATTTCAACTTAAAACATTTTAATAAAACAAAACAATTTAGTAATTTTAACAAGATATTTTCTTTCATATTAAACGCACATATTTTGTACAAGTAGGACTGTTACACAGTCTTTATGAGTGATATTGTTGAGGACGTTTGCTAATAAATCCTAGAGTTTAATCATTAACCAGCTAGCCATGCTTTACTTTAACATAACGCATTTAATTAAGTTGACCCCAAACCAGCATTATGAAGAGAGAAACCGCGTCGAAAGAACACATAAGACATGTTTTGCACACAGAGAAATCATAATGACTAACGAATCTCTTGCATTGTAAATCTTCAGGCCTGTCAGTGTGGGACAAATGAGTGTTTTCGATGTCGGACCCGGAGTCGGATGCGCAGCTTAGCCAATAATAACCAGCTGAGCATTAGCCCACTGCGCTAACGAGCTACAACATCGGCGCTACTTAGGCTTCGTTTAAAAGGCGGAGAGTTAAGTTAAGGTTCACATATTCTGGTGGTACAATGTATGCTTTTGAAGTTTGGCGAAGCGCCTGTTTCTTACCTGTAGGTGCCATTTTCCAGTCAGTCAGCCAGAACTCAGCGTGTATGAACGATTCAAAGGACCTATAATAGCCGCTCACTCACGCTTCCTGTTCCGGTCACATGATCCTCAGCGGAGCCTGCGATTGGTTGAAGACTTCTGCAACCTCTATCTATCTACAGTAGTCATCAGTCCACGTCCCCAAACATGAGGGTGCTACTTAGAGAAAATTGTAATTGTAAACTTTATTGTGAAAAAGACACGTTTGCCAAATCTAGAAAATCTTCATGAAAACGTTGCAGACTTGCATTAAAGCTTTGACTGTCGAGGAATCCTGGTGTGCTTGAAGAAGTCTCCGTGTGAAGCTTTGAAATGAGATTATGAAACGTTGTAAATAACCATGATTTGACTCTGATGCCATCTGCTGGCAAGATGAGAAGTTTTTGATATTTTATATCATTAATATGAAAACTCTTATTAGACGTCAGGACAATCAATCAGTTCTCAGTACACTCAACAGCAAGGTCAGTGTGGTCTTGACTGATGCTATTAAACACTGCCACAAAACTGGTTTTAACAATTGTTTTTCTTTTAAGTTGGCAGACGTTAAAACTGGAATTCCCAGCAAATCTGACCCAACAGCTCCAAAAAAAAAAAAAAGGAAAGAAGACAAACACAATTTGATATTATATTTTTATGTAGTTGCTCAGCAACGGAACTGCATTCATTTTTAACAGTTTTGTATATTTTAATGTTGCTTTAACATTTTTTAATGTGTGCTCACGTTGAAATTGAGTTTGTTGCATTGTTTAAAAATGTCTTAAAACTCTGTAGTAGTATGGACTTCGTAGAGCTTACTTTTTGTCGTTTTTGAAGCTTGGACATTATGAAAAATTTGAAAAAATAATAATGAAAAAATGTGTTCCATGGAAAACAGACTAATGATGAAGCAATTAATAAATTACAAAACAAAATAAATTCATTTCAGCACTTCATCCTCTGAAGTGAGTTTAATCCAATAAAGTAGAGACCAAGACAGTAATGCCAAATTGGGAAGTTTAGTGTCTTTGAATGATCTGTCTTATGTGCCTCCCTGGGCTTGGTGCTCAGATGCCACCTGGAATCACACAGACAGTAAATTAAGACATTTTATTTGAATATTTGATCCAAATGCCCTGAATCAACAACATAACCTAGTCATATCTGCACAAATGGTGATAATATACCCTCAGGTTAGCAGTTCTTGAAAACATAAGAAATATTATGAATGATTTATTATAATGTCAGTCTGATCAACACTTTGAATTTCATGGCAGGTAAGTAATAGTTAATTGTATGTTATATAATTCATGGCTTTATAAAAATACATCTCTATATAATTTCTGTTTGAATTAAAAATATATATATTTTGAGTGCATGGGCTTAACCATCAGTTCACTCAGAAAAATCTATGACAAACTATGTCAATAATGTGTATAGCTTCAAATTAGTTTCCTTGGAACTGGAACAAATGCACTTTTTAACTTTTTTAAAGTAATTTCACTTGGAAAACTTTTTAAACCTGACATTCAGTCACACTTCTAATTAATAATTTATTTTTAATTTATTCAGTTTCCACAACATTCACAAACGCGTGTGAAACAATTCTGTTGTGGTAATGATCAAAAATACTCTCTAGTGGAAGTGATGGCCACCTTGATGGTAGGTTGACTTTATTAACCTATTTAAAACCAGTTTGAGGACATGGGAAAAAGTACCCGTCATGAAAGTTTACTATTTCTTCAAATGAGAAACATGTTTTCACTGCAGAGATACATAACATAAGTCAAATAAAATTACAGTTTATTCACAGTGTGGATTTAACCATGAATTTAAGTCATTAAGTGAACTCAAATCATTTTTGTATAGTATTTTTTTTTCTCCATATCACTGAAAACACAAAATTTGGAAGAATTTGAAACAACTGATTTTGGATGAAAAATAACTTATTTTAATTTATTTTTTGAAAATATATTGTTTTTGTTTTTCCAATTCCACTGGATTTAAAAAGCAGCCATGTTCTGTGGCAGTGGTGTCAACCAGCGGTGGACGACGAGTCTCATCAAGTTATTTGGATGGACCCTTCAGTGAAGTATGAACTCAAACGGATAGAGGCAGGTTCACAATGCCTTTCGTTCATTCACCTGTTCATGACATACTGCACATTATCAGATGCATGGGGAAAATGTGGCTTGAATGATGAAAAACATTATGAAAAATAGACACAGATGTTGGTAAAGAGGGGGGAAGCTATTTACAGAGTCCCTATATGGCATGTCTGTCGTTAAAAGCACCACTGAAAGAGAAACTTGCATTGATTTAACATCAAATTCCCTCCTTCCTCAAGCAGAGCCGAGCCGCTCTGTCATATCACAGGCTGGGTTGATGACTTTGTGTTGTAACTCTACTCGGCTTTCTTGGGCTTCCTCTTGCGGGTTCCTTCACTCAGTTCCTCCTTGGTTTTGGCGGGCGAGAAGGGTCCAGAGGCAGCGGCTGGTGCAGAGTGGTGGTGATCATGGGCATCTTCAATACCAAGGGGCGAACCGAATAGCAGGTGGCACACCCAGGACTCGATGAGGGCGAAGGGTGATCCGTGAGAGTGACGGGCCGTCATAAACGCCTGTATAAGGAATAGTAAATATTCTTGAGTAATGAAGTTAGAAATGTCTCAGCTATTACCTTTTCTGAATAGTTAAGCAGTGACTGTCTGTGTAAAAAGTCAGACCCGTAACGGTCATTGCTACTGGCCACTGCTATTGGGCTGCGAAAGCCAAAAGTATACTACAGTTTTTACATGTACAGTAGGGTATGTTTATGGTCTGAGTGCCACAGATTTCATCATCAGCATAGTATGCAGATACTGTAAGCGCGTAGTGTGATTTTTCTAATCGCCTGCACAATGTACGCTATGGGCCAGATTTACTAACAGCTTGCGCCAGCGCAAACCGTCTTTTGGCATTAAAATAGTTCTGTCAGGATTTACTGCGTGCAGTCAAGAATTAGCGCTGAAAAGGCGTGGACAGTTATTTTTGCACCTGAATTTATTGAATATGTATTTGTAGGAGTTTCCCTTTCTGATGCAAAATTTATGGGAGGAGAGTATTAAAATGAATCACACAACGCGATTTACTTCGTCAAATTACTGGTATTTGCGCAATTATTTAACGCCCAAAAAAGCAGGTGGTAATTTGCGCTGCTGTTGGTAGATTGCGCCGGTCATTATGGAAATGATCTGGCTGTGTCTGTGTTCTTTAATGTGCGCATTGTCAGTAAATCACACACAGAATTTTCCCCTCCCATCGGCGCTTTTATGGAATTGCGCTCTAATGCTAATTTGCCCTGTTTAGTAAATCTGGCCCTAAGTTCGCACGTTTGTCCACAAAGCGGCAATGCTTCCAAGGCTCACTGTTTTACAGTCAAGCAATAAACCAAAGAGACTGAATAACAACAAAGTACAGCAAACGACCAAAAACAGTTTCGAAAGACTATGATTCCCTCAAGTTGTTACTATGGTTTTTATAATGGGGTTTTCAATTAATATTGAAAAATATTCCATTTTTATCATCAGTTTTTTGGATACACTATATGGACTATATGGGGTATTTGGACCTCTGACCATTACACCAACAACATGACATCACATTCTAAATACATACACATTAATATGGAATTGGTCTTCGCTTTGCAGCTACAACAGCTTCTACTTTTCTAAGAAGGCTTTCTACAAGATTTTGGAGTGTTTCTGAGGGAATTTTTGACCATTCATCCAGCAGAGCCAAAATAGCGTAGCATTGTCCAAAATATCTTGGTATGATGAAGCATTAAGATTTCCCTTCACTGGAAGAAAGGGGTTTAGTCCAACCTCTGAAAAACAGCCCCATACCATTATCCCTTCCTCCACCAAACTTTAAAGTTGGCACAATGCAGTCAGGCAGATAATGTTCTCCTGATATCCGCCAAACCCAGACTCGCCCATCAGACTGCCAAACAGAGAAGTGTGATTCGTCACTACAGGTTTCCACTGCTCCAGAGTCCAGTGCTTTACATGCTTTCCACACTCCATCTGATGCTTTGCATTGTTCTTGGTGATGTGAGGCTTCATTCCATGAAGCTCCTGTCACAAAGTTTTTGACTCTTCAGTTATGTGACTTTTTTTACGGCCCTTGCGCCTCAGCACTAGGTGACCCACTCTGTGACTTCACGTGAGTGTTTTATTGCTGCTTTTTCTAAACACTTCCACTTTCCAGTAATACCACTTACAGTTGACCGTGGAATATCTAGTAGGGATAAAATTCCACGAACTGACTTATTTAAAAGGTGGCATCCTATCACAGTACCATGCTTGAATTCACTGAGAATGACCAATATTTTTTTCCTTTTATTTATTTATTTTTTTTTTTTTACAGATGCTTGTAAATGCAGAATGCATGGCTAGGTGCTTCATTTTATACACCCATGGCTTTGCGTCTGACTGAAACACCTAAATTCAGTAATTAAGAGGTGTGTCCCAATACTTTTGTCCATATAGTGTCATTGTTTGAAAAAAAAAAAAAAAAAACTACTGCCCATGTATCTTGGCAAACTTTACCTCTGAAAGAGAGCTAATTTTACAAAGCAGAGCTCACTTCATGTTAAGTATCATGAAAATTTGCTGAACAAGGATTTGCCTTGGATTTACAATTAATGGGCATTTAGTCAGTGAACGAATTCAGATTGGCAAAAGGTAATCATAATTGTTGTGGACAGTTGTTGAGGGATCTTAGTGCGGTGTCTTGATTTTTATACTTGTCTTAATTCCCTTTTTAGAAGAAAGTATTGAATTACAGTTGTGTTTTCTGATATTTACACAATTCCTTATATTTCAACTTTTTGAATGAGCTGGAAGAACGCTTAAAGAAGCTTATTATTACCTTGGTTGTGGCCATAAAGAGTGTGAAGAGGCAGATGAGCGTGCTTTTAGACACAGGGAGCATGTGAGCCTCCTGAAGGGTGAACAGAATGGCTCCATACAGGCTGGCCTTGGTAGGGCTGAAAAATACAAGAATCACAGTCCAACATTTATATAAGTCTAAAAGATGAACAGCTCTTTCTCCTAATTACAATGGCTTCAGAAGACTTGGAATGAAACACATGAGTCATATAGACTACTTAATGGTGTTTTTTCTTTGGAATTTAAACACAATTTTTCAAACTTTACTTTTTTTTTTCAAGGTCAGTTACAAAAAGGTAAATTGGGCCAGTTTGAATCAGAAAAGTAAGACCGATTACCTCTTGGCTAACTGCTAGTTGGTCAAGCTAGTTCTTAAGACAGTCTTAACATAGTATCTATGTTTATGCAACTGTCCCATGGTCTCTACAAAATGTCAGTGGAAAAGAGATGACTCTCCACAAATTCTCCTTCTGTGTAAAGGTTTTCCACTCACAATGACATGTTGAGAACTTCATTGGTCTCTGGCTTCCAGACTCCTCGCAACAGCTGCTCGAAATTGGACATGAGAGCGACCCCTGACCCTGTGAGTATTATCAGAGACAATCAGCAGAGCGGCACAGATCTCCCGAGCAAGAGTTTTTAAAGGGTCTTATGAAAGCTTTACATGACCCCTAAAAATAAATCCCTCTGGAGATATAAGATACTTACCCTTAACATAACCTGTAATGACCATGATCAACCAGCCATGGTGATACGCATGGTGAGCGTGATGAACTCCAGCTGCAATTTTACGTGTGCGGACCACTTCTTTCATTGCAACTAGCACAAGTTTCACAGGCAGAAACGCCACACATTTGTAGAACAGGTTAAGAGGACAGAAGAATATCAGGTACCTGAAAAAAGAGAAGAAATAAAAAGATACAATAATAGATACTCACGCATAAAGGTAATTTAATAAAGGTACTAGTAAACTATAGGACTGGGCGGCATGATGTTTATATGTTTATGTTTTTCTGTATATTTTGATATATTCACACAGCTATTAGTCTGTAGAACTGCTTTATGTTATTTGTATGTGTAAGCAATGAAGACACATGTGTAAATGTGGAAATATTGGACATATTCAAGTCAAGATATGGATAAAGTTGTTATTTAGGGATGTAACAAAGATTTTTAGTTGTTTAAAATAAATTTTTTATTACATTTCCAGAAAAAAAAATTATATTATTATATTATTATAATTAATATTAATAGTGCAAAAAAAAAAATAAAATAAAATAAAATAAACAGTTCAAATGATCATGTTACAAACTGGTTAATGATGCAAAACTACAATTTTCATATTTTATATCCAGATTTATATTAAAGATCTATCTTGAAGTGATCTTTGAAGTGACTTTGTTGTGACATGCAAAGTGTACAAGCACTAAACCATTTAAAGATCCTCACCACACAGCTGAGGCCAGGAGGATGTGACTGTTGTTATGGAAATAGTCAATGGGAGACACACCAAGCATGATGTCTGCTAGTATGTAGCTTCCAAAGCAGTAGAGCATTGCACAAAGCCATGAGGCCACTGGGCTTTTACGGGACACTTCCACAGCACCTGATTAACACAGCCCATTCCAGATCACTTTTCAGCACTTAACATTTACATATATACATTTATAAATACACAGCGAGGTCCAAAAATCTGAATGTCCCATTATTATAATTTAAAATTGGAAATTCAGTTCTTGCAACACAAAAAGAAACTTCATAAAAGTGGTCTACATGACTTGTTGACTAAGTGATAGCTTTGTGTGAACAGACCACAATTTAGATTATTTACTGAAAATATTAAATGAACCTAAAATTGGATGAAATAATGAAATATTTAACTGAAAAGACTTGACTGATCATTTGACCACAATTTATCTAATGTACACTTATGATAGTTTTTTTGGGGGGTGGGGAGAAAAAAAAGGCAGCTGCAGTTGCCAGAATTTGACATTTACATTAATTTATACCACTTTTTACTATAAAAATACAATACTAAGATTTTACGTTTTCAGATTGAACTTCATAATATACCAACAACCACCTTTAAAAACCCAGGTAGTGAAGAGAAAGCCATATGAGGAATTGAAGTTCATCAAAAGTATTTTTTTTACAAGCTGAGGTCAATTCTAATAAAGAAAATGCACACCCTATGTCATACAGGAACACAAAACACCATAACAATAACACAGGACACTAAAATACAATTCAACAAACATTAACATAAAATGTAACATAAACCTAATGTACATAATGGATGAGATAAAAACTAAGAAGTAACAGTTACAGAGAATTCTGAGAATTTATGTTTTTTTTCACTGTAAATTACAAGAGAACTGTACAAAGCGGTACATTTAACAGTATTTTACTGTACAATTACATGAAACTCTCCATTACATCAGTTTTTCACCATATATAATAAAGCATTAACCAATTAATAGGTTTTTATATCATTTACTTTTACCATTAAAATTATATACAGTATATATATATATATATATATATATATATATATATATATATATATATTTACAATGAACATCAAAAACGTTACTCTCTAAAACAGTGTTAGGTTGACCACATGATTCCTGACACTACTCAGAGATGCTGTATATCTAGAGGTCCACACCACTCCTCTGAAATCTCCAGGGATGAACACATCTTACAGAACAGGTGTAGCTTGGGCCATTACGCACCCAACAGGCATTTTGAATGAAAAATGATCCTCTCAAATGTGGCCTAAAAATAAACAGAAGCCTAAAGCTTTTCGTTCATCTCAAACTGCAGGCCTGTTTCACACCACGACCTCCAACCCGTATAAACAGCTGACAGGATGAGATTCTGCGAGCAACTGTTTATATATCTGTATTTATATCACATTCTTCGCCATTAATATGCTTTATCACAAGTTTGTGAATGGTATGATGGCAATTGGCATGAATAGTAATGTATCTGTGCCCTGGTATAACTGAAAGCCTGATGCTATTTTAAGTGACAGCATCAACTCTAATGTATTCTATTTTCATAGGACAGCTCATTAAAGGAAAGCATGTAAAAATAAAACCACTTAAAACTGTAATACTGAATGACCACTAATTGATATTTGATTTACTCCAAAACAAAAGAAATACACTAAAAATTCAATTTGGCATAAAGTAAATTTTGCTGATATTTTTTTTATTTTTTATTTTATTTTGTATTGTTAATGTTATAATAATAGTTAAGCGCATTTGACCCCCAATTCACATTACATTGCCAAACAAGTCATTTCATTACCTTAATGCCAAAAAAAAATAAAAATAATAAAAATAAAAATAAATAAATAAATTAATAATAATAATAATAATAATAATAATAAGTAAATAAAATAAAATCTCATTCTCATTGCCATAATGCCAAAATATCTCATTATCCTAACTGTAATGCAATAGTTCATTCTCATCGTTTTAATGTCAAAAAGCTCCTTCTTTTTAAGATAATAAAATAATCATTGTAATTATCATTATAATAATAAAAGGTGATTTAGGCCTACCAATAATAATAATAATAATAATAATAAGTTAAATTCAAAAGTAGGTTTATATAATATCAGGTAGAGAATCATCATTGAGAATAATAGGAATTACAAAGCCCAAAGTAAAACGTCCAGATTTATTAGCTACAGTAGTAATGAAAATTTCGGAGAGAAAATGTGCTTGAAACTAATTCATAAAAATTTGTGGTTTAATTATGTAATACTTCTTGGACATGTTTCAAATATGACTCCTTAAATGGAAGCAAGTCCTAAACTACATGAATTTGCTTAACAAATTTAGGCCCGGTTTCACAGACAGAGCTTAGACTAAGCCAGGATTAGGCCATAGTTCAATTAGGACATTAAAGTAATTTTTATAAATGTGCTTAGAAAAAAAACATTACTGGTGTGTTTTTTGAGACAAAACAAAGGTGCTGATATATTTTAAGATCAGTCAGTGCAAGTTTCTTTCAGTCGAAACAGCTCAGACTTACATTTTAGTCTAGGACTAGGCTTAAGCCTTGTCTGTGAAACTGGGGGTTATGGGCTTCGTTTTGTCCTTTCCTCTGCTGCTGTCTATTTAGGGTGCTTCTATTTATTGCAAAGAGACTCGCAGTGGAATGTGCACGGACTCTATCGTGTTTCGAGGAGGGTCTTCAAGAGTGGGACAACTCTTCCCACCCCCCAAAATTAAGAAAATGCTGAATGATATAGAGACAATGATAAAATATTAAAATACGCACGTAGCCTATAGGACTGTTCTTCATTCTATTGCAAACACAATGCCATGTGACGGTGAACCCCTAGACAAATTACATAACACTTGTTGAAAACAAATTATCTTATGGCTTGAGAATTAAATGCTTCATATTTAACGCTGTTTATTCAATTAAATACCATATTAATCCCCGCGCAAATGCAAAGAATAATAAATAAATAAAAAAACGTCATTTAAATGTGACCCAAATAAAGCTCAAGTGCAATATTCTGCTGTTATCCCTAAAGAACAATTCCACTTACCTGGTTCATATTTGAGGTAGAGTATTGACACGATATAATAAGCGAGATCAAAAACTGGAAACATCGCCATTTTCGAGAAATACTGGGCAATTTCGCCCAGATTTAGGACATCCAGCACCTCCATGATGTTCTGACCCTACCGCATGAACAGATCTTCAAGAGACTCGCCGTCTGCACGAGTAAAAGGCTCCGCTCACATGCAGATGCCTATTAATACACAGCACAAGCTCAGGCGCACTACTGAAGCGAAATCAACACACGGACGCGTCTCATGCGGAGGAGCTACTGCCGCTTACTGGATGACCGCGATCATAATCGATCATCTATCGAGCGTTCGATCGCGAATATCAGATTTAATTGTTTTACTGTCATTGCATAAATAGTGGTGAGCTCATTTTATTCCCTGCTGAAAACCTCATCTTAAACCAGCCTTAAATATGATTTTGCTATTCAAATTTCTGTAGCCTAAAGGATAAATTGCACTGAAATATATAAAGAAATCGTTAACAAAACTGCCATGCTTTTGGGTGCGGATCGATACTATATGGTAGTTGATATTCTATGTGTGTAACATTGTGAATATTTACCCATTTCTGATATATATATAAGCCTACAGTACCATGGCAATACAATGTTCAATACAAATTCTCATAGTACTCCATCATTGTACCGCCATGGTATCATATAGTCACATGACAATCCGAAGCTGTAAATATTACCTTAAAACAGGGATGGGGAACCAGAGGCGTCATGCCTATTCAAAGTGAGGGGGCACGTGCCCCTTCAGATTTTTGAGCCAAGTGGATTTTGAATGCAGCTTCCAAAAGACAAAAAATAGCAGATTAATATGTTCTATATTTAATACAATCACACCAGCGTGATTAGAACTTTCAGCGCGTCAAATCATCAGCTGCTAAATTCAAATCTGCGTTCGCTGGCTGGCGCTGAGCCAGATACAGACGCGTTTTTACAGCGCTGCGCATTATAACCAATCACACACGATTCTATTGAGCTATGAATGCAATGACCAATCAGAGGTGTTCAGATGAGTCATCGCTAAAATGCCAGTGTTTTCTTCACTCGTTCACTGACTGAATACGTCTTTCTGGCGTATTCTCTCGTCAGAAACAACAAAGTGCAAATGTGTGTACGAATCTTTAAGAAATTAACTTCATAGTGTAAACAGCTTCAGTGATTTTAATGGGAGTTTTTGAGAGTGCTTGAATTAGACTGTCAGTGTTCTTTGCTCTCTTTCTGTACAATGAAAGTGTTATGATTAGTAGCCTAATTACTTGCAATGTTTTAATTCACATTAACTTTCAATGTTAAATTCAGATTAAATATAAAACCAGTCGTATTAAAAATATGTTATGGCATGACACCCGTATCGGTTAATTAAGTAAACAGGCAGGTTTTTATTCATAGATAATAGATTACATTATTTAGGATACTTTGACCATCGACGCCCACTATAGATCAACAAAATCTATAAAGGTGAGAATCAAGATACTGTATTTCATGATATAGTCAATGCATTTGGGAATATTTTGAATAAAAAGAAAAAAACAAAATAAAACATAAGTGCTGTTGTGGCTGCTGTGTGTCACAAGATGATTCTGCTTAAAAATAAGGGTCGTTTTTGGCTTTGGTCTAAAAGAGCAGAAGGGTTTATAGAAAAATGCAAATTCATTCTCTGCCAGCAGGTGGCGCATTTCACCAGGAATATACCCTTTTCCCGATAACCGCAGTAAACAAAGCAGCGCAGCACCTGACTCATATTTAGTCAATTAAACCATAGCCTTTTGAAGTGTAAGTTCAGTTTACATGTATAGTTTGTTTGTTTTTTCACCGGAGCACCACCTTAATCCTCTTCTCCCATTTCTACCAGTGTTTTCGTCCCACGGTACTACCTGCGCAGATATCAACAGCATCATTGGGTTGTAGGTTGCCAAGTTGAAATGGGTTGAAATTTGTATGTGTCAATTGTGTGAGAAGGATGTGTTTCATACAAGATCTGGCAACTGGACAACCTTGGAATATGTTGACGTGATTATTCATATAAGGAGGTTTGGGCCATACAAATTACGGGAGTTTTACTGGAGGTGAATGTAGCAAACATATAAAATACACTCAGTGGGATTTTTTTTTTTATAGAAAGATTAAAAATACGGGAGAAATACGGGAAAATATTTAAACGGGATGATAGCAGGATAGAATGGTAAAATACGGGAGAATCCCGGGAAAAACGGGAGGGTTGACAGGTATGCACAAAGAGTAACCTACTTTTTTCATTTAAAAACATGAGATGCAGTGGGATGCAGAAAAACCGCCATAAAGTCTCGAGACATGTTTTTTAAAAGTTGAACTTACATTAATTTGACATGGCTTTCTAAACATGCCGCTCTCTTGTGCGAGACACGAGTGCAACGGTGATAGACCTGTGTGAACGGCTTGGTTTCAGTTTTGATGTAAACAACATCTTCTTCGCATTGATGTTCTCTTTTTCCGCAATATTTTGAATGAGCAGCGCCACATCCAGTGGGTTCAACTGGATAGACTAAAAAAAGCATTAAAATGCAACGACACCTACATCGTCATCGCATATTGTGTGCCACATATAAGGCTGCCTGACACGCATTTAAAATTCGAATGCAGCGTTTTTGCATTCGAATGTGGAATTTTATGTTAAATTCAACAGATATTCGAAATTCTAATTTTTTTGACAGCCCTAGTGAGCACAGTGGGTGCAGCAATTATTGTTTTTAAACTCATTTAAATGGGAAAATATCTAATAGAGTCATGAAACTCTAGATGACAATCACAACATTTACTACTCAGGCATCTATCATAGAGTTCCTCTGAAACCCTCCACCTCCCCCAGCTCCACCTGTCTAGATCTGTTATGGGATTTATGTATGCCCATTCATGCAGCAGCTGCATATCTCACAGAAGTGTATCAGTATATCTATTGGCAGTAGCAAGTTTAAAAAGTCAAGCAGCAGTGTGCGTAGTAATTTAGTCCGCAAGACCAAATACATTAACATAAGGTGCGTCCCAAATCACATACTCGTGCTTTATTCTATGTTTTGTAGTATAAAAAGTGTAATTATTTGCTTCAAGATGGCGCCACGTATGGCTGCCGTGGTGTGGAATGCTCCCATTCTTTTACTGTTTTTGTTTGTTTGTTCTGTGTTTAGTCATTCTCTTACTATCAGTTTTACCAGAGACGACATAAGGCAACACACATCGGACAATTTTTTTCCGGTTTTTGATTATTCAGACGCTTTGTTGGATGTTCTAGTCGGAGGGGCAGCACTCCTAGTCAAACACGTGCTCAGACAGAAAAGAGGGAAGCGCGCTGGTTAAGCTCCGCGAACGCGGCTTCCGAACAGCACTCCCTAGTATCCATCTAGCGAATCTCCGATCCCTTCCTAACAAAACGGATGAACTACATCTCCTCACCTGCACAAACAAGGACTTTTCAAACTCTGCTGCATTGTGCTTCACTGAAACCTGGCTGAGTAAAGCCATTCCGGACAACGTGATTCATTTGCCGGGCTACCAGCTGTTCAGAGTGGATCACATCACGGAGTTAACAGGGAAATGAGAGGTGGTGGACTATGTTTATGTACATAAATGAAGGTTGGTGTTCAGATGTAACAACTCTGAAAAAGATGTGCTGTCCTAATATAGAGGCGCTCTTCATAAACTGTAAACTGTTCTACTCGCCGCGGGAGTTTTCCTCTTTCATTCTCGTGAATGTGTATGTTCCTCCAGACAAGTGTGTGAGTGCCGCGATGCAACAGCTGGCCGAACAAATATCTGAAACGGAGCAACAGTACCCGGACTCTCTTTTAATCATTCTTGGAGATTTTAATAAAGCAAATCTCTCCCGTGAACTGCCAAAATACAGACAGCCCGTTACATGTCCAACCAGGGACAGTAATATATTGGATCACTGTTACACCACAATAAAGGATGCATATCATTCTGTCCCACGGGCAGCTTTGGGGCTCTCTGATCATTGTTTGGTTCAGCTTATACCAACCTACAGGCAAAAATTGAAATCAGCTAAACCTGTAATAAGAACTGTTAAAAGATGGACTAATGAAGCAGAGCGGGATTTACAAGCCTGCTTCGACTATACTGATTTGAGTGTTTTTGAAGCTGCTGCCACCGATCTGGATGAGCTTACAGAGACTGTAACATCATATATCAGTTTCTGTGAGGATATGTGCATCCCCACCAGGACATTCTTATCATTCAATAATGATAAACCTTGTTTTACTGGGAAACTCAAACAGCTTCGTCATGCCAAAGAGGATGCTTACAGAAGTGGGGATAAAATCTTGTATAACCAGGCCAGGAACAGACTAACAAAGGAGATCAGAGTGGCTAAAAAGAACTACTCTGAAAAGCTGAGAAGAGAGCTTTCAGCCAACGATTCGGCGTCAGTATGGACTGGTCTGAGGAACATCACCAAGTACAAGACACCACCCCCACAGTCTGTGGAGAATCAACAACTGGCTGACGATCTGAATGTGTTTTACTGTCGATTTGAAAAGGCCAGACTGACACCCAGCATCTGCTCTGATCTGCACTTCACACATTCACCTAACCCCCCTACAACCCCCCTCCCTCCCTCCCCCACCATTCTACCTGCGCTTAAGGTCTGTGTAAAGGATGTGAACTGGGTCTTCAGAAAAAAGAAATCTAGGAAAGCTTCAGGCCCAGACGGTATTTCACCTGCCTGTCTAAAAGTCTGTGCTGACCAACTGGCCCCCATCTTCTCACAGATCTTCAACAGATCTCTGGAGCGGTGCGAAGTTCCCTGTTGCTTCAAATGCTCCACCATCATTCCCGTCCCCAAAAAGCCCAAAATCACTGTCCTTAACGACTACAGACCTGTCGCTCTCACGTCTGTGGTCATGAAGTCACTTGAGAGACTGGTCCTGGCCTACCTGAAGGACATCACTGGACCCTTGCTGGATCCTCTTCAGTTTGCCTACAGAGCAAACAGGTCTGTGGATGACGCTGTCAATATGAGACTGCATTACATCCTGCAACACCTCGACAAACCTGGGAATTACGCAAGGATCTTATTTGTGGACTTCAGCTCAGCCTTCAATACCATCATGCCTGACCTTCTCTCAGACAAACTGGCACAGCTCTCTGTACCCACCTCCATCTGTCAGTGGATCACCAGCTTCCTGACAGACAGGCAGCAGCTAGTGAGGCTGGGCAAACTCACATCCAGAACTATCATCATCAGCACTGGCGCCCCTCAGGGATGTGTTCTCTCCCCGAGTCCCCACTGCTCTTCTCTCTCTACACGAATGACTGAACTTCAAAGGACCCCTCTGTCAAGCTTCTGAAGTTTGCGGACGACACTACAGTCATCGGCCTCATCCAGGACGGAGACGAGTCTGCTTACAGACAGGAGGTTGAGCAGCTGGCTGTCTGGTGCAGTCACAACAACCTGGAGCTAAACACTCTCAAAACAGTAGAGATGATAGTAGACTTCAGGAGGAACCCCCCTGCACTTCCCCCACTCACCATCATGGACAGCACTGTGGCTACAGTAGAGTCATTCAGATTCCTGGGTACCAACATCTCTCAGGACCTGAAGTGGGACATTCATATTGACTCTATTGTGAAAAAGGCCCAGCAGAGACTGTATTTCCTCCGCCAGCTGAGGAAGTTCAACCTGTCACAGGAGCTGCTGAAACAATTCTACTCTGCCATTATCGAGTCTGTCCTGTGTTCATCTAAAACTTTTTGGTTTGGTACAGCTACCAAATTAGACATCAGAAGACTACAACGGACAGGACTGCTGAGAGGATTATCAGTGCCCCTCTACCCAACCTCCAAGATCTTTATATCTCCAGAGTGAGGAAAAGGGCTAAGAAAGTCACTCTGGACCCCTCACACCCAGCTCACTCTCTCTTTGAACTGTTGCCCTCTGGCTGGTGCTACAGATCACTCAAAACAGCCAGACACAAGAACAGTTTTTTCCCCCGGGCCATATCCCACCTGAACAACACATAACACACCTCAGTACTGTACAGCTGTAAATAACTCATCAAACCTTCATCTGTACATCGGACACATGCACATTCACAGTTCTGTCTATGGACATTTTTCTTTTCTATATATTTTTTTATTTTTATTACTATTGTTATTTATAATTTATTGACTATTCTCTTCATTATTAGTGTTTTTATTACCTTAATTATATGTTGTCTGTACTATGTTTGTACTTTCTGTACTGGAAGCTGCTAACAGCAAGACAAATTCCTTGTGTGTGTAAACACACTTGGCAATAAAGCTCTTTCTGATTCTGATTCTGATTAGTGTGTTCACGCTGAAAATTCTTCTATGCTGTTATTCTTCTATGCTATCACTATCCCTCAATCGCTTCCTCTCCTAGCTTTCACTATTTTGAACGATGACTGAAACCTTGTATAACTGCCACTTCTCATGTTTACTACCATGCTATGATGAATCGCTTTTTGTATTCCTCATCTGTAAGTTGTGTTGGATAAAAGCGTCTGCCAAATGAATAAATGAAAATGTAAAATCCCGAAAAGAAAAAGTGCACTTTAAATGCCCAGATGTTGCACTTAATTAACCGAAAATATGAAGTGTGGAATGTTGGACACTTCATGCACTCAACAATCGCAGCCTTAATTACATAGCTGAAGTGGAGAGGCTGTCAGACTCCAATTATGAATGACCTTATATAACCTTATATAATTCATAAACTACACGCTTGAGTACATCGTGCATATGTACATAGTATGTTCATAATGTATAGGATGCAACTATAGTCATATTCATTAACTATTCTGGGAGTTGTCATATTTGAAATACTGTATCATTGTCCCTCAAACCAAAATAATAATAATAATAACAATAATAATAATAAAACTAAATAAAAATTAATAGTAAAATGAACAATTGCTGTGCATCAATAATAGTAATTATTTTTAGTATTATTTTAATATTTTAATCAATTAGGCTATTTTTAATGTTTTAACTTTAATACTATATGCTACTATAGCATTCTATGTATACACAGTGCTGGGTAGATTATTTACAAATTGTAGTCAAATTACGTGATGAAAATTGTGGTCAGTAATATAATCTAGATTACTCATTTTAGGTAATGTACTCTGACTACTTTTGGATTACTTTTAGATTACTTTTTAACGTTTGCCGTTGCATTACTCCAGGGTTTCCCAAACTGGGGTAAATTAAAGAAGTGCAGGGTTTTTATGAGTTGATGAAAAGCTAAAAATGTAGTATGTAATGTGATTACGTAATATACTCAATTACTACCCCTCACTGTGTATACAACACTCAGTTTAATGCAGTATGTGACAGGGAGTCCTTTCGCAGACTGGAGTGCGCAACAACAGAATTGTCCGTCAGGTGGCGATGTTGAACTAACGATTCATTCTGTACTCATACAAACACAGCAGAAGAAGAGGACGAACCGAGGGGGATATAATCAGCCAAAATGATCGGAGATCTTTTAATTATGGGGTAAATCTCACATTTTTCTAAAGCAGGATACATTTCTAGGTATTATTAAAGTGAAAGTCATTCGTGATGCTCATATGTGTTGTGTATTATTGTCGCTGTGTAACAGGAGTGTGTTTTCCTCGCTCCACGTCGCTCATTCTCTTGTGTTTTCAGCACTCTGCTCATGAACGCTGGCGCTGTGCTCAACTTCAGACTGTGAGTGAAAACACAAATGTTATCTCTCAGTTTTTATTTGAGGGATTGCTTGATAATCGATGCCGTTCCCTGTTTGTGTGCAGAAAGAAGAGAGAAACGCAGTCTCAAGGGTTTGGCGATGATTCTGGATCGTCCAGCACTGGTAACAGCAATTTATTAACGCTGCATTATGAAATAATAGTTAATTTAATATTATTGGGACAGTATAATATTAATTGGACAGTGAGCAGATGGCTGAGTGCTACAGGTCACCGCAGAGGCCCTAAATCTATCAAGGCAAAATATTTATGAAATATATCAAATATTACATGAAATATGCTGCAGATCATATTTGACCACTATTATGCATTATTTGTCTTTAGGTGACAACATCAGAGAGTTTTTGCTGAGTCTGCGGTACTTTCGCGTATTCATTGCTCTTTGGAACATTTTCATCATGTTTTGCATGATCTTGTGAGTATTGACTTTTTGTTGTTTCCTACTTTCATGCTCTTAAAGTAATCATGTTTATGCACTATTGAAAAACTGCTTGTTTTTGTGGAGAGTTGTTGCAAATTTTAAAGGGCTCTTGTTTATTATGCTTGTTTTCAGGTTATTTGGATCATAATAGATTGCTGTTACAGTGAAGATCACTACAAACACAAAAGGATTTTTTTTTTGCAGCATTTGGTGGATTTCTTGTAAGGGGTTTTGTATTGTGGGATGTCTGGAAGGCTTATATTCTTATCTGACGTCTGTATATTTTGTAAAAAAGTGTCTGATGAATATTGCTTTTACTTTCTGTGAATCAAATAGGGACAGAACTCATGGGAACTATACTTTTGTTTAAATAGTTTAAAGCGAAGCTGTGCACTTTGAAAAGAGTTTGAATGGTCTTAGTACCTGATACAAGTACTGTCAGTTATTTCAGTTTATGTACAATTCACGAATGCAAAATGTTTGGAATGCAAGCTTTGCGATGATTCATAAAATAAAAGAAACACTTAAATAGCTACTACTTGGTTAACATGAAAAAATGCTTTAAAACTTGTGTTAAGTGCATAACGGCACCATTACTTTGAGGCAACAAAAAGCGATAATCAGAAGAGCGGACCTCTTTAAGTTCTTGTTTTAGACACTTAACCTACAGAAATCTTAGTTTACATTTTAATTTTTCTTAATTTGAAGATGTCAGTTTGAATGGCCCCCAACACATAAATGTCACTCCACTGACAGTTCTGCTTTATTTACATTTCACCTCAACAAGGGCACAGATGAATGAGAGATGCACAGAACAAGTTTCCATAAATGCAAAATCAGTCCATGGTTTGATAGTTTTATTAAATGTAAAAAGAGGTAAGCGTCAGCTGCAAAACTATTTTCACTTACATAGAATAAAAGGAAGTACAAGCGATAATTGGTGACAACATTGAGAAGTTAAAATTGAACAAACTTTATTCAAAAAGTAGTCAAATGACACATTGGAACACTAGTAGGTCAAAATGAAAGAACCTTTGATAGTCTCTAAAGGTTTTTCCTCCCCTGTGGCTGGTAAATGCTGGACTGCTTCGAGAAAACCCTTTTACGTTATCTACTGCTCCACGTGGGTTTGGTACTGAAGGGCCTTCAGGGGCACGGATCACTCAAACACCTAGAAAAAGCAAGAAACCATAAGATTTAAAAACTGTTAAGTTGGAGAACGGAAAAATATATGGTCTTGAGGGGGGCCACATGCCTACCTTCACATTTGGCCATTCATCAAGGGTCACTCATTGTGTGAAGTCCTCTTGAATTACAGAATCCCTTTACAGAGAGACACAAAGCAACTTAAGAACAAGAAAATCACTTCTACACTGTATGCCAAGCAATTCTGAAGGTGCTTCAGATGAATTGGCTTAAAGTTTAGAGCAAATGTCAACACTATCGATCTGCTGGGGAAAAAAGATCAGTCATCATATGCACCAGATAAATGGCAACCAGATGCGCCAAGAACATGCTCAGCCTTACCTGTTTTGGAGTGTTAAAGACTTATGAAACAAAGTCTGATGAATTTAAGGTCATCCATTTGGCTCCAGTATGATCTGTAGGGATAGGAGTAGTAAACGTCAATGACCTTCAAAAACATGAACATCAGAGTTTGTGGTAACTATATGGTTGCTCAGATCATTTGGCTTATTTTGTTATAAAAAGGTCAACAGTGTCGATCTGCTGGGGAAAAAAGATCAGTCATCATTGCAACCAAAAGTTTTAAAGCAAAGTCTGGTGTAAATCTAAACTCACCCAAATCTGAGTAAGCACTACAGTAAAACTCCATAGTCCAACAGCCCACATACTGTAAAAAACAAATATAGGCTGAAATTCCCAATACAGCTGATCAGATCACTTGGCCTCTGGAAATAACCTACTGCAAAGTCACTAAAATCGCCAATGTGAAACGCTGAAACAACTGAATAACATAACTTGTGTTTATCCATCTTATTACCATAATATTCACTTAACAGTATAATATAATACAAAACCAGTCACATTTTCATTGTCTATTTAGACCTTCCCGCGTGCACCGAAAACGAGCCAGTGACGGAGCCACGTGGTCCAAAATCCTTATCTTTAGTTTTTATTCTTAAAACTTTAGCATAGTGCTTATTTTGGTAAAACATTTACAGAACACGCTTGCAATCAAAACCATTTCTAGTACATACATTAAAACACACAAAGTGAATACTACTTACCCTGCACGAGGAAGCAGGAACTGGGAAGAACGAACACGTGAACCCGCATTTTATAGTTCATGCGCATGCGCAGTGAGAGTTCATTGCGATGACGTCAGGTTGGGTTCCAAGTTCCAACCTATGATCTTCTTTGTCTTCTTTTAAAAAATATGATTTTTTCGCTAACCCCCCCCCCCCCCCCCCCCAAAAAATCGCTGTTTCTTGTATTATTTAGAAAAATAAATAAATAAAAAAGTTCAAACTTATGATCTATAATAATATCGATCGATGGTTCCAGCATTCAAGACAGAGTGGAAAGGCTGCACATTTCTAAGGTTACATTTTAACCTCGTGTTACACGCAAACCACCATACACCGTTTGGTCTTCCTTTAGATGTCATTTATCTTATTTAGTCTGCAGCATATGCCTGACGAAAGTGTTTACGTCACTAAGAATATCTACCATCATTATTATAAAGTTTTAAAAAAAAATCCTTGTTTGCAGAGGTGGGTAGTAACGAGTTACATTTACTTCGTTACATTTACTTGAGTAAATTTTTTGGGTTACTAATACTTTTAGAGTATATTTAAAAATGGGTACTTTTACTCTTACTCAAGTACATTTTTAGTGAAAAAACGGTACTTTTACTTCGTTACTGTGGGCGACGCTCCTCTCGTTACCTTAATGTAATACAAGTTAAAAATCCTTCAGTTTATTCCAAACGCGCCGTCTACTTTTTTTTCTGGGCACTGAGCGATGCCCGTTCGCAAATGATTCATTCTTTTGAGTCAATTCTGTTCGAAGGCTTGATCAAACCAGTTGGCAGACCAGTGAATCGGTTCGCGAATCAGTTTGAATGATTCGTTCAGTTCTGCCGCACGCGCTGATCGTCTGAAGCGGTTCTCACTCAGAGTTGTAACAGAAACTTTAAGAACATCAAAAGCGCTGAATACGTGGCTTTGGATCTACAATCAGCTGAAAGCAAATCTGCAAAAGCTATGGTTTGCTAGCTATGAAGATCTTTATTAGATGAACACCGCGTGTGCTGTCGGTTCCACAGGTAGAGATTCAATTACAGTACACGATACTATTATGACATTACCAGTTTGTTGTACATGTACCTTACACATTAAATACAATGTATAATTTATTCATTAAATAAGCTGTCACAGAGTATGAAATGAACACCCGCCAAACCCGCGTTAGTTCCAGGAGGAATGCCTTTGCCTAGACACAATTAATATTGATATTTTCACAATATTTACGCTTGCAGAAATAAAGGCTACATTTGTTTACATTTAGCAGAACAGACGGAAGAAGATCCGTCAATGTGTATTTGTTTCGTTATGTTCAGATGTTCTGTAGCGGTCATGTGAGGAGTTTTCACTCTTCTCCGTGTCAGAGGTTATAAACATATACATTTATAATACATAATTAATATGATTTAAAATATAATTTAATTCAATTCAGTGATGCAAATCAGAATTTTTAACAGCTGTTACTCCAGTTTTCAGAGTCATATGATCCCTCAGAAATCATTCAGATATATTGATTTATTATCAGTGTTGTTGAAAAAAAAACAGCATCTGCTGGTTAGGTATGTTTTGAAGCTGGGATGATGGTTTATGCTGGTCCTTAGCTGGTTTAAGCTGGTCATGTGCTGGTCATGTGCTGGTCATGCACATGTCCAGCTTAAACCAGCTAAGGATCAGCATAAACCAGCAAAGGACCAGCTTAAATCAGCTCAAACCAGCATCCCATGCTTCAAAACATACCTTACCAGCAAAAGCTGTTTTTTTCAACAGGGAACAGTTTTGCTGCTTAATATTTTTTGGAACCTATGACATTTTGTTCAGGATTCTTTTATGAATAGAAAGCTATAAAAGAACAGCACTGATAATAAATCAGGCTGATAAAAATTCTGATTTGCATCACTGAAATAAATTACATAAAAAAAAAAACATTAAAAGTATTTTGAATGGCAGTGTGTGTGTGTGTGTGTATATATATATATAGAGAGAGAGAGAGAGAGATAGAGATATATAGATATTTAGATAAAATTTATGTATCTAAATAAAAATAGACTATTTTCAGTATATGATCCAAAGTAACTAGTAACTAACTACTTGAGTAGTTTTTTTATCCGATACTTTTTTACTCTTACTCAAGTAATTATTCAGACTATTACTTTTACTTTTACTTGAGTAAATATTTCTTCAAGTACTTTTACTTTTACTTGAGTACAGTTTTTGGGTACTCTACCCACCTCTGCTTGTTTGTTATTTAGATTGTTAAACAATTTACAGCGTTACTATATCTATACAAAAAAAAAAAAAAATCTATAGACAAACCATCATACATTTGCAACATAACTATTGACTTTTTACTTTTGGTGGTTGCTATCACAGACTGTATAAAAACAGGTTGTTATTCAATATCTCTGTTTTTCCATAATTTGTCCGAAAGGTGGCAGTAAAGGCTAAAATTGAAGTTACCTTCTTTAAATACAGTCTCTCCATCTACATTTAATGAATTATCGTGTTTCAAGAGTTCTATGTGAACTTTATTCAGCTCAAAGTTTTACTTTTCAGAACAATGATGTTTTTATTCAGTGCCACAAAACACAGAAACGTTGTGCATATAGTCGCGTTAACATCATTAGTAGGTTAATTAAGAGATGTACAATAGCCTACATATTTATTTGCATTGCAGAATCATTGCAAACATTACCACACACTTTCGCCCAATACATGTTGTTGTTATTGCTGTTCTTCTTCTTCTTCTTCTTCTTCTTCTTCTTCTTCTTCTTCTTCTTCTTCTTCTTCTTCTTATTATTATTATTATTATTATTATTAATAATAATAATAATTTCGTCATTTTATCCATGGACAAGTATCTGTGGGGGCAGATCATGGTCACACTTTGAGACGCACAAACTTGCACGCACCGTAGGGCAATTAGCGCCTATTAGTGTGATTACATTAGCACATATCTTGTGTTTTTTTAAGTCGAGTACACAAAGAGCGCGACTGAATGTGTTGTCAGCACATAAGGGCGCCTCCCAGCTCTTTGTTTTAGCACAAAAACACTCAAGTCTTGAATTATCAATCGTGGGATTATCTCCCATCAACAGCTGATATTAAAGAGAGCCCTTTCCCCAAAAGTGTCTCTGGTGCAAAACGTCCCTTCAAAACGTGTGGAGTGTCTCTTTTAGTCTTGATTAATGCAGTTCTTTGTTTATTCATTTTAATATTTTTACTTTTTAAATGTACTGAGGTGATTTTTTTTTTTAAATCTAATTGAGATTATATTTGATAGCAGATTATCCAAAGTGATTTCTTAATTAGCATAAGTGATTAATGCAAATATAGAATAGTAGCCTACAACAGGTTGAATGGCTATATAGCTGGTTTAAATGGCTGCTTGTTTTGTTTGCTGTGTGATTTAGTTTGAGAGACCTTTCCTGCCAGATGCTTTGTTTGAGTAGCTTGTTCACATGTTTGGGGATTTACTTAATGTTGCCTGATTTCTGTCTTGTTTAAACCTGGTTGTGAGGACTCAGGCTCTTAAATTCCATGGGAGGAACACTATTGACCCAAAATAAAAGATTTATCCAAATAACAAGAAAATGCATATGACTTCATCACTTTATTTTAATTAAGTACTGAAACCATGTTACAAAAAGGCAATAACCTGGTTCATATTATATTAGATACCAATTTCTAAGGCCTATAATTAAGGTCTCTTGTTGTACACACTACTATACTTTCTGTCATCTGATTGATAGTTTATACTTAGTAGTATATACTTTCTTCAGTTACAAGTCCTTCTAAACACATTCTCCTTCAGGTTGTGGTTCACATGTAATTTTGCTGTAAAATCTTTACTGATTTTTATAAAGTAAATGTAAGAACTTTTATATTGTAATATTTGGAGATGAACATTTATTGGATTGATGCAACTTGGGTTTACTTGAATATCCATACATCATTTTAGAGAAATCATGTTAAAATGTAAGTATTAAATATGATACATCAAGCTTTTGAGAAATATTTCTCTCTCAGTCACTCAATCACTGTATTGTATTGCATACATACATTTTGCCCCCACAATAACAACTACAGAGCTTTAATCATAAACGAAGCATTTAAATATAATATTACTAAGACATATTATAGGAGATATAGAGTGGCATTTCATATGCATTTTATGTAAGTAGTCTGCCATTACGGTTATAGGCTCCAGAGCTCATTGATTTACATTACAATTAGAATTCCATCTTACTTTTTGGCCACAAAAATATCAGCGACTGCACCAAATTGCACATTTTTGCTCAGTTTGGGCCTCTGAATAAAACTGAGTGTTTTTCCTCCTTGAGTAGCTCCATATTCTCCTATATTAGTCATAAAAGACTGATGTATCAAACATGATACTGTTTTAGATTTTTCTGTTTCACCTAAATAAGCTTCTCTGACCATTATTTCATATGCTGGCATTCCATGATCAAATAATGTTGATTAAAGCCGATGTCTTGTTATTCTCATGGTGAATCCAAATGTAATTATTTCCTGACAGTGTGCATTTAAACACACACAGCAGAGCTTGCTAATTTAAGCACACATTATGATCTAAAAAAGAGGAGAGGCAGCTTCAAAGGGAGAAAGATATGTTCTTTACAGTGAAACAGCAATTTTATGGATGGCCTGTTCTCTTCTGGGTAGCCTAACCTTAGCGGCTACAGCTTTCCAGGTTGTCCCCCTCCCCAAACCATCAGCCCCCACCCAGCCCAGATCTGCAGAGGAAAAGTGTCAGAGAAAGACTAGCAGAGTTGGTGAGATCACTGGTGCCTTTCAGCATGGGCAGTACGTATGAGCTAACCAGGGTGTGGGACTCGTTTGACCTTTTGGCTCACGCTGGCTGCTGCACACAGACTGGAAGCACAGCAGGAGGGTGGTGCTGGCTGCCAGACTGGTGTCTCCAGGCTCCAGCACAGGGAAAAGAGGCCCTAACCACAGCAGGTGGTCAGCAGGACCACTGGAGCTGGAGACGCTGGAGCTGTCATTGCATTGTCTTTAAGAGTCCCAAACAGAGTCCTGTCATGACTTGCCTGATGGTTTTTCCCTAATCGGACAGAGATTAAGGCAGGCGGAGAGTGAAACATGTTAACCCGTGGTGGGCTACAGGTCAAAGATGTGCTGGGGTTTGCATTGATCAGGTCAAGAGGTAATTGTGTGCTCAGACGGATGAGGCTACAATTATTAACCTCGAGAAAATAAAGCAGAATTCTGTTACGGAATTGAGCAAGGGATGGCGCTGAACTGTCAAGAAATGTCACGAGAGTTTATCCTAAAATACCACAGCTATTGTTTCTACTGTAAAATAATATTTTAAACAAATTTTGTTTTTTAAATAACTGTGGTGACTTAAAGATATCTCAATTTTATTGTGGTAAATAACGTTTTGCAAGGTTTACCATATGAACTGAATCACATCCACTTTTGTGACCAACATTCAGTTTTTAGTTTAAAAGTGTTTGTTTATTTATTTACTTACTTAAACTTTGTTATTTAACTTTATTTACTTAATGATTTAATAAAAATGATGAGCAGTCCCAATTGTGAAACTGATGCCTAAATATAATGATGCATACAAGTGTGTCTTTAATAATTAGGACATATTCTCAACTAGTATTCTTTTTATGTCGCTGTTTACTAAAAGACAGCCCAATGTATTTTACACAGTTGTTAACTCTGTAGGCTAAAGGAAAATGCTATTTTTTTAGGTGGTGTAAATAGGCAAAGTCTTCTTACTTAAAAAAGCTATTTATTTAGCCTATTTACTTACAGTTTGCATCATTGAGCTATCAAAGAGGTAAAACTGTTCCCTAATTATAATAGCATCCCTTAGGGAAAATTAACCATTGATTTTACTACACTAACCATAGTTTAATTATGGTATTGATTTGAGGTCAAACTGTGGTTAATCAATCTGAAGAAAGAAAAAAAAACCATGGTTAATTTTCTTAAGTTATATACAAATGTGCCTGTACTAATTAGAACATAATTTCCAGCAAACTAGTAAGTTAAAAGCCAGCCCATGTGCGTGCGCCCCACCCACGAGCTTCAGCGGGCTATTTAAAGCGTGTAGACATCAGCAGCAGCGCGAGACCATCAATGCAACATTACACATCATGCTGGATTTATCTCTGGATTGGATTATTAAACTCAATCAGTGTATTCAAAACCAACTCAAATTCATGATATAATCAAATGAAGTAGCAAGACTTAACAGTCAGCTCAGGACTTATTCTTTATTATCAGGACTTTATTTTAAAGAATAAGTTATTAAATATGATTTCAGTGCAGCTGATCTCAGCTTTGATAGTGGTGTGTGGTTGTGGCGTGTTCGCGGACGCAATGCAAGCGAACTTCAGCCTGGATAATGACATTCAGTCCAGCTTCATCCAGCGGCGGCTGAAGAGCCAGGAGCGCAGGGAGATGCAGCGGGAGATCCTCTCCATCCTCGGGCTGCCGCACCGGCCCCGTCCGCTCCTGCACGAGAGGCACACAGCTGCTCCCATGTTCATGGTTGATCTGTATAACACCATCCTGGAGGACGGAGATCGGTTCGTGTACTCTTATAAACCGGTGTACACGACCCCGGGACCCCCGATGGTGACCCAAGAGGACAGCCGCTTTCTCAGTGATGCTGACATGGTGATGAGCTTTGTCAATCTGGGTGAGCAGCTTATGATATACAATCTTTGAAACAATAGCCTGTTTTAAAAAGATATTCATACTGATAAAAAAAAAAAAAAAAATGTATAGCCTGAATGCACTGTAAGTCGCTTTGGATAAAAGCGTCTGCTAAATGCGTAAATGTAAAATGTAAATGTAAAGGAGTGTTGATGGATTGCTTATGGGATTTCATAATTTGGTACCCATGTGTATGTTAGATCAGCTATCAGATTTTACTTTAATCAGTCAGTTTATCAAAGAGGATCTTATCTGTTTCTATGTGAATTCCATTCACCCTCTTCTTATCATAAACATTTTGGCGGTATACTTGAGAACTATGACTCTTTGGCAGTGACACATCTTGTTTTTCCCCATCTTGATTAATTATAGTTGCTAAAGGAAAGAAAAAAAAAACTTTAGAATGAACCCTGGGCGTTTATTTTAATAGTGTTTTATGATAATATGGTACTAGCAGTCCTTTGGAATTATTTTGTTGTAAATTAGTTTTATATTCTAAACTATATTTAGTTATAAATGAGACTATAAATCATAGTTCATATGTAATATTTTAGGTCAGTGTATTCAGAAAATGTATGCTCAAATTTAGTAGCACCTAAATGTATTTGTTTTTATTTACAGTTATTAAATTGATTTTTATATAAATTTATTAATTTTATTTAGCAGCTGTCTATCAGTCATTTCTTACATACAAAAAAAATGTGTTTTGCAGTAATTTTTGCCATTTGGAGAGACTTATTAATGTGACTTATTAAAACTGACTTATTATTATCATTATCATTATTTACTTTTCTAAATTGACTTGTTCAACACAGTTAAATGTAACAGCAGCAAGCACATATCCAGTTTCCACAGAATCCCCTCAAAGCTCTAAGACACGGGGTTTAATGGGGCTTTGTTTCGCATGACTAGGATTTAGGGAGGCATTTTTGAAGAGCGCTGAGGGCAGTAGACATGGAGGGTCACATACATCATCCAAACACTCTTGCTTTCAAGACTAGACCTTTTAGCACGTGTTAAGTGTGTGTATGTGTGGTCGAAAGAGATGCTGAATATTTGAATGACGGGGCATTGATTGTAGGCCGAAATGTGAATGTAAATGCAGTTGTGTGAAACTAATGATGCAAATATTTTTCCAAGTGTGTGTGTTTATTAAGTTTAGAAGAGCATGAGCTGGTCAGTGACTTCTTTGAGCAGTGACTTCTAGTAACCACTCAGAAATAATAACTGTCAAGCAACCACCTTAGAGAAAATATAGGAAGATATGCATCTCTTCAAACCTCAAATCTCTCTTCAAACTACTAAAGGTTTATATAACCTTGAAATTTCAAACACAGTTCATGTATCATACTACACAATGTTTATATAAACCTTAAACCAGGCAAGGCTTTCTTAGGCCAACAATCCAAATCGGTCTTGACAAACTTTTTCCTTTTCATATTATGGTGTAAATAGCGACATGGTGACCTTCAGGTTTTTCTATTCTGTCTTTACTTTTCAACTCTTAAACAATGCTTTGTCATACTGACATCAAAGTTTGCTACTTTTCTAGTTTTAATTTCCAAAGAGGTTGTGGTTTTCAACCTGGCTGTGACCTTATAGTGCAGCTTGTGGTAAAAATGACTCCCATTTTCCATATTTATGTGTTTCACATGGAAGTTTGTCATAGACACTGATGCTCATACTAATAAAACTGTAAAAATCCACCACAACCTTTATGATCCGAATCATTTACAAAACCTTTCCACTCATTTGGCCTTGCAGATTTAGACAGACAAGATTTTTAAGAAAGTCAACCAAGATTACCATAACTAAACAAAAAGCAATTGCTTATGTGAATTGTAAATCCAAATTGCAGCGAACTCTAAACTCAGTGTAGAAGCATGCACAACAAGCAGCGTACAAATCCACCTGTTTGTTCATAAGCTGATTTTAAAGAAAGTAAGTAGATCTTTCCTCAGATTTCTAGCCTCAGCACCAAAAGCCGCTTAGACCTCCAATTAGTTTTTCAGCCTGCTCAGAAAACACACTTTTCATTGTCTGATGTTTAGCATTCAGCCTAGAATTTAGACAATAGAACATCCTGTTGTTGACTTCTAAAGTCCATTTTTGTAAACACACTTTTTTAATATATATTTTCATGTTCTTTGAATGGTCATTTATGTGATTTTTAAAACCAAATATTGATGTATGCAATTAAATGCAACCGGCTGATTAATTGCTGTAATTAATTTGATTAAATCTTTAATTGATTGATAGCCCATATCCCACAGCGGAAAAGGCTTACACTTGCATCTGTGAGTGTAAAGACTGTTTTTACTCAACAGCGATTATAACAATTAAAACTTTTTGTTCTGCCAAGTGTACTGGCCTTCATTCCAGTCCTCAGATCAAGAGCTAACTAAAACACAGCACATGGTGCGGCATGCATATCTGATCTTTGCATCATATGGCCTTTCACATAAACACACCAAACCTTACAAGCAATTATTGCCTTCATAAAATACCCATGTTTTTCTTTCCACTGTTTAATTGCGGTCAAACAAATGACTCGCTATTTTGAGTATGTGCATGCCTCAGAGTTCTTCCTTCTCCGAGTGCTTCCCCCAATAATCATGCTCTCGCTAGACAGTGAGCAGCTGGAAAAGTCAAATGCATCACTGTTCCCTAGCACTTGAAGTCAAGAACTTACAGACAGGATGTGCATAAAAGTAAGAGGAATCGTCAGAACAGATTCCCTGCATACCTGCTGGTGGTCACTGAAAAGCTTGGAATGGATGGAAGGGTGGAACTCAAGGATGAAAGACTGGTTGTAAAAAACCTCCAGGAAATGTTTATGCCACCATCAGGCTGGAAATTCTGAGGATCGGCTCAGCTGGGTTTGGGCTGGGTTGATACAACACAGGGGTTAAGTCAGTGTTGACTGAGACTTCATAATGATTTTTTTTTCCTCTGCGCTCATTGAGATACTTTATTTTAGTCTTTCTTGCTGTTTACGGATGTGGATTAACACAGATTTAGATGCCAACAAAAGAGGAAATGAGGCCTACCCTACTAAAAAGACTAGCTTAGAACAGTTTGATGCTGGTTATGCTCTTTGAGAAGCCTGGTGGTGATCCCAGCATTCATAACCCAACATATGCTGGTGATATGCTGGTCTTTTCAACAGGATAGGGACAACCTTCTCCCAGATGTGGTCAACCATGTCTGGAATACTTGGGACAAGCCAGATGCTACTCAAGACCTCTTCCTTATCCGGAATTAGATTATTTTACCACAGTTAACAGGTCTCTCAGGTTAGCGTTGCAAGGAGCCACCAATATACCATCTGAACGTGCATGTGTATCCATTACGTATATGTATATGCGGGGCACCGTTGGTTTCCGGGCCAGGCCTTTAACAGAGCTTTTCTTGTGGTTGGCACATGTGTGTGATTGAAGTCTATGGTGGGTGGGTGCAGGGCCTGTGGTTTCTCCCCCAGCTTCAGTCCCCAGGGTACCCAGCGCCCAGATCAATCACCGGCTTATGGAAGCAAACATTTCTTTTTTGGACACAGTGATGTGGGTGAGGCAATCAAGCGTAAGCGCTCAGTGTGACTCCACAGCATTTCTGACAGAATGAAGTCTGGTACAGTGACTTATGCTGTGGTGTCAGTGTGTGCACTCATTGGTTGGCAGCGGTACTGTGAAGTCAAATGAGACAAAAGAAAAGCCCGTAGTTCGCATTTAGACCAAACCAAATTTAGATGATTTTTTAACCAGCTCACACATATGCCTCACACACAGTTAACTGAGGAAGGAAATGTTACATCTTAAGGCTAGAAACATATTGTACACAAGTTAGCAAGCACAGATTCATAGATATTTTCTATGTAAAATTATAATTAATATGAGCTCATGAAAAAAAATTATTGAGGGGTCACATTTTTTTTTCTTTTACATTTTAAAGGCAATATGTAAATTCATAAGTAGTCACTCAAAATAGACCTCAATTACCTAATAAAAATATATTTAAATAATTAACATTTCTGTCTGATATATCTGAAGGTTCTCTTTCGTAGGGAAAAATAGAATCCAAAATATCACACTTCAACTGGCTGGTTAATAAAAGAAAACATTTGGTCACAATTTTTAAGGTACAATTCTCGCTATTAACAAACCATTAACTATCACTTTTGCCTCATTAAACTCCTAATTTTCTGCTTATTAATAGATAGTAAGGTAGTTGTTAAGTTTAGGTATTGGGTAGGAATAGGGATGTAGAATATGTTCATGCAGAATATGTGCTTTATAAATACTAATAAACAGCCAATATATTAATAATAGGCATGATAATAAGCAACTAGTTAATAGTGAGAATTGGTCCCTATAGTAAAGTGTTACCGAACATTTTAAAAAAGATACTATTGGCTGCAAACCCATAGCTGTGAAGGAGACACCTTGAAGAAGACATTTGTGGCCAAAATGCCACAAGTAATATAAAACATTTTAAAAATGTTTATCAATGTAACAAAGTAGCTGGTTCTTTTTAATATTTAAATGACGAAAGCATCATAGAAGTGACTTCTTTCTTTAAAGACAGTTACATTAATATAATATAGTATATACTGTCCATTAAATTTATCTTTCCTTTTCTGTAGTGGATCTAGATGAAGACCTCCGTCTCTATCATCAGCACCAAAGAGAGCTGCGTTTCGACCTGTCCCGCATACCAGCAGGAGAAACCATGACAGCTGCGGAGCTCCGCATCTACAAGGACTTTGTACATGAGCGCTATGAAAATGAGACTTTCCTTGTCAGTGTGTTCCAGGTGCTCCAACAGAAGCCCAAAAGGTATGTCATTATAAAATACAATAGAAAAAACAATTGTATTTGGCCGTTCAGTCCTTGACATCATACAGAACATTCCCTGTTCAGTTGTGCATGATTCAATCATTCATGATATTCCAAAATGTAATTAATTGCTTCATCTTGGAAACCATATTATTTTTCAAATCCCATCAAATCCCATCTCTACTGCTCCTTTCCAGCATCCTGGTCCAACCTAACACCCACTTCCATGATTACTACACTTGGCAGAGCACTTTACTAACAGCTTGCACCAGTGCAAACCGTCTTTTGGCGTTAACATAGTACTGTCAGGATTTACTAAAGATGCACAGTGAAGAATTAGTGCTGAAAAAGGCGTGCACACAGTTATTTCTGTGCCTGAACTTATTGAATATGCATTTGTAGGAGGTAGAAGTTTCCCTTTCAGATGCAAAATTTATGGGAAGAGAGTATTAATATGAATTGCATAACGCAATTTGCTAATGTTTGCGCTCGTCAAATTACTGGTATTTGCGCCATTATTTAACGCCTCAAAAAAGCATGTCTTAAAGCAGGCGCTAATTTGCACTGCTCTTGGTAGATTGCGCTGGTCATTATGGAAATGATCTGGCTGCGTCTGTGCTCTTCACTGTGCGGATTGTCAGTAAATCACACACAGAATTTTCCCCTCCCATCGGCACTTTTATGGAATTGCGCTCTAACGCTAATTTGCCCTGTTTAGTAAATCTGGCCCCAAGTCTCATCCTTTCATTGAATATGCTCTTCTACTCTAAAATAGGACAGATTATGCAAATAAAATAGGCATGGTGTTTCACATTGACTTTGGATGTGCATCTGTTTGCCCTTGGCATTTAATGGTTTGGTTATTTATTGTGTAAGTCAAGGATATATTTTTTTCAGATATGTAAAAGCTAATTCATGACTTTGGTATGTTCTAGTTGGTTGGGCTTTTAAAAGAATAGTATGCAAAGGCCAGCAGGCATAATAAAAAAAATGTCTGAAATGAAACATATGCCACTACCCACACTTTTTAAGCCTAAATGTAGGAGGAATGGACTTACACACACACACACACACACACATGCACACTGATTTGTCTGCCCAACGATACATGTGTAGTGCCAGGGCTCCCACAGAATTCCTCAATCTGATTTACGGTGTGGCCGCTAACAAGCAGTGAGAGCAGCCACCATTACAAAGCCATTACTGTCAATTATTGAGATGCAAAGTCCTCAGTGGAAGGGAGGTTCTCCGCCCCGGACATCTGGAGAAACACCCCGTTCCTCCACCGAAATGATTTCCCCTTCATTCCCTCAGCCTTGATCACACCTCCTTGGAAAGTTTCTGATTGTGTCCGTAAAGCAGAGAACCTGAAGAAGTCCTCCAGGTGAGACATGCTCAGACAGACTGTCTCTCTTGAGGTCTCCATTGCTTGTTCTAAATTACACGCACACTAAAGCATTATCCACGCCCGACACGCACATTCCCTGTGAAGACCACCCATTGTGAATCATCCTTCCTGCACCTCTCCTATTGTTATGCAGAGACGGTTTGCCCCGTTGACAGACAGTAAGGTGACTAGACAGGAGGAACATAAAGACCTAGTCTCTTGTTGGCCTCAAAGTCTGAAATCCTACCTTTAAGTCAAGTCATTGTTCTGGAGAGCCATCCAGAAGCCCCGCTTTCATCACCAGAGGACAATCTGATCTCTGAAACATCACATTTAATAAGAGAGAACTTTGACGCTGTCTTGGGGACATGCTGTTGCCTGTGCAGCGTCTGTTGTTTTTGATTTCATGGCTTGTATCAGCCAGACCTCAAGTTCTTATCTCATGGAGTGATATCTGTATCTGAGAAGGACAACAAGTCCTGGCATGACATGGCATTTTCGCATCTCATTTCTGCAGTTTGTAAACTTGTCTGCAGAAAAAACCTCATGAAAAAACGATGCTAATAGTAGCTCAAATTCAACTACATTATGTGAATGAGGTGTTTTTAAACAGCAGAAGTGAAAGTCTCTCTGAGGGTTATTTACTGCAATAGTCATTGAATGTGTGGTCATATTTACATTGTCTCACTCAATGTAATCTACACAATCAGGAATTTCACATTAGATTGAAAGGTTTCACCGCGCAAGTTTTGCAGTGGGTTTAAGTTGGTCTTGTAGATTCAGTTTGAAAGTGATTTCTGTGTGAGCTGTGCTTTATACATTACTGACAACAGACAACTGACCTTTTTATCCATTAAATTGTATGAAATTGACCCCACCTTTACTATCAATATGAAACTTAGACTCAGACCAGTAATCCCAGAACACTCTAGCATTGCCTTTTTGGGTTTGGGTAAAGGAGCACTAATTTTATTCAAAAAATTTAAAATCTAGGTGTTTTTTATTGTTTCATTGATCATTTCCACTTTTTGCATTAAAGAGCTATTGACCCATATATGACCTCTTTGTAGGGAGCAGTACCTGCTAGACTCACGAGTGGTATGGGCGGCAGAAGAGGGATGGCTGGTATTTGACCTCACGGTCACCACTAACCACTGGGTTATAAACCCAGGTCAGAACTTGGGACTGCAGCTCTCTCTGGAAACCGCACATGGTGAGTATCTTCAAATATTAAGATATCTTTATAACACAACCTGTCAAACTACCATCTTAAACAGTCAAATGGTAGAGTAACCATTTGGGATACGGTATAGAAAATTCTGTCATCATCGGTGTTGTGAAGTAACTAGTTACATGTAACTAAATTACGAAATTTAATTACAAAGTAAATGTAATTGTAATCAGTTACAGTAATTAAATTACAGTTGCTTATGAAAATGTTAACATCTACAAAGGGGGTTACATCTGATTTTCTTTTCACACACACCCACATAAATTTAATTGATTTCTTTCATAAACTGCAGTGACTGCTCTAAAATGTGAAACACCAATGTTTCAGGAGTTTTGTAAACGACAAATGCTTATTCGATCACTGTTTTATTTCCTATTTGGGTTTATGTATATGCTATTTTTTTAAGATTCACTGTTTTTTTTTTTCATTGTTAGATGCCAGTGTTTCTTGTCATAACTATGCAAAGATTTGATTTCAAAAACAGTATCATAGCTACTAAACTATTTATTGTTATGATTATATATCTGTATTTAACCTCAGAATGATCTCCAAGTAAGTCTGATTTTGTGGTCACTGTGCTTTAAAATTAAATTATTGTAATCTTAATTCAAGTGAGGAAGGATTTCATAAGTGACAGTGATCAGTGTTGAATACTACTGTAAGGTTAACCCTGCCTGGTTTACATGTTTGAAAATGGTTAACAGTTGAAAACATTAAAAGTAATCAGTTACATTACTTTAATAAGTAATTCAAATAGTTACACTACTCATTGCATTTTAGATAGGGTAACTTGTAATCTGTAACATTTCCAAAGTAACCTTCCCGACAACACTGGTTATCATTTACATTTATGCATTTAGCAGTCAGTGCATTCAGGCTATACATTTTTTTTTTTTAACCAGTATGTGTGTTCCCTGGGAATTGAACCCACGACCTTCTATGCTGCAAACGCAATGCTCTACCACTGAGCCACAGGAACCCATTTACTCACACTCATGTCACTCCAAACTTTTCTTATTCACATCAGAAACATCAGGGGGCTCCAGTGTTTTTCTGGGCACCAAAACAGTTTATTCAAATTATTGAAGATTATTCAAATTATTGGAATGACATGATCACAGAATTTTGTGTATTCTAACTCATGAACAGAATATTTTTCTTAAAGTCATCATGCAACTCACTGTCGCCCTCTGCAGGTGAAAGAATGAACCCAAGGAGAGCAGGTCTGGTGGGCAGCAATGGACCTCAGAATAAGCAGCCATTTATGGTAGCGTTTTTGAAAGCGTCAGGAATCCATCTCCGAAGTGTTCGCTCAGCATCAGGAAACAAACAGAGGGGTCACCACCGCTCTAAAAACCCCAAACCTGGTGTTGCGCCCAGCCAGGTGGCTTTGAAGACAGCTGAGGCCGCAGGTGACACTTTTTTTACTAACTTTTTGTGTTAGTTCATTGTTGTAATTTCATTTTCAGGCTTTTTCATTTCTAGCAGAAATATATAGCTTCATACTCTCTTAATAAACATACAGTTTATTAACATGTTATTAACAAAAGTGCTACATATTTATTCTTCCTCCTGTCCAGAGGGTGCCAGCGTAGACCCCAAACAGGGCTGCAAGAAGCATGAACTCTATGTCAGCTTCAGAGATCTGGGATGGCAGGTATTGTGATCAGCTTCCTGTTTTAGACTCCTCTTTCAGTGTATGCCTTTATCTCCTCTAAACTTTCTCATCTTTCTTGTGTTTCCAGGACTGGATCATTGCTCCAGAGGGTTACGCTGCGTATTACTGTGAGGGAGAATGTGTGTTCCCCTTGAACTCTTATATGAATGCCACAAATCATGCTATTGTACAGACACTGGTGAGTCCCACATTTTCTCTGTTAAAGGAATAGTTTACCCAAAACTGAAAATGTAGTCATCTTTAACTGACCCCTATGTAATATCAAACTCGCATCATTGTGTTTCTTATAATGATATTTAAATGTTTTGTCCGTACAAATCAATGAGATCCAAAACAGAACAAAATTAACTGGTTACCATAGTGAAAAATAAATATACTAAAATGTATCTGAAATAAATTTATTTCATGCTAAGTAAATACATTTACATATTTATGTACTTATTATAAATACCATGCAATTGTACTTTTAAGCTGGTATACTTAAAGTCTGCTAAATTGGAACAAATAATTTTGTGCTTAATGCACTTTAATTGTGCGGAAGTAGTGCTGAAGTCTATTTAATTGTGCTAAAGTGGAACTATTGCAAGTATACTTCAGGTGCTCTTTTAATATCTTGCATTTAAAGACTAATATTATTCAAAGATTATACAGTCCTCATCAATAGTGACATTAAAACACATTTTAGGCTTAATATTAATAAATGTGCATTGTGCACAAGTAGTACTCCAAATAAAGTTTAAATATAATTTTTATATCAGTAAGTCTCAAGCGATACGTCAGTAAATATGTTAACAGATTTGAACTATACTTAGTATGAAATAAATGTATTTTAAACATATTACTTTTTTACTAGGGTGTTCACTCTTAAATCAAATTTAATGATTGATGGTGACATGTCAATAACATCAAACTGTGTATAATTGCGTATAATTTCCAGAGTTCTCTGTGGAGTTTGATGGTCATTAGTAATAAAAGTTTAATTCACCTATTCAGTATTTTATATACTCATGTTCTGTAGTTATAATTATGTTACAATGAAATCATGTCAAATTATGCGTTTCTCTGCTTATCTTAGGTCCATTTCATAAACCCCGAAACAGTCCCGAAGCCCTGCTGTGCTCCAACTCAGTTACATGGGATCTCTGTTTTGTACTTTGATGACAGTTCCAACGTAATATTGAAAAAGTACCGCAACATGGTCGTCAGAGCCTGTGGATGCCACTAATTACTACGCCTGCCCTGGAAAAAATAAGGGATGCAAATACTTTTCAAGAGCCCAGAGAGGAAAGAGACTCATTACTGGAGCAAAACTGGACTCCTTTGTTAGAGGAGTGTACATCCAAAACATAAATTTTCATTTAAAACTCAAAACTCCTGGAACTGAATGAGGTTGACCACAGCTGAGTCAAGTGTGTGGTGTTCTGGCTTTCATTTCGGCACAGAGCGCCAAGTTTGGAATATCAAAGAGGACATGAGCAGATACAGAGAGAAAGAACTGGCCTTAGAGATTTAACCAGACTGATCAGGAAAAACGCAATGGATTTAAGCACATTGCTTTATGGAGATTTCATTACAAAAACCACTTGTACGATGGCATGATTTCTGTATGTAATTCACTGAAGCAATTCCTGCCATGAGTGAACTTATCAGAAAGTCTGAGACCACTAGTAAAAATGCTTCGATTGTGGATTTTCTTATTTAATTTTTTTCTTCTGTTAACAACTAAGCATAACAATGTGAGTTAAAACGAACGGGAAAATTTTTGAGCATCTTCACATGTGCTTCAGTGGAAGAATTCAGAATATCACTTTTTCATTTTATATCATAATGTCCCTTTGTTTAAAATTCTGGTCATTTCCAGGTTTAAATTAGATGATGAATCGCAGAATTTCCATGTGGTTGCAGACTTTTAGACCCACTGTATTTTGCAAGAGATGTGAAATAGAAATGCAAATGATGAGTGTCTGTTACAGTGAGTCAAATCGATGGTTTTTAATTTCACTCTTTCAGGACACTCAGCAAACCCTTGCACAGATGTTCAGCACACGATTAAACAGGACTGCAGAAAATATGCAACTCAATTTTGCCTTGGAATCACTTTGGTTTCGTCACATACATGAAAGAACACATGTTTTCTCTCAGCAGTTATCATTCATTCAGTTCATAAAAAGCCATGTGCCTGTTTTTGGCCTTTGAGGGGTTTCAGAAGAGTCAAGATCAATGTTCTGTGTTTACAGCACAATTGGTAATTTATTTTCTGTGAATATGTCAATCTCTTTTCGTCTTATATACAAATAGTTGTGTTATTACCATTAATTACGATGGTATCTTGTTTTAGCTAATCAAAAGAGCTTTTAGTGCTATGCTAGCTAATAAGCTAAGCTGTTATCTTGCTAACTAAAGGTCACTGAAAAAACAAAGAAAAGGAAATTTTACAACTACTGTAAGATAATGTGATGTTTAATTTGAAATACATCAACATTTATTTTCACAATTAAGACTAAAGAAATCAAACATTTAAGTAATTTCTAATCAGATAACAACAGAGTACACATAAAAAGTTGGATGGAATCTTTCTGGGGTCCATTAGTTATAAATTTCAGATCTTGCACAAGACCAAATTATCCTAAAAAAGGGAACATGTTGAAACACAAAAACACATCTTATGGCAAATTCTTGATTAATTATGTGTTAAAATGTTCATACACAGGATTTATGTACAAATATGTGTGTACACACCATTAGTGAATGAACCCTTTGTTGTGAAGAGTGTGAATGTGTGTGGGTCATCTCAAGGGTCAGTGTTGCAGTGTGTGTCCACCTGCTGTATCAGAGTCATCACTTAGCCCGTCCTTGCCTGTGAAGAGCGGCCAGGCCAGCAGGTGGGCGGTATCAGGGGAGAGCATTTGGTTATGATCTGAACATTAGGAATAAATCAAATGATAAAATGAAATGAATAAAAATGTCTTAAGAGGAGCAGGTGTGTTAGATTTTGGCAGACGAAAATGTGACCCGTGCAGCTGTTCCCAGTAACATCAATACAATACAACATTGTAGCTGTGCATTAAAGAGACTCTCCAGTGGTGGAAAACATGGCCTTCAAAACCAGATGGTTGGACAACTGAAAAACATATACAGTGTGTTTCTCTATGTTGTGCAGAATATATATATATATATATATATATATATATATATATATATATATATATATATATATATATATATATATATATATATATATGTATGTATGTTTTATATATATATATATATATATATATATATATATATATATATATATATATTATTTAATAAAATCATTTATAACAATTTATATTCCCATTATAACAAGCAAGTTATTGGACAATAAAAATGTATACACTCCTGAGCAGGAAATTATGTCGTAAATATTATTTTGCATATATATGGCAAGTGTACATTGGTATATAGATGCCACAGGTATATAGATTTCCACCAAGTTAACAGAAGTCCATTAAGTCCAGTGTCAAAAAGTTGAATATCAGATATTGTACAGGGTTTTTAGCATGTTCTTGATACCAGTGTATGTGCATACAGGAAATGATAGGTTGCAAAACAAAAATAACTACTGTAATATCCCATTTTGTTGTTGTTAGTTGATGTAAGAATGTTGTAAGGAGGTTTGATATGTATTTTGTGACAAAATAAACTACTGTTCAAAGGTTTTGGGGTCTGTAAGCTATTAATTAACTTTTAATATTTGAAAGAAGTTTCTTATGCTCACCTATGCTGCATTGATTTGATCAAAAATACATTATAATTATATAATATTGTGAAATGTTATTATATTATATTTGATTATATTATTTTTTTTATTATAATATTTTCAAAATTGAAATTCATTCCTGTTATATCAAAACAAAATTTTCAGCAGCCATTACTCCAGTGTTCATGACCTGTCAGTCTGTCACATGATCATTCATAAATAATTTTAATATGCTGATATGGTACTCAAGAAACATTTCTTATTATTATCAATGTTGAAAAACATTGTGCTACTTAGTATTTTTGTGGAAATTAGGATACGTTTTTGCTGGATTCTTTAAAGAATAGAAAGTGTAAAAGATATGCATATATTTTAAATAGATTTTATTTGTAACAATGTAAAAATAAATGTACTGCCATTTTTGACCAATTTAATAAATAAAATATTTTCTTTAAAAAAAATATTTATTTAAAAAAATAAACTGACTCTAAACCTTTGAACGGTAGTGTAACTGATTTGGTAACATTGCAGTTACTATGTACACACTTTTATTTGCAAAAGATGACATTTACAATGTACAAAGACTTAGGTACAATAAAAAAGTAAATGAAATAAGGAAACAGTCTTTTAACTGTAATTCTGAAAAAAATAAAAAATAAAATAAATTTTGTTATTCTACAATATATGACTTAGCCTTTAGCTGCTCAATCTTTAATGTCGTGTACCTTGGAAATTTCCCTGAGTTCAGGAGCAGTGAAGTGTCTCTTTCTTGATTTAAGTTTTTTCTGCAGTGTGGGGTTATTTTCAACATGACATTTTGGGACTGTGTGATCTCCACCCACATCAGCTAGACTCTGATTAGCAGGCTGAGATGAAGAGGCGGGCATGTGCGTTAGTGCCAGGCACACGTCATCCACCTTTAGTTGCCGGCATTGTAGTCTGCACGTTTGACTTGTACGCTGAGGGTTACAGGAGGACCAGCCATGCCCGCAAACGAAGAAGGGCAGCCCTTCACTCACCTCCAGTGACAACTGCAGAGAAAATGTAAATATTTTAAAGCCATAGTTCTCCAGAAAATGACAACTGTGTCATAATTTATTCCTTATGTCCCTCTTTGGTTTCACTTCATCAGCAGCCGTTCAACTTGCTGCTCAACATTCAGACACTTGGCCAGTGTTTGCCTAGTAGTTTGCAACATGGTTCAGAAACCCTCCACCTTCCCCAGCTCCACCTGTATAAATCTGATATAGGGTAATTTCATTTATATTAATGGTAATTTCATTTACGCTTCACCAAAGACCCTTCTGCAAAGCAACGGAGAACCCACAGGGCAGAAGAGGAGGATTTAGACTGTGAGCTAGTGTCTGTTTGGTGATTGTATTTTTCTGCTTCTTCTCTCCTGACCATCAGGGGAGCACCTCTCTTGTTTGCTTTCCACTTTCTCGCTTTGATTCTTCAATATTATGTTTAAATAGTGTTGTCAATTGATTAAAAAAAATAATGAATTAATCACACATTTTTTTCTGAAATTAATCACAATTAATCCCACCTAACATTACAGTTTTTAAATGTACTTTTATATTGCAATTATTTCACATTCAATCTTCAAATTAATGTAGGAACAACATAAAGACAGTATATTTTTAATATTTGCACTAAATTATGAATTAAATAAAAGTTATTGATTTCCTCTTTTTTTCTTTTGTTCTTTGATTAACAGACATCGCAGCAGCTGGGTTATTAGGTTATTTGGCTGCTATTACTTTAAGAGCTGCCACTGCTGAACGTAACGTGGATCTGACCCGCATGCTGGTAGTTTAATTTGCGCTTTAATATGAAACAATACAGGCTACAGCGTGCTTCACTGTTGTTCTACTGAAGCTCCTCATCACCTGTACCGTTTCTGCACTCGTTTGACTAGCACCTGCGGCTGAGGCAATGTGGAGTGTGCATCTGAAATCTCCTGTTTGATGTTGTCGTAAAGACGTTCTGCATCTAAATAAATGCAATTCTTGTTAAGAAAAAAGAGACAGAAGCAGCAGTTGTGAGTGGGGTGGCCAACACTAGCTTCACCCCTGCGTTAACTGCCCTAAATATTTTTTAACGCCATTAAACTGGAAAAATTAATCGCTTGCGTTTACGTGCTAATTTTGACAGCACTAATTTAAAATATTCTTTATTAGAATCTGTATGTAATAAAGAACCTAGAAGTGGGTTGTTTTTCACTTATTGTCTCTCACAGTCTCTTTTGAAGTAGATACTCTGACTTTGTGGTTCATGGTACCAATGTGAATATCTTGTATATCCTTGCATTTAATACAAAGTTCGGTCATGAAACTCTAGATGGCGATAGGTTCTAACTCAATCTGATATAATCACATCATAATTCAAATGGTGCAGCCAAAAGGTTTTTGTTTCATCAGCAGCCGTTCAACTTGCTGCTCAACATTTAAACTCTTGGCCAGTGTTTGCTTAGTAGTTTGCAACATGCTTCAGAAACCCTCCACCTTCCCCAGCTCCACCTGTATAGATCTGCTATGAGGTAATTTTATATATGTCATATCATATAACAATGTAAGAAATATAATCAATGTAAGAAATACTGCTCGTGCACATATAACTTACAGGTGCATCTCAATAAATTAGAATGCCATGGAAAAGTTCATTTATTTCAGTAATTCAACTCAAATTGTGAAACTCGTGTATTAAATAAATTCAGTGCACACAGACTGAAGTAGTTTAAGTCTTTGGTTCTTTTAATTGTGATGATTTTGGCTCACATTTAACAAAAACCCACCAATTCACTATCTCAACAAATTAGAATATGGTGACATGCCAATCAGCTAATCAACTCAAAACACTTGCAAAGGTTTCTTGAGCCTTCAAAATGGTCTCTCAGTTTGGTTCACTAGGCTACACAATCATGGGGAAGACTGCTGATCTGACAGTTGTCCAGAAGACAATCATTGACACCCTTCACAAGGAGGGTAAGCCACAAACATTCATTGCCAAAGAAGCTGGCTGTTCACAGAGTGCTGTATCTAAGCATGTTAAGAGAAAGTTGAGTGGAAGGAAAAAGTGTGGAGAAAAAGAGACACAACCAACCTAGAGAACCGCAGCCTTATGAGGATTGTAAAGCAAAATCGATTCAAGAATTTGGGTGAACTTCACAAGGAATGGACTGAGGCTGGGGTCAAGGCATCAAGAGCCACCACACACAGACGTGTCAAGGAATTTGTTAAGCCACTCCTGAACCACAGACAATGTCAGAGGCATCTTACCTGAGCTAAGGAGAAGAAAAACTGGACTGTTGCCCAGTGGTCCAAAGTCCTCTTTTCAGATGAGAGCAAGTTTTGTATTTCATTTGGAAACCAAGGTCCTAGAGTCTGGAGGAAGGGTGGAGAAGCTCATAGCCCAAGTTGCTTGAAGTCCAGTGTTAAGTTTCCACAGTCTGTGATGATTTGGGGTGCAATGTCATCTGCTGGTGTTGGTCCATTGTGTTTTTTGAAAACCAAAGTCACTGCACCCGTTTACCAAGAAATTTTGGAGCACTTCATTTTTTGCTTCCTTCTGCTGACCAGCTTTTTAAAGATGCTGATTTAATTTTCCAGCAGGATTTGGCACCTGCCCACATTGCCAAAAGCACCAAAAGTTGGTTAAATGACCATGGTGTTGGTGTGCTTGATTGGCCAGCAAACTCACCAGACCTGAACCCCATAGAGAATCTATGGGGTATTGTCAAGAGGAAAATGAGAAACAGGAGACAAAAAAAAAAAAAAAATGCAGATGAGCTGAAGGCCACTGTCAAAGAAACATGGGCTTCCTTACCACCTCAGCAGTGCCACAAACTGATCACCTCCATGCCACGCCGAATTGAGGCAGTAATTAAAGCAAAAGGAGCCCCTACCAAGTATTGAGTACATATACAGTAAATGAACATACTTTCCAGGCCAAAAAAAAAAAAAACCTTTTTTTTTTATTTATTTATTTTTTTATTGGTCTTATGAAGTATTCTAATTTTTGGATATTGAATTGAGGTTGAATTGGTGGGTTTTTGTTAAATGTGAGCTAAAATAATCACAATTACAAGAACCAAAGCCTTAAACTACTTCAGTCTGTGTGCATTGAATTTATTTAATATTTGAGTTTCACAATTTGAGTTGAATTACTGAAATAAATGAACTATTCCATGGCATTCTAATTTATTGAGATGCACCTATATATGTGCAGCAGCAGTATTTCTTACATTGATTTGCATTGGTCACAGCAGGATGTCTGCAGATGTATAGGCAGTTGCAAATTTTGGTACTTGCTCTGCCGCAGCAGCTTTTCCGCCGAGACCAAACACATTAACATTGCCAGGTATATTATCATACCAATCTTTCTGAGAGTTGTCATGAAAGAACTGTGTTCAAAACTCAAAAAGAGCCAAGGAAGAACACATATTTTTTGTGTTTTACAGACAGTCTGAATAGTAATATGTAATTATTCTTTTAAAGTCCAATGTGCAGCATATGAGGAGTATTTTCTGTCTTACCTGTGAGTGGTCATGCTCAGTCTCCACACATAAACATGAGAGTGTTGGGGTGTGTGAGGGAGTCATCTTCAACACAGTGAAACGCTTCAGCGTCAGCTCAGGATGTAATTGAGCACACCGCTCCAAATCTTCCATCTTTAAATCCTCCACCCGCTTCAGCTGGCCACCCTCGAGCTCCACCAAAGTGCCTTCTGCAAAGCGACGGAGAACCCACAGGGCAGAAGAGGAGGATTTAGACTGTGAGCTAGTGTTTGTTTGGTGATTGTGTTTTTCTGCTTCTTCTCTCCAGACCAGCAGGGGGAGCTCCTCTCTTGTTTGCTTTTCACTTTCCCGCTTTGGTTCTTCAGGCACAGTGTGAGTAGGGTGGTTCAAATCGAGTGGCTGGTGATGGTTGTACTCAATATTGTGTTTAAAATATTCTTTATTAGAATCTGTATGTAATAGAGAACCTAGAAGTGGGTTGTTTTTCACATAATGTCTCTCACGATCACTTTTGGAGCAGATTCTCTGACTTTGTGGTTCGTGGGACCAATGTGAATATCTCGTTCTCTCTTTTTGCATGCACATTTTGACTTCCTCACTTGGAATATCTCTTCTTAGATTGTCCCTAACAACCCCTCTATAAAAATATGAAGCTGACAATGGGTCGATTTGTGGATTATGCAGCTTTCTGAAACCTTTGACAAGTCCATGATCTACTTCTGGAGTTAAATAACTCCAGTATGAAGTACCCCTTCCAATACTGTGCAGCGGATTTGGGTCAGTGACAAGTAATTTTGATGAAGGTGGTAGATATCTACTGCTAGTAGAGTTCAGACTCGGTGAAGGGTGGATCTGATTTGCTCCTATAACACAAGAGAGGTCTGGGCTTGTAACAGAGCCTAAATCACACCTGTAAGTATACAAGTTAAATCCATCTGTGACAACATCAGGTGTGGATTCACGTACTTGTCTAGATCTTCTGAATATTAAATCCTGATTCCAAAAGGGTGAAGGGGTTTTAAAAATGGGTTCGGATGGCTGTTCATTTGGTACGGAATCCCATTTTTCTAAGACTGAGGAGGAACTCATATTTTTTGCCATGAGCACAACAAAGATTGTGCAGTATCACATTTGACATAAATGCTGTGCTGTCCTCTTCTTTCTCTGTTTAAAATGACTTGTTTAGTAGTTGTGGAGAAATGTCAGTAACATTGCGTTGTTTATGGTGGAAATTTGCTTATGGGGAAGAATGAGACCATTTGAGATGTTTTTAGAAAACGCTGTGAAGGTATTTTGAGGGCATAAGCACTTTCTGGATGAGCTCAGCTGAGTGTACAAGGTGCTAATAGTTCTTTGAGTTGTTGTGATAAGGAAAATGAAGGAGACTTGTGGCGTTACATTGACTGGTGTACTATTGGGTGGTTTCTGAAAAAGAAAAGAAAAACGTGTAAATTAGATTGTTAGATCTAATTGTAGCAAAACCCACCTGCAAGCAGCAGTTATGCTATATTTAATTCATAAACTGCAAAAAAAAAACAAAAAAACAAAACAAAAACAAAGACAATTTATGTTTAAAGATGCTGTATATTATAATATATAAGGTTTACTATGTTATGCTTTTATACTTGCATGATATTGATGTTGGATATGAACTTCTTTTTGCAAGTTTTTTTAATTTTATTATTATTATTATTATTATTATTATTATTATTATTTGCTTTTCCCTTTTTTTCATATTCACTGCCCCTAAAAAGCCTGTATGTTTTTGTTGTTGTTGTTGTTGTTGTTTTTTTGTTTTTTGTTTTTTTTTGTACATTGTCATTTATTTTAAGTAAACATTTAACATTTAAATAACTGGGCACCACTAAAATGTTTGATTGTGGACTAAATAAATATTGAGTGGTGTTATGCATGCAAATATTATATTTCTACAATAGAGATATTATAGATCTCTTTTTTTGCAATGCTTCATGCACGCCAATAGGTGTCAGTATAAAGTCTAAGACCACTGTTGTATCAGCCAATGAACCTAACCAAAATGAACCACAGTAGTCTCTCAAGGTCACCAAAGTGTGGACTCATTAATAAATAACACTAAATTAATAAATAACAATTTTGTCCTGTATGCCAAAGACTGGTTAACTAAGTTTATCCCCCTTATTTTGTATTGCTTCCCTCCAAACACTTTCCCTCCATTCTAGTATGCAACAGCAACTTGTTACTATTCAAATTACCGGATAAAATCAAGCCTCGTCCTGCATTTTCTTTCACTGAATATCCTGTTTCACTCAGAAATGAAAGGAAAAGAAAATAAATAAATAAATAAAATAAATTGCATTTCATGTTTATTTTATGCAAAACAATAACATAATACTGTTTTCAATAACTTCAAGATTGGTACTATCAAGGTAGTGTCATTTTGATTAGAAATAAGCTGCTTAATTTATGGTACTTTCTTAATGTTTCTTAATAATTTCTTTAAATGGCAATATAATTTCCTTTTTTTTTTTTTTTTTTTTTGTTCAAGTATAACCCTGCAGAAATGTGCTCTATACTTTCCAAGTGTCTCTTCGCTAACAGTTTGATATCTTAATGGTACACTAATAACAGCATTCAGCGCCAGACGATCTGCCTCACTCCAGCTTGTAGTCTACAAACTTCAGTCTGCCCCCGTGTCAGGGCGTTTCTATGGCAACAAATTTTCCATAATAACAGTGCATGTTTGATTGTCACGAGGGTCAAGAGTAAAATAACTATGGCAAGTAGGAGAGGTTACAAGTACGCACCGTCCTGGAATACAATAAATTAAGATAAACCCAATATTAGTTTGACCTCATTTCTGAATGGGATGCAGCTGGTCCATTACAACATTTATTTCGATTTTGAACCCAAATTCAGTGTTAGACTTACGAAAATTTTCAATTCCCACGCTGTCAGAAAGATTATTCTCATCACACATTATCACCTGAGGTATGAACTGTGGAAAGAGGTATTTACCTATTCAAATTCCCCAGCTGTTTATTCAAATGAAATGTCTAATGCTGTCATACAATAATTATAGCCCTCAATCTACACATACATTTTTCAGGTAATGCTATACAGAACATTAACACTATTTGAATAAGTGATAGGCAAATACAAGAATTGCTCTTTTCTGTAGGACAGCGGATAGATTTTTTTTTTATGCAAAAACTGAATATTTGTCATGGAATGTAATGATGCTAAAAATGAATTAGAGTATAATGAGCTGAACGATCTAAGAATTCACTTCAGTTCTGCAATCCATCTACAGCGTGATAAAACAGTTCAAGAGGAATTCTAAATTTCTAAAAATTCTAAAATTATATATAAAAAAAATCTTTGTGGTCTATAGCTACAGCGCATAACATCAATATACCTCGTATATTGTTAAAGAGGACTGTGGGGACTTCTGACTAAAAGTCATAAAAAAGCTAAATATACAACTGTGCAGTTCTATGCAAATTAAAAATTGTAGGCTGACTTATGAAAGATAAAGTGCTATGAAATAAAAAATGAAATGAAAAAATTTAACCTTTTTTAATAGTAGTTTCATAACAACATAACTTGTGCTTAAATATATTTACATTACTGCAAATTAAAAAAGCATTTATGAAACAAAATTCTAAAGTGCAAATTTTTGACTATATAAAAAGAACTGTTAAATATAGAGTGCTACTGCACACAAAACACATCAATAAAAACACACACCCAAAAACGACCTTACCTCCAGATGCCCCTTGCTTTACATAACATAAAGGTCTGTGCTGTTGAAATGCTGTGCATCCAGTTGTGATGCTGACTTGCATATAAACTCTTATTTTCATTCCTCCTACTCTCTTTCAGTTTCTCCCACTCTCCTCTCAACTCTGTCTGACGGCTGATTCTCTCTCTCTCTCTCTCTCTCTCTCTCTCTCTCTCTCTCTCTCTCTCTCTCTCTCCTCTCTCTCTCTCTCACACACACACACACACACACACACACACACGCACACATATATATATTTTGTAGTGTATGTAGCTATAGAGTTGCTTTACACTATTATTTACACAAATTTATAGAAATGTAAATTGCTAAGTTGCTAAGGTTTTCTGAGTTTGTATATGGTTGCTAGGGTGTTCTGAATGGTTGGCAGAATGTTCCTGTGCAGTTGTTAAGGTGTTTGTGTGGTTGTTAGCACATTGCTAAGCAGTTGTAAGGGTACTGTAATGCGGTTGCTAAGTTGTTATATGTGTTGTCAAAAAGTACCGACTTCAGTATCAATCGGTACAGAAATTTAAAAAATGTGACGATACATTTTGTATTGTCGAGCATTTTGAGCGCTGTTGAGTGGATTCTTAAACACCTCTGAAGCGATGATCATTGTAGCCAACGTTGAGCATGTGAATACAATGGCCAATCAGAGGTGTTTAAGAATCCACTCAACAGCACTCAAAATGCTCGCGGTAAGTGATGTTATCATCACATTTTTTAAATTTCAGTACTGAATGATACCAAAGTCAGTACTTTTGACAACACCTGGTATGCAGTTGCTAGGGTAAATGCCAGGGTGTTGTTAAGGTGTTCTGAGGTTTTAATACATAGTACATGCGTAAATAATACATTTCAAAACAATTGCTAGGATTTTTGGGTGGTATCTGTGTTGTTGGTGGTTGCCAGGGTATTCCTATGCAGTTGTTAGGGTGTTCTGGGTTGTTGGTGTGGCATTACTATGCATTTAATAATGTGAGTTTTTTTTAGCATGTTGCAAACTTGCAGTGCAGTTGCTGGGGTGTATGCAAAGGTGTTGGTTGTTGGTTGTATTCTGAGTTTGTACACAGTTGCTAGGGTGTTCTGGGTCATTGGCAGGATGTGCAGTTGTTATGGTGTTCTGTGTGGTTGTTCACACATTGCTAAGCAGTTCCTAAGGCATTCTGGTGGGCTGTCAGGGCTTTGTAATGGTGTTGCTAAGGTGTTGTAAATGATTGTTACTGTGTTGCTATGCAGTTGCTAGGGTAGAAGCCAAGGTATTGTCATAAGGTTGCTAAGGTGTTCTGAGTTAATGTTAATGACTTTCTTAACAGTTGCTAGGATTTCTGGGTGGTGTGTATGGTGTTCTGAATGGTTAGCATAATGTTACTATGGTAACACAATGCTAAATAGTTGCTGGGTGGTTGCCAGGACATTGCTATGTAGTTGCTAAGGTGTTATGAGTGGTTTGTTAGAGCTTTTCTGCGTGCTTGCTAGGGGTTTGTGTCTTTTACAAGAAAGTTGCTATACATTTGATAAGGTGTTGTGTGTGTTGATTCATTGCTATGCAGTTACTAGGGTAGAAACCAGGGCATTGTCATAAGGTTGCTAAGGAGTTAACAGTAATGCCCTTTTGATCAGTTGTTAGCATTTATGGGTGGTATCTAGGGTGATCTGAGTTGGTAGAGTGATGTGAGTGGTTGTCAGGGCAGTGCTTAGTTGCTAAGGTGTTCTGAGTTTTCTCCGTTTAGTAAAGTGTTATTAGTGCTGGTTAGTCATTGCTATTTCTACAGCTGCTAAGATTTCTGATTGTATCTGTGGTGTTCTGGACTGCATGTTGGAATGATGTTACTATGTGGTTGCTAAAGTGTGATTATGAAGGCAGATGCTATAGTGTTGTTATATGGTTTTTAAGGTGTTCCGATTGGTTAGGAGAGCTTTGTGGTTGTTAGGGTTTTGTGTCTTTTGTGTTGCTATGTAGTTGCCATGGTGTTGCTATGCAGTTGATAAAATGTTCTGGTTACTCTTGTGTTGATATGGGGTAACAAGGTGTTCTGAGTGTCTGTTAGGTTGGTTGTTAGGTTGGTCTGAGTAATTGTTAGCATATTCTTGTTCAAGTCGTTCTGAGTTGTTGTTATGGTGTTCTGGGTGGATGTTGTTGGTTACCAGGTTGATATGGGGTAACAAAGTGTTCTGAGTGGTTGTTATGTTAGAGTGGTTGATATGTTGTTCTGAGTGGTTGTTACAGTGTTCTGAGTGGTTGTTTGGGTGTGTTGGGTGGTTGTTAGGTTCTTCTGGGAGGTTGTTAGGGTGTTCTTTTTGGTTGCTAGTGTGTTGATATGGGGTAACGAGGTGTTCTGAGTGGTCGTTATGTTAGGGTGGTTGTTAGGTTGTCCTGAGTTGTTGTTAGGGTGTTCTGGGTGGTTGTTAGGGTATTCTTGTTGGATACTAGGCTGATATGGGGTGATTGTTAGGGTGTTCTGAGTGATTGCTGGGTGTTCCGAGTGGCTGTTAGGGTGTTCTTATTGGTTGTTAGGGTGTTCTGAGTGGTCGTTAGGGTGTTCTGGGTGGCCGTTAGGGTGTTCTGGGTGGTTGTTAGGGTGTTTTGGGTAGTTGTTAGGGTGTTCAGAGTGGTCGTTAGGGTGTTCTGGGTGGTTGCTAAGGTGTTCTGAGTGGCTGTTTGGGTGTTCTGGGTGGTTGTTAGGGTGTTCTGAGTGGTTGCTAGGATGTTATGAGTGACTGTTTGGGGGTTCTGGGTGGTTGTTAGGGTGTTCTTGTTGATTACTAGTGTGTTGATATGGGGTAACAAGGCGTTCTAAGTGGTCATTAGGGTGATCTGGGTGGTTGTTAGATTGTTCTGGGTGGTTGTTAGGGTGTTCTTGTTGGTTATTAGTGTGTTGATATGGGGCAACAAGGTGTTCTGAGTGGTCGTTATGTTAGGGTGGTTGCTAGGGTGTTCTGAGTGGCTATTAGGGTGTGTTGGGTTGTTGTTAGGGTGTTCTGAGTGGTCGCTAGAGTGTTCTGGGTGGTCGCTATGGTGTTCTGAGCAGTTGCTAGGGTGTTCTGAGTGGTTGCTAGGGTGTTGTGAGTGGTTGTTAGGGTGTGCTAGGTTGTTGTTAGGGTGTTCTAGATGGTTGTTAAGGGTGTTCTGAGTGGTCGCTAGGGTGTTCTGAGTGGTCGCTAGGGTGTTTTGAATGGTTGCTAGGGTGTTCTCTGTGGTTGTTAGGGTGTTCTGGGTGGTTGCTGGCTAGGTGTTTACTGGACCAGTCAACAGTTTCCAGGAAACACATGTACTGATACAAATTGTATACACTGAATGCACTGTTAAAAATAAATAAATAAATAAATAATTAATTTAAACTAAAATAATAATAAGTTTCCACCAAATGCGTAAAGCTAGTGTTTCAGAAATGACATATTTCACACAAAAGTGGGCATCAATCACATTGAAGATTAGGTCTATATAATTGTATGTCAGAATATGATTGTATTTTATGCACTAAAGTACTTTTTTTTTTTTTTAACTGATGGGACTTCACATCATTCCATTGCATGTTTTTCTTAACCAGGTCACATTTTACATTGTTTTTCACCCACTAGAATTGGACCCAAACAACAGTCAGACGTGTTAATATTATCAGGGTAACCCGTCTGCACTTTTGCTTTATTCTGCTTGCACTTGAAAAGTTAGTGACATGCTGCGGCCACAAACACTGAAGTGAAGCCCACACACAGTCGCAAGGATTCTCTGTCTGAGTCATATGAGTGCTCTATAACACCGCACAGCCCTCCAAACACACACATTTCATGCATGTTAGTCTGGATTGTAAAGATAGATGTGTGTGTGTGACATTTAGAGAGAACTAATGCTGATACAATCATGTTTTCCACACATCCCACACGCTCTTACAGCTGTGGTAAACTAATCTTCAGACGCAACAGAAGCTCAGCTGCACTTTTGAAGCTGTGTATCTTCTGAGGACAGTTGAGGCGCAGTTTCAGTACTAAACCGGAGAGAAACATTAACCTCAGTTCTGATCCTCTCAGCCTCACATGCACAATATTGTCACCGGAGGTTAGTGAATGTTCAGTCGAAACAACCATTATTCAGTGTAAAACAGAAGTGTTTTTGTGTTTTGGTTTGTATTTTGCTATTTCCTAAATGTGTAGCTTTTAGATGCTGCAGTGGTTACTGGAGTGATGCCACTGAAAGCTTCAGACATATTTTAGATATATAGTTTGAATGTGTGTCTTCAGCCTAACACTTACACAAGTGACAATGGCTATCCGTAAATGTACCAAACTTAACAAGTGTCACAGAATTAAGTGTTGCATTTCACATCTAAAATGTATATATTTGGGCCAGTATAAAAGATAGCTTTTCAAATAAATAAATAAATACACATCCTGATCTGACTGGTTTTGTTTAATTGCCACTAGATGGCGCTTTGCTATGGAATGCCAAACCTGCCATAATTATAAATAAATAAATAAATAAATAAATAAATATACAAAGAAATGTAAAAAAGCAAAAATAAATCAATAAATATATAAATAAATATACAAATAAAATTAAAAAAAGCAAAAATTATTATAATTTTATTTCCTTATTTATGTATTTTTTCATTTATTTTCACATTTATGAATTTATTTACATATTTCTTTCTTTATTTATTTATTTCCACATTTATTTATTTATTCATTTATTTATTTTCACATTTATTTATTTCTACATTTCTTTGTCAGTAGGGTAATGAGGAGGGCGTGTTTTATCTCAGGAATAGCAATCGAGCCAGAGTAGTTGAGCCAGAGACGTCACATATGTCCCCCGCTCACCGTCACGACACGAAAACACTAATAAAACTTAGTTTTGGAAAAATACTTTGTATTACAAATTTTTATATTATTTGGTTTTCTATTAATGCAATACAATGAATCACAGCCATCTAGAGTCTCCCTGTGGCTTAAATTATTGGCAGTTTAGCGTTTAGTAAGCAATTTACACCAAAATAAAAGATAACATCTATCCTTTCATGTCCGAAAACATTATTTTTGTCTTAGATTTCATAATAAATTCAGACAAGCTTTTTACAGACTCGTTTTTCGTCAGTTTATTTTCATGAAATGGAATGGGTACAAAGGATTGCGGGTGATTGAAAGTCGCGGAGGATACATCCCATGCATCCTTCAAATTCAGCTGAATGAAGGACGCGAAACGAAGGCTGTCTTCCAAGAACCCTTCCGATTGAGATGGCCTTCATCGACGTTTGATGACGTGGCAGCCGAGAAATGCAGCCTTCATAGGATGCGGCATTCCATTTGAGAAGCACCCCTTGTGGTGCCCAAACGAAGTACAAGAAGTTTAGCCTACATGACGCGCCTGTTGATAGTGTGGGATGAAGATGGGCGATATGGCCAAAATCTTATATCACGGTTATTATTTCAGTTTCACCTGGGGGTTGTTTCGGCTGGGAAGCAATCTGTGATCGCGTGCATTTGCTGAAGCTTGCGAAAGCGTGCACTCGCTCTCTTATGCGCGCTGTTTTTTTAGGTTTCACTTTCAACGCATACAACGCATGTTTCCAAGATTCGGGATAGAAGGAGGTTACTGTAGAAGATTTGTCGCCTCGCGCCACTTCCCGTGTGGACAGTCACCGCATCAACTGATTATAATGGGTTCTCTTGGTGTAGACACGGCTTTAGATACGGATTAATTACACGTCTTAGGGGCCATTCACACAGAACGCGTCTTTGCTTCTAAAAACGCAAGACGCAGCGCTCAGGAATGGTTTTAAAAAAAGCGCAGCGTTAGAGCGCCTCCTCCGCCATGTTGCCGTCAAATAAAGCAGTTGTCATGCCAACTTGCTACTGTAAACAGAAGCTCGCAACGCTTGCCCCGCCTCCGAGTTCTTCTGATTGGTCCACTGCTTTGGAACTGACATTGATGAGCGGCGCTGCGTGTAAAAGTTGAAATTCTTTTAACTTGACGCGACGTCTTAAAAACGCGGCGCTCATGCGCAAGGCACTGCAAAAGACGCGAGCGTAATGGTCATGCACGTCCATAAAGCGCGTTTACATAGAAAAACAATGGAAAAGTAGCGCATTGGAATGGAAAAACGCGTTCTGTGTGATTGGCCCCTTCATAAGTTGTTGCAAATAAATATTTCTTCTTATTATTAGTTTATTAAAATATTGTTTAATTGTGTACTATTTACTATTACACTTTTTCAAACTAAACTTGCTTAAACTACCGTCTTAAATCATATTTCAATCTCTGATGAAAAATATTTTGTATTACATTAAAATAAATACAAATTTAATCAGCCTATTCTACTTACGATTGTATGTGAAGTCGAAATCAACACCAACTTTGCTTTAAAATGCATCGCAAGATCTCCTAACTGAAGATCACATGATCACAAATCGCATGTTTCCTTCACTAACGCACTTCTGGAAGGGCCCTTCGTGAAGGGATTCAGTTGCTCACTTTCGTTTGGAACATCCCTACAAATGGCGTCCCCTTCTCGAAGTGCCCTTCAAGGGTGCAAAAAAGCCATTTGGAATTTGCCCTCAGATGAACACTGATTTACTGAAAAGTAAGTTCAGCAGTTTTATATTTGTTTTGAAGTAGACGATATTTCCACTAGACAATAGTTTTCGTAGTGTATAACAATTACAATGGTCAGTTACACTCTCTGCTACTTTATCATCAACAGCCAGTGGCCAACAATCAGTAACGTTAGGCCTTTTTTTTTTTTTTAAGGAGGTATTTTTCATAAAAGTAAATATTGTAGCTCTGTTTTCCACAGTTAGTCAGTAAATTGAAATGTTGCTGACCGTGTGAATTGCCCTTCCACACGGGACGAGTGTCTAACATTAGCTCAATTAGTCTAACATTAGCTCATTCTCAATAAGATATATTTAGAGAGAGGCAAAACGCGGGAGATTTCGCTGCAGGCGGCATAGAGACGTTTTCACAAGCATGGCTCTTCACGGGTAAAATATTTATTTAAAATAAATAGAAAATATAATATAAAATACTTCATTTACAATATAGTCATTAAGTTTCAGCTAGTTATGGAGTATTAACAACCAGACTCGACTGCAGAAAACACTTTTGCTTCGAGAGAAAGCTGCAGCCGTGAGCCGTTTCCACGAGTAGCCCCAGAGTGCACCCTGGACGATGGGGCGGGGCGACACATTAAGGTGGGGCGACACGTGTCGCTCCACCCACCCTTAATTTCATTGCTTTATAATACAGCAGAGCTTATTGTAGACGTTTGCGCATGAGTAGTCTTTTATATACGTATTTATGAATGATCTACGCTGTTTGGCTGTACTACAGAAATATTAAGTGCTAACAACAGCGATTTTAGTTAGAATCGATTAGCAAATGTGTGTGTTTTTTTTTTACTTATGACGAATTAGTTCGATTAAGTTCCTATCAAACGCTTGGTGGCGGCATCTCTGAGTATTTCGGACAGAACAGAGCTGTGTAATATGAGCGGCTCACGAATTAAGTCTGGGAAACAAATTCTTAATTCGTGGCCATGATATAGTCCTACATACTATAAATAGCCTCACCTATGAGAAATATTAATTATGTTTCTGTGTGATGAACGTAGTAGTCCTCAATCTCAACAGGTCCCAGCAAACATCGGTCCGACGGCAACGTCGTGTCCCTGGCCAAAAATAGTCGCGGTAGGATGACACAAATATGTAAAAATATGTAACACAGAACATTTCCTAAAAATGCATTCAGATACATGTCTATAGTTGTCTGGGGTTGCATGTATAATTGTTACTTTGACTTTTAGCTACGTGTAGTTCAATATATACCCTGTTGCGATTCAGTTGTGAGACGACGTCAAAGACTATAGAATACCCATGACATGTCACTGGTATAGTTTTGAATGGGGGAAAAATGCAACGCTCAATATGGCCGATCAATCGCAGGAAGCCCCGCCTTCTGAATGAAAGAGCCAATCCCTAATCGGTAAAGTCAACGCGTCACTGCAGCTGCCGCTAGAAGTCCCGGTTGCTACAGAAACAGTCAGTGTTCTGTGACGTGCGCTTAGGACTGCGCATGCGCACTGGCTGATCTAGCCTGGAAAATAAGCTATTTGAGAAAAATAAACAACATTTATGATACAGTTGTTGTCAGATTTCTTTGGTGATTTCAAATATGAAATTTAATCATAGTGAACAGTTTTGGAGAATTTGATGTTTCCCCATTCAAAGAGATAGGAGCTGCACTTACATACCCGAGAGGCGTTTCAAAGATGGCCGCCGAGAGACATGACTTGTCTTAAAGAGACTTTGACTACGTCCAGTAGGTGACGTCTTTTACACGTGCATTTATAGTCCATCATGACCCTATATGAAATCCTTATGAAATATGAGTATATACCTTGGTTAATACTGCAAAAATTATTTTAAGTGCCCCACGTAGTTTTTAAGAGGTTGTGAATAGACGTCCACTGACGTCCTTTACACGTCTAGTCAAGCACCCATACAAAAAAACAAAACAAAACAAAACAAAAAAAAAAAAAAAAAAACAAAGGCATGGAAATCTTTATATTAAAAAACCAGGGTAGTTTGTATTTACATCTTGTTTACAAAGTGCCCTGTGTGGTTAAGTGATTGTGAAGCCACTGCATTATGATTTTAGTCATTATTCGACCCGTTTTCCATACATTGCAATACATTTATTTATATGTACATTTATAAATGTATAAAACAGACTGAAAACAAGAACTGCAAACAAGAAAGATAATACTGTTTCCTCCTCTCTCTCGTGAAATGGGTAAACGCTGGTCCACAGTCCAATACAGTAGGTGGCGATAATGTACGTTGGTGCTACCCGCCATAAAACTGAAGAAGAAGAAGAAGAAGAAGAAGAAGAATAGAGGGAACTGGCCGGTTTTTTTTGGCAACAGCTGATCTGTGACTGGAGTGTGCATGGTAGGTAGTGACGTAGAGTCCGGAAGGGATCCGGAAATGGAGGATGAAATGTTTGGCGCGGATGAAGGAGGGAACGGGAATAATGAATGGAGTTTAGTAGAAAATCGGAAAAGAAAGAAATTCTGGAGTAATACATCTGAAACTGACAGTGAAAATGAAAATCATCAGGTAAGAGGAAAGAAAGAGGAGTTCAAGGTAATGATGAAATTTGTGGATGAGTCTTTTAAGATAATTAATCCGTTGAAGCTGTCTAAAGTAATTAAAGAAACGATAGGATCGATAGAAAGTGTCAAGAAGTTGAGAGATGGAAGACTAATCTTATATTGTAAGGACAGTAGGCAACAAAAAGTGGCATTGAAAATAAAGTCGATTAGTGGACAAAAAGTGATCTGCTCGATACCGGAAGAAAAGAAATGGGTCAAAGGCGTAATTACTGGTATCCCAACTGAAGTGACAGTAGAAAAGATCAAGAAAAGTCTATCTGGGGCGGCAGTGATTGAGGTTAAAAGATTGAAATACGTCAGAAATAATGAAAAGGTTGATAGCCTTTCAGTAATGATTCACTTTGATGAGGATAAATTACCGGACAAAGTATTCTTAGGATTCATTAGCTACCCGGTTAGACTTTATGTTCCTCCTCCGTTAAGATGTTTTAAATGCCAAAAGTTTGGTCATGTGGCAGCTGTTTGCAGAGGTAAACAACGATGTGCAAGATGTGGAGGCGAGCATGAATATGGCAAGTGCGGACAAGGAGTTAACCCAAAGTGTTGTAACTGTGGAGAAGAACATAGTGCGGGTTATTCAATTCAATTCAATTCAAGTTTATTTGTATAGCGCTTTTCACAATACAAATCGTTGCAAAGCAGCTTTACAGGAAATTAATTTTCTACAATATATTTATATATTGTAGAAACTTAATATATTTAACTTATGGCGAAATTTGGTAGTTCTGTATGTTGTCTGAGGGTTATGGAGACTGTAAAGTGAGGAAGCATGCAGCACAAGTGCAAACTGTTAGAATAGAAGAGGGATTGTCATATTCTGAGGCACTAAAAAAAAGTGGGAAAGAATCTAGAGCTAGAAGAGAACAAAAAGATAGTTTCTAATCAAAAGATGGATAAAGCGCAAGAACCAACAAAAGAGAGTATAAGGATTTATGACAAAGTGGCATTTGTCACATTTATGGCGGAAGTGGTGAATTGTTCTGCACAAACGGAAAGCCGGACAGAGAGAATCAAAATTATAATCAAAGCAGCTGAAAAGTACTTAGAGTTAGAGGGCATTTCAGTGGAAATGATTAATGACAGGCTAAAGATGCAAGCATCAAATACTCAAACAGGATGTGGTGGGTCATAATGGTGTTAACAATATTTCAATGGAATGCAAGAAGCTTAATTGCAAATGGGCAAGAATTTAAAAAGCACATATCTAATCATGAAAACAAACCGGATATAATTTGTGTTCAGGAAACATGGTTAAAACCTCAACTTAATTTTAGTTTACAAGGGTATGTGGTGATTAGAAGAGATAGGAAACAAGGGAATGGTGGAGGAGTAGCAACATTTATAAAACAAGGAATTGGATACAGAAATGTTGAGGAGATTGCAGATCACGAGGTGGTGTCGACTGAAATTTGGGAAGGGAAGTATAGTATTAAAATAATTAATTTTTATAATCCTTGTGGAAAATTAAGTAAGAAGGTATTGGAGAATATAAGAGGAAACAATAATAATAAAGTAGTTTGGTGTGGGGATTTCAACGCACATAACACCTTATGGGGGAGTAACAAAAATGATTATAATGGCTTAATAGTGGAAGAAATGCTAGATTGGGGTCAGTTGGTATGTATTAATGATGGAAGCATTACTCGATTAGATGTTTCCAATGGACGGCACTCAGCGTTAGATATTACTTTAGTATCGGATAACTTAGCTGGTAAAAGTGTATGGAAGGTTGTAAAGCAAAGTACAATTGGAAGTGATCATTATCCTATATGGTGTCAAATAGGTGTGGAAATAACTCAAACAAAGGTAGAGAGAAAACCAAGGTGGAAATTTAAGAATGCAAATTGGGAACTTTTTACAAAATTGTGTCATAATAAAATGGTAGATTATAATGAAATTAGCGAAGATATTGAAGAAATAAGTAAGAAAGTTAGTGGAATTTTAAGAGATACAGCAGAGGAAGTAATAGGTAAAAAAGAAAGCACAAGTAGAAGCAAAGAAGTACCATGGTGGAGTGAAGAATGTAGTAAAGCAGTTGCACATAGAAACAGAGAAATTAAGAAAGCAAGGAAAACGTTACAGTTTAAGGATTATATTAACTATAAGAGAGCTCAAGCAATGGTGAGGAGGGTAATAAGAACAGCAAAAAGAACATACTGGAGAGCATTCTGTAATAGAATAGGGGACGAAATAGATATAAATGATTTATGGGCTATGATCAGGAAGATGGGAGGCATACAGAGAAACTATAATATTCCGGTTTTAGTAAATAATGATAAAATTGCAGTTTCTGATAATGATAAAGCCGAGATGCTAGCAGAAGCATTTGTAATGGTACACAGTAGTACGAATATTTCGGATAGTATGAGGAAGCATAGGGAAGAAAAAGTGAGAGAAAATATTCACATATTTGAAAGAAAGAACGAGACTGGTAGTACATTAGAATTAGACTTCACATTGTACGAACTGAAGAGAGCTATTGCAGGGGTAAAGCAGACATCTCCAGGTAAAGATGAAATATGTTATGAGATGATTAAACATCTATCAGACGAATCTTTAAGTGTGGTTTTAAGTCTTTTTAATAAGATTTGGAAAACAGGGATCATGCCAGTGGATTGGAAGCACGGAGTAATTGTGCCGATTGCAAAACCAGGAAAAGATAATTCAAAGGCTAGTAATTATAGACCTATAGCTTTGACATCCAACCTATGCAAGCTTATGGAACGGATGGTCATGAACAGATTAATATTTGTGATTGAGAGTAGGAATATTTTTTCAGCATATCAAAGTGGGTTTCGTAAGGGTCGTAGTACTATGGATTCTATAGTTTATCTGGAAAATGAAATAAGAAAGGCTCAAATTAAGAAGGAGGTGTTAGTAGGAGTCTTTTTTGACGTAGAAAAAGCATATGATATGCTGTGGAAAGAGGGGTTATTAATGAAATTAGAAAGTTTGGGAATAAATGGAAGAATGTATAATTGGATTTTAAATTTCTTGTTTGGAAGAACAATTCAAGTTAGAGTGGGGACGGAGTATTCTCGAATATATTCAATAGAAAATGGAACCCTGCAAGGAAGTGTAAGTAGCCCTATTTTGTTTAACTTGATGATAAATGATATTTTTTACAGTATAGAGAGTGGAGTAGGTAGATCACTATATGCAGACGACGGAGCACTATGGAAAAGGGGACGGAATATTTCATTTGTGGAAAGCAAAATGCAAAATGCGGTGATTGAGGTAGAGAGATGGGCTAAGATATGGGGATTTCGTTTCTCTGTGGCGAAAACTCAAGTAATTTGTTTTTCGAATAAGAATAATAATCAGAAATTAAACATTAAGATGTATGGTCATCAGTTGGAGCAAGTGAAGGTTATCAGATTTCTGGGTATGTGGATGGATTCAAAATTAAATTTTGGAATACATATAAAGAAATTAATTGAAAAATGTAAAAGAGGGATTAATGTATTAAGGTGTTTATCAGGCGCTGATTGGGGAGCAAGTTCTCAATCATTGAAAAGAATATATAGTGCAGTAATAAGATCAAGTATAGATTATGGGAGTATAGTATATTGTTCAGCGAACAAAACTCTGCTTAAAAAAGTTGAAGTAGTGCAGTCACAGGCTCTGCGTATATGTAGTGGAGCTTTTAGAACCTCTCCAGTGAATGCTTTACAGGTAGAGATGGGAGAAATGCCCCTAGAACTCCGTAGGTTACAGTTGAGGATGAGATATTGGGCAGGTGTAAAGGGTCATTCAGAATATCATCCAGTTAAAAATCTTTTGAAAGACTGTTGGGAATATGAATACAAAGATTTAGAGAGCTTCGGTTGGACAGTAAAGAAGGAGGCAGATAGATTAGGGCTGAATAAATATGAAAATAATCCTTCTGTAGCTATTCCAGTGGTTCCACCATGGATGTTTCCAATGCCTTTGATTGACTTTCAAATACAAAAAGAAAATATAGCTGCAAGCAGCGATTACCGGGGTTCGAGCCTTAAGGCCTAAAGGTTGGGGTCTAGGCCAACCTGGATGTATAGCTGACAGTTAAACACATTGAAAATGGACAATAGGCTCAGACACAGACACACACACAGACACACACACACACAGAAATGAAATGGTTAAACTATCATATGAATAATCAATAAGCATTCTTACACACACTCACACACACACACGGACATACATGCACACAAATTTTCTTGCAGATATAGATATTTGAAATAAATGATAGGTGACAAAATACTTATTGCAAGTATTCTGTTTTTAAGAGTTCATATGTTATTTTCAGGTTTCACTGTAATCATAATCTGGCATAATTGTAAAAACTGATATGTCTGTATGAACTAAATGGTAAACTTTGATTTAATGTGATTTTAATTGTTGTAACAGTACTGTTCATAAGACATTATAAAATCACTGTTTTATTTAGCTGAATGAGCCCATTAGTGGTCTTCCACTGCCATCTAGTGGCAATAAATTGCAATTTCTCATACAACACTCTGTTTTTAACCTTTATGAGTATTATAGTGTTATTTTTTGCCCGATCTCTCTTAAATTGTGCATGCTTGTTTATGTCAGGAGCCTGCCCTCACTGTGTTGTCTGTCTTGTCTTTGTTTCATTTCTCTATGTTTGTTTTGTGTTTGAGGACCACCTCTGGGCCACAACCTTGCTTAACTTCTGGTCCTATTCTGGCTGGGTCCCCGGCCCAAAACTGGCCCACAGACTGAAAACCGACTCAAGCAATTTCCTCTGGCCCAGATGTGGCCCACGCCCTGTAAAATTACTCTTATTTATTGATGTGCCCCAGATCTGACCCACATAAAAGAAACCAAAAAAAGAACCCAAACCCAAACAAGATCAGCCTCAGTCAGGAAACCAGTTCTTTTTTGACCAAACGAATGATCGTGGTGTGATTATTGCCGAGAATGAGCCGACAGTGCCGCATTTCAGCCAGAATCGGCCCGAGTGTGCTTGCTATCTGGGAAATGTTCAACATCTTTCTTTATTTGATAATTATTGCCCTAGAGAGTCTAGAGAATAGTACAGCACTTTTCTCACAGACACACACACACACACACACACACACAGAAATGAAATGGTGTGTGTGTGTAAGCATGCTTACTGATTATTAATATGATAGATTAACCACACACACACAGACACACACATACACGGACATACATGCACACACATTTTGTTGCAGATATAGATATTTGAAATAATTGATAGGTGACTCAAAACTTATTGCAAGTCTTCTCTTTTTAAGAGTTTAAATGTCATTTTCAGGTTTCATTGTACTCCTAATCTGGCAAAATTGTTATAACTGATATATCTGTATGAATAAAATGGTAAACTTGAATTAAATGTGATTTTAAATGTTATAACAGTGATTTTATAATAACTCCATAAGAAAACCTATTACTGTTTTAGAGTTTAATAAGCCCATTAGAGGTCTTCCGCTGCCATCTAGTGGTTATAAATAGCAATTTCTCATACATCACTGTGTTTTTATTCTTTATAAGAATTATATTGTAATTTTTTGCGCAATCTCTCTTAAATTGTGCGTTTGTTTAGAATGAAATTACGCATCATTTCATCATTTTACACAGTTTTGGGAGACGTTGAAGGATTTTTTTTTTTTTTTGGATTTATAGGCACCTGAGTACATTATATAGAGAACATATTATGAAATGACCGGTTTATAGTTGTTCAAATGCAACCCAGATAGTAAAATTTGTCTGTCCCACCTCTGGGCCACAACCTTGCTTAACTTCTGGCCCAATTCTGGCTGGGTCCCCGGCCCAAAACTGGCCCACACACTGAAAACTGACTCAAACAATTTCCTCTGGCCCAGATGTGGCCCACGCCCTGTAAAATGACTCCTATTTATTGATGTGGCGTAGATCTGGCCCACATACTGTAGAGTGACTTCTGTTATTTTATGTGGTCCAGGTCTGGCCCAGACGCTTTAAGCCAGATCTGGCTGAGACTCAGCTTGGTCCCCGGGCCAGATGTGGCCCAGAAACTGCTAAATGTAATTCAGCAGTGAAACACAAATGCAACCATTTAAAAACATTAAAAAGGCTTTAATTATAAAATTACCAAATACATTAATATAAATATATATTAACAATGAACAAATGCACTACAGTAAAAACATTAATACACTTTTTAAACCACAAAGTAACAAGTAAATCATATTTACTGTGTATTATATATATAAAAAACACTGTGTGTCATAATTCAGTTCAGTTCTTATCAAATGGCGTCAGTGCAGTGAAGTCAATAATATTGCTGAATATTAGGTGTCTTCAACTAAGCAAGACAAAAGGCAACAGTGACGAGGAACCCAAACCCAAACAAGATCAGGCTCAGTCAGGAAACCAGTTCTCCTTTGACCAAACGAATGAACGTGGTGTGATTATTGCTGAGACTGAGCCGACAGTGCCGCATTTCAGCCAGAATCGGCCCGAGTGTGCTTGCTATCTGGGAAACACTTTTTTTTTTTTTATAATTATTGACCTAGAGAGTCTAGAGAATAGTATGGCACTATTCTCACAGACACACACACACACACACGCACACACACACACACAGAAATGAAATGGTGTGTGTGTGTGTAAGCATGCTTACTGATTATTAATATGATAGTTTAACCACACACAGACACACACATACACGGACATACATGCACACACATTTTGTTGCAGATATAGATATTTGAAATAATTGATAGGTGACTCAAAACTTATTGCAAGTCTTCTCTTTTTAAGAGTTTACATGTCATTTTCAGGTTTCATTCTACTCATAATCTGGCAAAATTGTTATAACTGATATATCGGTATGAATAAAATGGTAAACTTGAATTAAATATGATTTTAAATGTTATAACAGTGATTTTATAATAACTCCATAAGAAAACCTATTACTGTTGTAATGGTTAATAAGCCCATTAGTGGTCTTCCGCTGCCATCTAGTGGTTATAAATAGCAATTTCTCATACATCACTGTGTTTTTATCCTTTATAACAATTATATTGTTATTTATAGCTCAATCTCTCTTATATTTTGCATGTTTGTTTAGAATGAAATTATGCATCATTTTACAGAGTTTTGAGAAAGTTTAGGGCTTTCTTTTAGGATTCATAGGTCTTTGGGTTCACTATGTAAAGACCATATTATAAAATAAAGGTTTTTTTTGTTGTCCAAATGCAAATGTTCAAATTTTTGTGATAATTACTGACCTAGAGAGTCTAGAGAATAGTTCTGCACTGATCTGATTGATTTTCAGTTAAAAACTGAGTGCTAGTTCGTAAAAGTAGGTATTTTAAATAATCTGAAATATTTAAAGAACAGTATGATTGACAGCAGTGATCCTACAGGAAAAGTTGCTCAGAATGAGAAAATCTATCGTATAATATGAAGATATAGTGTATAAGTGAATATTATGAACATTTTATTGCAATTTGAGGTCTTTTTGTATAGAAATTTTGTGATTTTGCGGCCTTTTTAACTGTTATAGCGCCACCTAAAGTCTGATCTTTATGAAACTTTGCGTGCTTGTTGAGAGTCATCTGACACATGTTTTCACCACCTTTCGTAAAGTTTCGAGTTTTCGTTTAGATTTTATAGGCTTTTGGGTATATCTGGCCACTCCCCTTTATAAATGAGCCAATTATAGCTAACCAAATGACAAAATTCAACATTTTTTCGATAATTATTGATCTAGAGAGTCCAGAGATTACTACTGTAGTGATTTAATCAAGATTGAGTGAAAAACCTAGGACTAGTTTGCAAAAGTAGGTTTATAACATATTTGTGAATATTTAATGAACGATTTGATTGACAACATTACTCCCAGAGGCAAAGTTGCTCAGAATGAGGAGATCTATCATACGATATGAAGATTATGTATTTGTGTGAATATATGAATATGCTATGCAATTTGAGGTCATTTTCTATTGAAATTTTCAGTTTTTGAGGCATCTTTAACTGTTATAGCGCCACCTATATTCCGATCTTTATGAAACTGTGCATACTTGTTAAGAGTCATCTGTCACATGTTTTCACCAAGTTTCGTAAAGTTTTGAGCTTGCATTTAGGTTTTATTATAGCTAACCAAAGGACAAAATTCAACTTTTTTTTGATAATTATTGATCTAGAGAGTCCACAGAATATTACTGCAGTGGTTTGGTTCCGATCGGGTGAAAAACCAGGGACTAGTTCGCAAAAGTAGGTTTTTAACTTATTTGTTAATAATTAATGAACGATTTGATTGACAGCAATGGTTCTAGAGGCAAAGTTGTTCATTATGAGGAGATCTATCATATGATATGCATATTGTGTGGATGTGTGAAACACCACGTGATTACAGAGCCAAAAATCTCGTTAGCGCCAACTAGTGGCCGATTTCTTTCAAAATTCTTACAGACCTTTAGGGCCATGAGTCAAACATGCCCACCGAGTTTCGTTCCGATCAACCTCCGTTAACCTTGCCAAATAAGTGATTAAAAGTTTTTGCGCAATGGCGGCCATGTTTTTTGAGAGACGCTAATGTCCTCATAGACTATTGTTCCACTTCGGACGAAGATACTGCATACCAATTTTCAAGTCGATCGGACAAGCGGTTGCCCAGTTATAGTTTTCTCAATCTTATAGCGCCACCAAGTGGCAGATCTGCAATTTTTTTTTTTGATTTGACCAAAGTTTTTGCTCATACTAATGTTTAGCAAGTTTGGTGAAGATATCTCATTTCATTCACGAGTTATAGCCTTTTTAGTAAAATTGGTCCTCGACTTTCGAACGTTTTGGCGCCCCATTTTGACAGTGAGTCGAAATTTCAACTTTTTTTTGATAATTATTGATATTCACTGTCCAGAGAACATTTCAGCTGTGGTTTGTTTACTATTGGGCAAAAAACCTAGGACTAGTTCGCAAAAGTAGGTTTTGGACATGCTTCAAATTTGCGGAAAAACGAGGCCTCCTAGACCCCAAATCAGAGTGACCGTTTATAAATTCCGGGGACCCAAGGATTCCAAAAATGTAAAATTATTGAGTCTACGACAAGCGGTTTAGGAGTTATGAGCACTTTTGCGTTTTTGATCGCTGTAGCGCCCCCCATAGGCCGATTGGGCTGGTTCTTTGCGCCTGAGTAGCGAGCCAGACTACTACCTTTTGACCAAGTTTCAGCTCTCTAGGCCTTACGGTTTGGGCTGCACGATCAGTTTTAGGGCGGAATAATAATAATAAAAAAAATCCTAACAAATACAATAGGGTTTCAGCACTTCGTGCTCGAACCCCTAATAAATGAAAAGGAGAAGATCATTCCTATAAATATAGTAGTTCAACAGTATATAAATCAAGCATATTATTCACAGTTACAGATATATACGGATGGGTCGAAGGATCCTGAATCTGGAAGGACAGCAGCAGCAGCAGTATATATTCCTGCATTTAAAACAAAAATAGCCAAAAGAATATCAGATCATATGTCTGTGTTTACGACAGAATTAATAGCAATTATATTAGCACTACAATGGATTGAAGAAATACAACCAAATAATACTGTAATATGTACAGATTCAATGTCTGTTCTAAGCAGTCTAGTGAGTGGAAAATCAGCATCACGGCAAGATTTAATATATGAAGTATTACAGTACTTGTTTAGAATTAGACAATTAGGGATAATGGTATACTTCCTATGGGTACCGGCTCATACTGGGGTAAAGGGAAATGAGGAAGTGGACTACTTGGCTAAGATGGCTCTGAAGCATTCATATAGTGAAATTAATATAGCAATTAGCAAATCTGAAATCAAGAGAATAATAGCAATTGAAGTAAGAAAGATATGGCAAAAGAAATGGGATAGTGGAACAAAAGGAAGGCATCTTTACCACATACAGGGGTGTGTAGGTGAAGAGAGAATAAGATGTGGGAGTAGGAAGAAAGATGTTATTTTAACAAGAATGAGGATTGGACATTCAGCTTTAAATTTCAATTTACACAAAATAGGGAAACATGAATCTGGCAGATGTGATAAATGTGGGAATCCAGAAACAGTAAAGCACATTCTTCTAGAATGTGATGCATATGAAAGAGAAAGAAATCAACTTAATCTTAAATTAGGTTTGATGGGATATGATAAAGTATCACTTAGTATATTACTAGGGAATAGACAAATGCAATCAAGAATTAAAGAAGAAGTGTTCAGTTATCTAATAAAGACAGGAAATATGGAAAGAATATAATTTTGTAGTAATTAAGGATTATTAGTAAATATTTATTTATTTTTTGGTGGGGTTATGTAATTTTAAAAAAAAAAAATTTTTTTTTTTTGTTTTTTTTTTTGTTTTTTGTTTATTATTATTATATAAATATATTTTCTCTCTACCAATTCTATGTTCACTCCACACTCCAGATCAGTAGGTGGCGGTAATGCACCTTTAAGTTGGTTTGCCAAAACCGCCAAAAAACATCAAAAGAAGAAGAAGAAGAAGAATAGAGGAGGACTTGAGGAGGGTGCTTTGTTGTGTTGTGAAAGTTGACGAATTATTAAAAATCTACTGTTGGGTAAGTACATTTTGCATTAATGTGGTTGAGTTTTACTTGTTTGACACGAGGGAACCGAAAGAAATGTTGCGCACATTGTCAGCTGAAATGTATTTTGAGTTTGGCTAAAATTAGCCAGTAAGCTAAAAGTTGGTGTAACCTTAGGCTTTACCCTAAAAAGAAACTCTGCTGGCGTGAGTTCGCCAGTATAAACCTCCATGGGGTCTCTACACTGGAGTGGTGTTGTTTTATGCAGTTACGCAAACTTCTTGGTGGGAAATTGATAGGAAAATCGCCAAGTCCCCAATCTGTTAATGTTGGCTGAATTTCGTGCTACTGCAAGAACATGGTGTAATAGATCCGGGGTTCCCAACCCTGGTCCTCAAGGATACCTGGCTTAATTATTTTCAAACTATCCCTGCTCTACCCCGTGCTGGTTACCTGGATCAGGTGTGTTCAGTCAATCAGAAGCTGGAAGATACCATTTCAGATGAGTCTAGTGTGGGGGAGGGCAAAATGAATTATATTCTAGCTTATAATTCATTTTATAGGTGCTATTGTAACTGCTGGAATTTAAAATGAAAAGTACATTTAGTGAAAAACAAAAACAAACAAACATGAATTTGTTAAAACCCCAAACAAATGGATATGTAATTATTGTAGTAGCTATGACAGGCAGAAGATAATAGCACACCAGTATGTTTAATGATTCAGTAAAAGTTATTACTGTCAGATGCAGCCTTTTCAGAGTTTATTTCAGAAAGTAAATTACCTGAAAGAGACTGAAATGGTAAGTAAATGTAGGAAGAGCTCAATAATAACGTGCTGAAGTCTGTAAATGAATTTGAACATGGATGTTTTCAGTAACTACTTTAAAAATATTTTGTAATTTTAGATTTGCTAAATATGTCCTCTGAGTACCAAAGACGACGATGGGCAAGGGTTGTTGCTTAGTGGAACATGACAGCAGCTCAGGGTCAGTGGAGCCAGTCTTGGCGGGTGAGGGCAATCCCCTCACGGAGGGATCAACACATGAATTACATCCCATACTACAACAGTCGAACAGCATCACTTCTTGAGTGTTTTAATAAACAGCTGGGCTGTCACACTTACAGGAGGAAAGAACAGGTATGCCACCACAAATTACTGTGAATGTAGTACAATACTCATTTGATTTTTATGTGATCATTAATGGGTTATGGAAGTAATGTCACCTTCCATGGAAATGTAAGTACTTTAAACACTTCATTCAGCAGGTATGCAAGTTTTGGATGCAAGGTATTGTTTGTTAGCTTTGATTTCAGATAATAGGGTCCTCCCTCTATTATGTAGATGCATAGGACAAATACATGTTATTGTTATAGCATTCAATAGTAAAATTAGACAGTGAAATGCTCCAAAACTAACACGTCATATGTAATATTTCCAAGAAGGACAATTTACTCAGAGCCTGCTGGATCTCCAAGTAAGACGGAGGCAAAGGCCCACATCTCATGAAACAATGACAGCTACCTCCAGAAGTATGTCCCTGTGTTTTTTAATTTTCACAGTGTCCTAATGTAGAAAATGTAACAGAAGTGGTTGCAAAGCGCTTTAGAAACATCTTCAAAATTACTTGTTTTACTCTTTTCAACAGGATGCACAACACCTTTGTAGGTCAACATCAGCCCCTTTTGCACCACTTTAGTTCCAGAACTAAAAGTACAGTACTAAAGTACTGGGACGATTTTGCGCGAACTATTTCCTAGTACCATTTAAAGGGTTGCATTCGCACCGACAGTGGGTACTAGGAAGTGAACTAAGCCGGTCGACAGTGAAGTCATTTGTGCACGGCATTTGTAGTCTTGTTTTAACTTCTTAATTTTGTCACAGCACTGCTTAGCTGTGTGCTGGATACCCAGCGCCACTAGCTGAGAAGCAATAGACGCAAATACCTTAATGTTGCGTTTTGTTCCTTTGAATTCCAACTGGATTTCCTCCGTTGCATAAATGTTCAAAAGTGCCTGCACTTCAGCATCCGTCCATCTATCGCTGTTCTCCATTCTTGCGAAATATAAGTTGATACAATGTTTACACAGTATGTGTTTACACAGCGTTTTAAATCATGGCGAGTGAGGGCGTTTTCGTACGTGTTTAGCCAATCAGCGTACACTTATGTCACGATAGTTCCTATGGAACTGTTTTAGACCCTACTCTGAAGTAGGAGCTAATTTAGTTCCTCCAAACGGAGTTCCGGGAATTAAAACAGTTCCTAGTTCCCACGGTGCGAACACGCCAAAAAGTGGGTAGTTCCACAGTTAGTTTGGGTACTATGAAAAGGTTCCTGCGGTGCGAAAGGGCCTATCAACAACACAGAAGCCCTGAATCGTCACAGACCTGTGTACATATGTTGAGGCGTAGGTGCTAATGTTTTGAAAACTTTATATTTGAATGTGTACAACTAGAAAGTTGAGTTGAGAAGACAAACACAGAAAAAAATGTTAGAAGAACTATACAGTGGGTACGGAAAGTATTCAGACCCCCTTCACTTTTTTCAATTTTGTTATGTTGCAGTCTGATACTACAATTGTTTAAATTCTTTTTTTTCCTCATTACTCTACACTCTGTCCTTTATAATGACAAAGTGAAAACAGAATTTTAGAAATGTTTGTAAATTTATTAAAAAGAAAAAACTGAAATATCACATTTACATAAGTATTCAGACCCTTTACTCAGTACTTAGTTGAAGCACCTTTGGCAGCAATTACAGCCTCGAGTCTTTTTGGGTATGACGCAACAAGCTTTGCACAACTGGATTGGGGGAATTTCTGACATTTTTCTTTGCAAATCCTCTCAAGCTCGGTCAGGTTAGATGGGGACCGTCTGTTGACAGCCTTTTTCAGGTCTCTCCAGAGATGTTCGATAAGGTTCAAGTCAGGGCTCTGGCTGGGTCACTCTAGGACATTCACAGAGTTGTCCCTAAGCCACACCTGTGTTGCCTTGGCTGTGTGCTTAGGGTCATTGTCATGTTAGAAGGTGAACCTTCGGCCAGTCTGAGGTTTTGAATGCCCTGGACTGGGTTTTCATTAAGGCTATCTCAATAGTTTGGTGCATTGAGCTTTTCTTCTACTCTGATGAGTTCCTCAGTCCCTGCCGCTGAAAAACAGCCCAACAGCATGAGGCTGCTACCACCACACTTTACTTTTGGGATGGTACTCTGCAGGTGATGAGAAGAGCCGGTTTCCTTCAAACATGATGCTTAGAATTGAGGTTCATCAGAACAGGTAATCTTGTTTCTCAGAGTCTGAGGGTCCTTTAGGTGCTTTATTGCAAATTCCAAGTGTGTTTTCATGTGTCTTCACTGAGGAGAGGATTGAGTTTGGCCACACTGCCATAAAGCCCAGATCGGTGGAGTGTTGCAGTGATGTTTGTCCTTCTGTAGGTTTCTCCCATCTGCATATATGATCATGGAGCTCAACTAGCGTGACCACCAGGTTCTTGGTCACCAGTCTAGACAAGCCCCTTCTCCATCAATTGCTCAGTTTAGCTGGGGACCAGCTCTTGGAAGAGTCCTGGTTGTGCCAATCTTCTTCCATTTGAGAATTATGGAAGCCACTGTGCTCTTGGGAACCTTCAGTGCAGCAGAATTTTTTTTTGTAGCCTTCCTCAGATCTGTGCCTCAATACAATCCTGTGTCTGAGCTCTGCAGGCAGTTCCTTTGACCTCATGGCTTGGTTTTCGCTCTGATATGCATTATCAGCTGTGAGGCCTTTTACAGAGAGGTGTGTGCCTTTCCAAATCATGTCCAATCAATTTAATTTACCACAGGCGGACTCCAATCAAGGTGTAGAAACATCTCTGCAATGATCAAGAGACATGGGAGGCACCTGAGCGAAATTTCAAGTGTTGTTGCAAAGGGTCTGAATACTTATTTAAATGTGATATTTCAGTTTTTTCTTTTTAATAAATTTACAGACATTTCTAAAATTCTGTTTTCACTTCATCATTGTGAGGTACAGAGTGTAGATTAATGAGAAAAAAAAATGAATTTAAACAATTGTAGTATCAGGCTGCAACATAACAAAATTGAAAAAAGTGAAGGGGGTCTGAATACTTTCCGTACCCACTGTATGTTGCCCTGAAATACCAGCTCCAGCATCTGGAAATATGGGAAGAATATGTTCTGATTTTGAATGTCTAAGTGACACTTTTAAAATGTCGTAGTAGTTATCAATAGTTTAAATGCCTAATGACACTGTATTGATACCCCAAGGGTTCAAGTCAGGTCATGACACCATTGTCATTGTAAGTAATTCAAGTAATTCGTCAGAGCTTAAGTAAGCTTTCAGATGATCATTACCCTTGTCATTGTAGAGGAAGCTACAAACACTTTGTAGTACAACAACAGGGGCACACCCGATGCTGTAATTCAGAATGTAATGCAGTTTTCCAGTTTTCCTCCATAAATTCAATAAGCACAAATGTTAACATTTACTTTCAAAATTGAAATCCATCTCTATAGTGTAATTAATATAATCTCAATCTTCTGGAATAAGGTCTGATTGTTGCAGGGTTTGATAGTGCAAGTGTAACAACAATTTTAAGGCCATTTATATATTTTGAGATATGAATTCTAAAATTCATATAAATTTTGTTTTGTTGTATTTTTTTCCAGAGGTGAATAACAGGCTTCATGACAGTGAACATCGATATCAAGGTGGTGTGGTTTTGGGATTGATCTGTCTAGAGTTGGTGGATCTTCTTTCAGAGACTTTGTGAACAAAGTCACGAACAGGTATGTATTGGTTGTGTGTATTGCTGCATAATATTTCAGTAAATTATATATATGATTGTCACAATAATAAACCCAGCCTTTGATGTTACTTGAATTCAGTATTTAACCTGTCACACACAATTATATCTCCTTATATACCTGCCTGTTTTCTTGCTCAGAAGTTGTAAGATGTCAAATGATGAAAACATAATTTCAGTGTAAGCCATGAATGAATAATATGATGAATAAGTCATTATATGTGGGCAGTCATGGCCTAATGGTTAGAGAGTCGGGCTTGCACCGGCAGGAATTGAAGGTGGGGATTGTGAATGAACAGCACTCTCTTCACCTTCGATACCATGATTGAGGTGCTCTTGAGCAAGGCACCGAACCCCTAATTGCTCTCCGGGTGCTGGAGCAATGGCTGCCCACTGCTACGGGTGTGTGTTCATGGTGTGTGTGTGTATGTGTTTGTTCACTACTCACTGCTGTGTGTGTGCACTTGGATGGGTTAAATGCAGAGCACCAATTTCAAGTATGGGTCACCATACTTGACAAAACGTCACGACTTTCACTTTTCACCTTTCATTACTTCACCTTTTTCACCTTTCATTACAAAAACTGTGGATATGGATAGGGACATAGTTCAGAACACTTTTTACATGATAGATGAGTGGTTGTGAAAGTGTATGTTTTAACATTGCATGCAATTGCCACGCTGCACATTACTGTTAATTGTAATATTGACCTTATGTGGAAATTTTTCTGAGGTGAAGTAATCCTGAGTAATTTCTTTCACAGAATCATGTCAAATGCCTTAATGGTGAAATTCAATATGAGGGTGGTGGCCAACTTGAAAAGAAGTCATTCAAAGCTACACCTTTTATACTATGCAATTCAAGGTAATTTTGGCCTTTATGACATTCAAAAAATCTCTTGTTCCTTGTTTATTATTTGTGTAATTTTTATTGGTACCCTTTATCTATTCAGGGGACATTCTCTAAAAGACTACCTGTCTTTATCAGAAATGTCCTGTTCACTTTCACACAGTTACACACCTAGTTAAGGGACTTTCTCAAGGGCACCACAGTGGTATTGAAGAGGGAGCGGAGAAACAGCTAAAATCTAACACACATTTTATGCAGAAAATCTTTTACTGACATAAGATTATTGAAGAGTAAAATAACATATAATACATGTTGATTACCTTTTTCTTATGCTTCGTTCATGAAACAGATGCAAAATCTTGTTCCATTGTATTTTAAATTTAGTTGTAGTTGTTTTTTTTGTTTGTTTTTTAATTTTGCTTTGTGATTTTTATTTATTTATTTATTTTTTGTTTTGTAAATATTCATATTCTCTTCCCTCAGATGCTGTCAAGAGGTGGAGCCCCAATACTACAGACTCAGACATTGATGCCAACACTGGCAGAACACCTGAAGCACGCTCCAGGAAGAGCTGGGGGTGGTGGATATAAAAATTGAGCCATAAACAACTTTCACAGGCTCTAAAAAACATTTACATATGTGTTAACCATATTCCAGTATTTTTGTTGTTTACTTGTTTGATTTATAGCTGTTTAACAGTAATGCAAGACTGTTAGGAAAAAAAGGAGTACTTCCACAGCTCTGACTTCATGCAGCAATGATGGAACACATGAATCACACTCCTGGAAGAGCTGGTGGTTATGTGGACCAAGAAAATGAGAGTAAACATTTTGGAAGATAAAAATTGAAAGACTCTAAAAAATAGTTACATATGTGTTAACTATGATCCTGTACTTTTGTTTTCTTGTTTAAATAATGGCTGCTTAACGTTAATGTAAAACTGTTGATGAAAATGCCATTGCAACAGATTTATAATTAACCACATTCTACTATTTCTATTTTTTTTTTTTTTTGAATAGTAGCTGTTTAACAAATGGAAGACATTTTTAAAAAATGTAATATTCACATTAAAATATGTTGTGGTAAATTACAGCACTCTTCTTCTTAAGTTTACAAATAATATGTTGTTTGTGTAATGCACATGTGGTTATAACGTTTTATAGACGTTCAGGTCGGACTGGACTGATTTTGGACCTTTTTAGAACCTTTGAGCCTGTGTAAATGGATAGCTATGTAAGATGTGTAAACCTTGCCTTTAACGACGTTACAGAATGGGTGTGTGATTATTTTATATGCAGGCTTATATACTTAAATTAATACATTAAGACAAAATAGACATCCAGAAGATGACACATTTAGACGTCCAGGGACGCTCAGAAAAGACATGTAATTCAAGGCCAGAAGACGTCAAAGACGTCGGTTCAATTTTCATTAATATTCCTCCTGTGGAAAATTGCAGGGGGATACAGTGTAGATATTTATACTGTAGATATTGCTATATTAACTATATTATATACACTGAAAAAAGAGCAATATCTTGCACTTTCACAACAAAATAAACTTTTTCTTCATTGAATATTAAAAAAGAAAGGCCATAATCATGTCTAGAACATTGGGGGACCAATTGTTTTGAGGAAATTATAAAGAAAATAAAAGTTAATTAAAAGAAAATAAGAACAGTAAAAGAACAAGAATATTTGTAATCAATCTGAACTGCAAATAATATTTTTATTTTAAAATATGCACCTATTCAATTTCAGTTGTATTGTTGAAAACGCAAAACAGAAAAATGCTAGTCGTCATAATCAATTATGAATGCCATGAATCACGTAAATAACAGACCAAAATGGTGGAATTTGACAAAAAATAAAAAAGTCAAATAGTTTGCATCACTGGATATTCTTGGTCGTTTACGTCATAGAAGGGGAACGCTACGTTTACAGTCGAGCCGACTGTTGCTATAGTAACGAACGCAACTTTCATCACGTAATCGCTCTTATTTCAGTGTTGTTTACTTTCAGTTTTCATTATACATTCAGCATTAACATCAAGTCAAAAGGGAGCTTTCAACTGAACTGTATAGCCTACATGCATTTTAGACCCTTATATTATGTTCTTGACCCGTCCATGCAGTGAATGCACGTTATTGAACGAGCGGGTTTTTAGAACATTAATTCAACTGCTCAGATAATTTCAGTGGTAGTCTATACATCTTCATGTATTAAACTCCCTGTAACTCACAAACTCCCCGTGATAGTGCGCAAATATTTCTGCCCGTTTTCGCTTGTTGTCAGTCTCTGATTTTCCGCAACAGACTGAAGCGTCTGAGTGAATTCAGCGCGCCTTGCTTTCAGCTAATAAAAGAAAAATGCTGCAATTTTCCGGTGTTATTTTATGATTGCTGGGGCAGTCTCCAGCTATATCTTAAACTTCTCAAAATACAGTCCGCTTCAGATTGGTTTTGAACACTGCACAAAAAAAACCAAAAATAAATAAATAAAATAAAAAAAACAAACAACAAAAAAAAAAACAAAAAAAACAAAAAAAAAAAAAACAAATAAGCAGTCTTTATCTAATTCTGATTGAGTGTGCAAGACAGTCATTTGGGTGGGCTCAGCCCACCCCTGCCCATGCCTGGAGCCGCCCCGATTCATAGTGGGCTATTTTAAACTTATTTACTTCACATAGGCTACTTCTTACTGCGTTGTAATTTTAGAGGTTTATGTAAATCAACATGATTTCCTTTGGCTCACCGGTTCCTGCGCAGTTTAAGAAGTATTTAACAAGTAATTTGCAGGTTTGGAAAAGTAGGCTATGGAAAAAAGGGAACAGAGTATGGAAAAATATTTGTTTTGACTATTTGCCCTATTCAGTGTTCTAAAATATAAAATTAAAAATTTCTACAAAATAAATTTATCATACAAGTAGAGAGATTTCAAGGCAAACATTTAGTGATCATTTGAACACGACTGAATTAATTCAAGGCGCACATTTTCATTACACGCAGGACTCTATAAACACTTTATTTATTTATTATTATTATTATTATTATTATTTTTTTTTAACTTCACTAAACAAATGTGCGTGTGCCACGCAAACCAGCAAAAGATAAAGAAGCAAACATGTAGGCCTAGTAGTACCTGTATCTAAGTTCATTATTAGCCTACTCTTGACAGAGAGCCGGTGTGACGGCAACGCGGCTGTTTGATTGGTGAACGCACTGTGCTTATTCCATTCATTCGTGTAGCCTATCATATTGTAGCCTATAAGGTTTAAATCATTGCTTTTTAAATATACACAAATACTAGAACGTGTATGGTGTATTATTTTAGGTAATATTACTCTTGCCAAGCTCTGATTTATGAGAAATACACCCAGATAGCACACGTACATCTGCAAGATGTCTGTTTGAGATCTCTTGATCTGGAAAGCATCTGCTGTGTACAAACGTCTGACAGACGTCTTTCAGATGTCAGTTTTACATACATTCTAAATCATAAACATCTTAAAGACATCTAATAGACGTCTATTTGACATCTAAAAGGAAACGTCCTATTGACGTATTGCAGATGAGCGAACACTCTAAAAAATACGTCTTCCAGATGTAAATGCAGACGTCAAATAGACGTCTCCGAGATGTACGTGTGCTATCAGGGCACGGAGAGGCAACAGCAAGCTGTGTTTGATTTGCGCTCTTTTCTTCCATAAAGTTTACATTCATTCATTCACTTCACACACTCATCATTCCGTGAATTTAGAGGTTTGTGTAAAATATCACGCTGATCCCCTGGCTCACCTGTGAATCTAGCAAACACGTGCTGCAGCCTCAGCCGAATATTCCGTGCCTTTCCGAATAAGGTATTCGGCTTCGGGCACACCCCTACTGGGAATTCACTGTAGTTCAGTAAGACATAGGACGAACCCGCAAATTGTTTTATTTTAAAGAACAACTGCGGTGACAAATACGACAATAATACCAACTAGTCCATCAGTGTGAACTGGGGTTTTATTTGTGGATAATGGGAATAAAAACATTGCTGAAACTATATATATATACACACTGTAAAAAGTGATAAGTTGACTTAACTTAAAAAAATTGAGGAAACCCGTTGCCTTAAAATTTTTAAGTAAATGATAATAAAAAAATAAGTTAATTGAATTGTCAAGTTCACTTAACTTTTTTTTTTTTTTTTAATTATTATGTACTTAATAATTTTAAGGCAACGGGTTTCCTCAATTTTTTAAGTTAAGTCAACTTTCACTTTTTACAGTGTATATCTATATATATATGTATATATATTTATATGTATGTATGTGTGTGTGTGTGTGTGTGTATGTATATATATATTTATATGTATATATATATATATATATATATATATATATATGTATGTGTGTGTGTGTGTGTATATATATATATATATATATATATATATATACAAATAAACTCTTCATATATATATATATATATATATATATATATATGTATGTATGTATGTGTGTGTGTGTGTGTGTGTGTGTGTGTGTATATATATATATATATATATATATATATATGAAGAGTTTATTTGCAAAAACAGATAACTATTTATAATTTTCAAAAATCATGTTTTTATTATGTTATAATGTTTTTATTCAGTTTTATTGTTTTAGTTAGCTGTATTTTTAAAATTAAAAGTGAGTATTAAATACAAATATAATTATTATATAGTAAACTTAATATTACTAATTTTTATTTCTTTTTTTTTTCATATGAATTTCCATCATTTTCAAACTTAAAATCAGCAGGCTTTTATTTTGGCGGGTTGCCGGCGCTTCCGACAGACGCGTGCGAGCACTTGTGCTACTCGGGCATTTTCAAAAGATATTTGCATGTTTTTTTTTTTTTTTTTTAATATATTGTCAAACGGCGGTAAGTTTTTTCTTCCACAGTCTATAAATATGTAAGCAAAAACACTGTAATGGTAATGCTTAAAGTGTTATCAGGTGGTAATTGAAGCAAAATAAACCCTTTGAAATTAGCCGCGAAATTAACTTGTCTCATTCTGAAGGGATGCAAGTTAAACATGATGGCGCAATCAACCGCAAACATTGAAGATATTAATTCTGTATATTACTAAAGACTGAAGATAATACCACCGCGATAGATTCTATATGACTTTATTCAGCGTTGAGGACACTTTATCAAACCTACAGAGGACGAGACTCAGAGGCCTTCACTACATGACGCAGTTTGAAATTCAAACCGTAACGGTCTTCTGACAGTGACGCGGCTCTAACGGTCTTCTGACAGTGACGCGGCTCTAACGGTCTTCTGACAGACGGACGGGCGCTGAGCCAAAGGTAAGCTTTATAAATCTACTTTTATTCGTCGTTTTGTCCATGTAATGTTAAATTTCACTCTAAATTTATATTTTTCAGTGTTAATAAGTTTTCAAATTCACCTCTTTGTTATTTTACATGGGCAATCCCTGTTGGTGTATTTGCCCTTGAGGTGGTTCAAGATACAGCCTGAGGTAAATTTATGTTTATCCCTTTTAGTTGTTTAAATTGGTCACTAAAACACGTAACTTTACAATAATATATTTAATATTTTCAAAACTTTATCTGGTGTGAAGTGTTTGTTCTTGTAGTAAAATAGGTTTTGTCGTGGATCCCGGACGCTCACGCGAACCTGTGAGAGGCGTTTACAATTAAGAATTAAAAAAAAGCACACTGAAACGATTCAGTAAAGACTAAATATCAGTCTAACAGAAGCCAAAATGAGCATTGTGAAGCTATATTTATATTTATGATAATCGTTTTTCAATTGTGTTTCAGGGCAGTTCTTGAAGTCAGTTCTAGTTCTACCTGCCACATCAGACTCTGCTGTATATGGAGGCCCTTATGTGTGTACTTCTCATTATTGTGCATGCAGATATTATTCAGGTGCGTGAACACTTGACTATTGCAAGAATAATGAATGTACCATCTTTGAATGTACCAGAATTTTAATTGGTTAATTGCAGTTTAAATAAAAATGAATTAGAAATTTTCCCCCAATTCAGCTCCAACAGGTGAACATGCACTAACGTTACTAGTCAAAAGTTTTTGAACAGTAAGATTTATTTATTTATTTATTTTTTAAAGAAGTCTCTTCTGCTCACCAAGCCTGCATTTATGTGATCCTAAGTACAACAAAAAGGTGTTCGCTAACAATAACAATGTCAATAACACCTAATGTACTTGTTACATTGCAAGAAGTATGGCATCTGTGTTAATATTAGTCTGTTTCATTCTTATTCCGAGGTCACCGTAGCCATCCGGATCTAGTCTATATGTGGATACAGAAATAATTGGATTTTTAATATCTGATGTCGTGGACACTTATTTACTATAAGATAGGAACCTTTTAAAACTAAGAGAATCAATATAGGCTCAAATATTTTATTAAGATATAAACAAGGAAACATTGCGCTTGCCATGAAAACATTTTATTACTACAAGTTTGTGACGCATTGAGCAACGTAGGCTATAACTCTTTAAACAACAACAAAAAACGGTTGTGCTTTAAAACGTAAAATCAGCTGCTTATGTTCGTGTTCCTCCATCTCTAAAATACAGCAAATTATCATCATTTGCGTATAAAATCCCAACTTAGTGCTGATCCGCGGCTTGCCGATCCTCAAGGAAATATGAATGAAATGCTATTCAGCATGAAGAACCAGGAAGTGCCGTCATCAAGAGTTTATTTGTAAACAATGACTTCATCTGGCTAAAATCACCATGGTTACTAAACAGATAATAATTAAGATAGGCCTATGATTCTAGAGTTAGCACATCATATTTCTGTAATATGGCCAAATCAATTACAAAATCTTACACAAAGGAATGCGCATGCCCGGGTCTACACCAATAAGATTTGCCGTGTTATAAACCAATGGAATTGGGGGTGGGCGGAGCGACACGTGTCGCCCCGCCCCAATCGTCCAGATTGTCAGTGTTGCCAACTTAGCAATTTTGTTGCTAAATTTAGCAACTTTTCACACTACCCTAGCAACTTTTTCTTCCAAAAGCACCTAGCAACAAATTTAGAATTTTTTAAAATTTATTTGGCAACTTTTAGCAACTTTTGATAAGTGACTCTTTTGATAAAAAGGCACACATTTTCCATCCAAATTACAAAAAAGAGGAAACCAAAGATGCCTAGCAGTACACATCATGTGAATTGAGTTAGCTGCTATTTGCAATTGTTCAGTTTAATAATAATAATAATAAAAAAAAATAATAATTGTTCATTTATGATACACTTTGTTAGTAGCTTGTACCTGTGATTGTTGATCAGTTAGTACACTGTAAGAAAAATAGAAAAGATACTGGTAATTTTCCAGGACATTATCCATCATCCATTGTAACCCAGTAACCAGAAAACGTGTCATTTAAAATGCAGGTAAAAAAAAAAAACAATATGGAAAATTCTTTCATATTAACATAGTAGATTGTGCCCTATTTGTACAGACTTTTCTTAGAGTGTAGCATACTAACTAACTACTAATACACTGCTTAAAGCATAATTGTTGAGAATGTGTAGTATTACTAGTTTACTAGCAGTTCAATTATTCAATGTTTAAAATACAGTTATTTATATTTTAACATTATGCATATTGTTTTACAAACAAATCTAAATTAACATACAGTGGGGCAAAAAAGTATTTAGTCAGCCACCAATTGTGCAAGTTCTCCCACTTAAAAAGATGAGGCCTGTAATTTTCACCATAGGTATACCTCAACTATGAGAGACAAAATGAGAAAAAAAAAATCCAGAAAATCACATTGTAGGATTTTTAAAGAATTTATTTGCAAATTATGGTGGAAAATAAGTATTTGGTCAATAACAAAATTTCATCTCAATACTTTGTTATATACCCTTTGTTGGCAATGACAGAGGTCAAATGTTTTCTGTAAGTCTTCACAAGGTTTTCACACACTGTTGCTGGTATTTTGGCCCATTCCTCCATGCAGATCTCCTCTAGAGCAGTAATGTTTTGGGGCTGTCGCTGGGCAACACGGACTTTCAACTCCCTCCAAAGATTTTCGATGGGGTTGAGATCTGGAGACTGGCTAGGCCACTCCAGGACCTTGAAATGCTTCTTACGAAGCTACTCCTTCGTTGCCCGAGCGGTGTGTTTGGGATCATTGTCATGCTGAAAGACCCAGCCACGTTTCATCTTCAATGCCCTTGCTGATGGAAGGAGGTTTTCACTCAAAATCTCACGATACATGGCCCCATTCATTCTTTCGTTTACATGGATCAGTTGTCCTGGTCCCTTTGCAGAAAAACAGCCCCAAAGCATGATGTTTCCACCCCCATGCTTCACAGTAGGTATGGTGTTCTTTGGATGCAACTTAGCATTCTTTCTCCTCCTAACACGACAAGTTGAGTTTTTACCAAAAAGTTCTATTTTGGTTTCATCTGACCATATGACATTCTCCCAATCCTCTTCTGGATCATCCAAATGCTCTCTTGCAAACTTCAGTCGGGCCCGGACATGTACTGGCTTAAGCAGGGGGACACGTCTGGCACTGCAGGATTTGAGTTCCTGGCGGCGCAGTGTGTTACTGATGGTAGCCTTTGTTACTTTGGTCCCAGCTCTCTGCAGGTCATTCACTAGGTCCCCCCATGTGGTTCTGGGATTTTTGCTCACAGTTCTTGTGATCATTTTGACCCCATGGGGTGAGATCTTGCATGGAGCCCCAGATCGAGGGAGATTATCAGTGGTCTTGTATGTCTTCCATTTTCTAATAATTGCTCCCACAGTTGACTTCTTCACACCAAGCTGCTTACCTATTGCAGATTCAGTCTTCCCAGCCTGGTGCAGGTCAACAATTTTGTTTCTGGTGTCCTTTGACAGCTCTTTGGTCTTGGCCATGGTGGAGTTTGGAGTTGGACTGTTTGAGGTTGTGGACAGGTGTCTTTTATACTGATAACAAGTTCAAACAGATGCCATTAATACAGGTAACGAGTGGAGGACAGAGGAGCCTCTTAAAGAAGAAGTTACAGGTCTGTGAGAGCCAGAAATCTTGCTTGTTTGTAGGTGACCAAATACTTATTTTACCGAGGAATTTACCAATTAATTCTTTAAAAATCCTACAACGTGATTTTCTGGATTTTTTTTTCTCATTTTGTCTCTCATAGTTGAGGTATACCTATGATGAAAATTACAGGCCTCTCTCATCTTTTTAAGTGGGAGAACTTGCACAATTGGTGGCTGACTAAATACTTTTTTGTCCCACTGTATATAAAATATATTTTTTGCTGAGATTCAATGTTGCCAATTTAGCAATTTTGTAGCTAGATTTAGCGACTTCCCCACCCTTTTTGAGAGACTTTTTTCAAAAGTTTAGGGACAAATATAGCAACTTTTTGGACAAACCTTATTTAAGTTCTAATCTTGCCCACTGATCTATATTCATCTTTATATAGATCAGTGAATTTGCCATTATGATGTAATCTAGTGACATTTAGCTACCAGTTTTAGCTACTTTCAATTGAAAGCAGTTGGCAACACCGCAGAGATTTTATGTTGTGACAATTTTGCATCGTGATTACGCAATGACGTCATCGTGCAATGGCATCATAACGTCATTGAGCAACTTTTAGCAACAGATCGACCTTCCTCTAGCAACTTTCTCTGAATATTAGTTGGCAACACTGCAGATTGCACTCTGGAGTACTTGGTTTCTACCGAACCTCGCTGGACAATTGGACCTTTTTGGTCATTCACCCAGTGGGAAAGCCTTGTTATCATGTCCGTTGGCTAATTTGGCTTATTCGCCATCTCTCGCAATAATAATTATAATACAATAATAAAATGAAGCAGTGTTCTGAAGATTAGATTTAGTCTGTTTTTGTTTTGCGTTTTCATTGCCCTATGATAAAACACTAAAACAAGTCTGTTCACAGTACCGCCACTCCATATATGCAGAGTACGCAGTTTGCGTAGGGCACCAACTCCGAGGGGGGCACCATCCCAGCTGCTCAAAAAAAAAAATAATAAAAAAAAAAAAAAAAATAAAAAAAAATAAATAAAAACCGTGACGCGCCATTCCTGCATCCCCGCCCGCGACCGCTCGCACCTCATGTTTGCGGCTGAATGCAAATGATCATAATTGATGGACAACTATACCTGTGAAAAGACATCAGCAAATCCGGCGCCAAGAAAAAACAAATAAATAAATAAAAAATTTAAAAAAAGAAACAAAAGATGAAAACGAAGCCCGTGTGTCACTTTCAGGTAGGCTACATTCATAAAATCATAATCCTGTGAAACTTTTTTGGGTGTTAAAAAATGTCGGTAATAATTTCACCACCACCAACGCATCTAATATTCTCTCCGAGTTTCCATGTTCACTTATACGAAAGCCATGGTTTTAACACGAAAAAAAAAAAAAAAAATCATGGTTGTTGTATCCATGGTAACCGCAAATTAACCTTGGTTTTGTTACTTCAAATAGTAATATACAAAGAAGTATTAAGATAATATATTTTTGTGGTTATAAAAACAAACCTAAGCCAACAACAGTCGGTTTAGGCATTATGCATTATATAAAAACAATGAGGCAACCCTGCATCAACGTTTAACCATTAAAAAACAATGGTTTTCTTCTGTAGTGTGTTTTGGGACATATTCCATTAGGATTTATTGGTTTTAACAAGCCATCAATAGAAGAAAACCAATGACCAGTAGAGACCAACAGGGTCCATTATGTTTCCATTAAAACCAATACAAGTCCCATTATAAGCAATAAAACCATTACAAATTTTGTGATGGTGACTAAGGTTTTTTTTTTTTTTTTTCAACATTACATGTTATTAGAAATGCCTGTAAAGGGCACCAAAGGCATTTACATTACATTTACATTTAGTCATTTAGCAGATGCTTTTATCCAAAGCGACTTACAAATGAGGACAACAAAAGCAATCAAAACCAACAAAAGAGCAACAACATGCAAGTGATTGTATTTCAATACAATATGTATAGCTCAATGTATAGCTCATACAGTAAAATAGACAGACATAAAATGAATGGTTCAACATTTCTGCCCATATTTTCCCAGTAATTTGATGAAATTCTACACCAACAGGGCCAGCATAGTTACATCTGGAGCATTTTATGACTCAGATATTGGGAATGTTTGCTCAATCTTCTAGAATTAGGTTTAATCCTATTAAGTTTAAAACGTAATCGCATAATAAACCAAGTAGAGGCAGAGGACTTCACTGTTATACCAGGATATATTGTTGAAGAACACTGAAAAAGCATCTGACCAGCAGATTACTGACAAAACAATGACTATTCAGCATGTATGCTTATTCTATAGCCATTCTCAAATTCTAATCTAGTTTTTCCCAACCTTTTTTGTCACCAATAACCTCTTCAATGGGAATTGTGACCACTCAGAATATGAATAAAAACAAACAACAAAGGCCTGGTAATTGCTGCTGTTATACTTACAGGACGATCATATCCTTGTTTAATGGGCTATTGACCAAACATTTAATTCAAATATCCACGTAATCTTTCATTTTTGGCCACCTTTTTGCTATAGATGACACAGCCTCTATAATTTCTTCAACAAAAAACATGTGGACATCACAACCCTTACAAAAATTAACCATGGTTTTATCGTAGTAAAACTGCTTAATTTTCTTTTGTATGATTTCTGAATGCTTGAGACCATAACATCAATCAGACAACTGTATTAATAAAATAATAGCCATAGGTAACTGTCTAGAGCTACAATTGTAATTTGTAAATAATACAATGTAATTATAATTTATTTATTCATTTACTTTTATATTTTATTCTGTTTTGACCCTTATAGTAGGTAGGTGTTTTTTTTTTTTTTTTTTTTAACATTAATATTTGAGGGAGGGGGGCACAACAATACAATCCTGCTCAGGGCACCTATTTGGCCAGCAGACCCTGTCTGTTCATCTTTACTTTGTGAATTTGTATGTTGTCTTTCAATTATTGACTGATTATAAAAAAATATATATATATATTTTGTAGGTTCAACTTTGCGCACACACTCAAGCTTTATATGGGTAAGTCTTTTAATTTACTTTTGTATTGCTGCTAAAGCTCTAAATCTTTTTTTTTTTTTGGCTAAATTTTACATAATTCAAAATATACACTTGCATTATAAATTTTGTCATTCCAAATAAATCTTCAACATCAGAAATAATTAAAAACAGTTTTTTTTTTAATTTATTTATTTATTTTATTTTTTAGCGTTTTAGATTGTTCTCTGTAGGCCTTTTTTAATAGGACTTATTTTCATACATTTACTTATATTTGTTTGTTTTGTGCAGGGCATAAATGAAGCCTGCGTCAATGAGGCCATTGAAGATACAACTGTTGGGATTTATGTTCTCAAGCAACATGCTTCTGATGTACCAGAGGATGTTGGTGTTGTCCTTAAAGGCATTAAAGGGTCATTAGTTCACCCAAAAAATGAAAATTCTGTCATTAATTACTCACCCTCATGTTGTTTCAAACCCTTAAAGTGAAAATGAAGCAGTCAGTGAAGTTTACATTATTTAGGAAAATAACTTGCATTGTAATAAAATATATATATATATATATATATATATATATATATATATAACATGATTAATGTAACCATTTTAAAGAAAAAAGGTAGTTTTGTTATAGCTTTTGGAGCAAGGGCACCGCCTCTTGCAGTACCACCGCGTGTGACGTCACGGGGTTGGTCCGGTCCGATGGCCAGTGTAGTAATATAAGCAGCATTTCTTTACATTTTGTACACATGCTTGTTTTGAAATTGTGCAAGATGACCCTGAAAGCACTGTTGAGTACATAATAAGTGCAATTGCCTATGCATTTGAGTCGATACGGCGATGGGACCGAGCAGTATAGGGGTTGGAGAAGTCGTGAACCTGCTGGTTTGGGGTAAAGTGCTGATCGGAAACAATACTCGTTTATGTGGATAACGTTACTCCTCAAGACTGTCATTCCGACGTGCTTTTGTGTGCATTTGCTGATGAAGGCACGAAAGATAGCTCAATTTGGTACTCACGTGCTGTCCGAGCCGAGCTGTGGCTTTGTGTGTGTGTGTGTGTTTGTGTGTGCAGCGCCATCGGCGCGAACAGAAATTATCTATCACAACGCGTGAGTACCGCAATTAAATCTCTTTCAGAAAAGGTCTATCATATGGAGTTTATTTTGTGTCTTTTTTATTCAATCAAACATACTGTGTTTGAGAGCAAAACTAATTATTTTATAATTAAAAAATAAAAGTTTGCAAAAAAATTCTTCTTAAGGCTCAAAAATAATGAAATTGAAAACAAAATAATTTGCAGTGCGTGTAAATATTTTAAAAATCATATTTTTCTTTGTGCGCTTCAAACACTTTTCAACACAAAACCACAAATGTTGCTCTCTTTTCTGCCGTCTTTTTTGCGGGTCTAAAACTTTTGTTTGTGAGTGAAGCTGTGTCTCAGTGGGCGGTCTCTACCCACCAGGATGAAAGACCTTTTTCTATTGGTCACTCTTGATTGAAGTCACAGGTCGACCACGCCCACTACGTTTACCCGGATTCCCTGCCACTGCCGCCGCCAGTCTGACAGAAGATCGAGCGAGGTTGTATCATGGCAAGCAACAGGTCGTTTACTGAGTAAGATAACTAATTTAACATCTTAAACTCAGTGACAAGTGAACCTAATTCTCTCTTCTCATGCTCTCCTATCTAAATACGTAATGTTAGCTAAGCTCGTCTGAATAGATTTGATTAGCCAACAGTATAGCTAGCTGTCAGAGCCCCCAATAGTAAAGCGTCAGGCCAATATTTTCAGAGATTATAGATTATTATAGCTCCAGTGAAGTCAGGTGGGTAACGCACATCAAATCACTAGCCCATTTCGCGGGTTATGATTCATAAATCATGATCTCATGCACAATCAAGTCTATTCTCGGCACCCAACAGCTGTTCAAAATCATGCCACGCCACGTACAGTTTGCCATTCAAAGTTTTCTAAAATACCACGATTTGAGACCGATGTCTGTACATTCTGACTTCACCCTAGTCTGCAAGACTGTGGATTGTGCATTTTAATAACAGGTTTGTTTTGTACTATTTTTAAGACCTGTGCACTGACAATTGCAAAACTTTAATACTTCAGTAGTATTACTTACTTCAATAGTAACGAATGATATTCAGGACTTGTCAGCGAGTACCACTGTAGCCTTGCAGAGACTTTGCTTTGAAGACCTTTTAATTAACTAACTTCCACATTTCAATATTTCTAAGGGGTGTTTTTATTTGTGACTACTCCCAACAGCCTAGGATTCTAACAGTAGAACATCACATTTTTCTTTTCTGTTTGCAGGATGAAGATTTGGTGTTGATAGAGGAGGCGACATCTTCAGGGCAAAACCTTAGACCTCATTCAACATCATCCAATGTTGCAATCACCCTCAGGAGGTACACGAGCAAAAGCTAAATTGAACATTGTCTATTATCGATTCCTATTTTACAAAATTTGCCCTGGATACATTTTTGTCTTTAATGTGTAAGCACTTGAAGCTCAGTGCCTGATATGCACAGGAACATTTCCAGTGTCAGAAGTACAACTGCTTGCCAGCTTTTGTGGAGAAAGTTAATGGTAATAGTGACTCACATTAAAGCTTAAAAAACACCTAAAAGGGACCGTGCTCTGATTTGGATCATATCTCATGGTAATCTACCTGACTATGTTCATTACATTGGTTCAAAACAGTACATCATAAAAAAAATCATATGAAATGTATATATACACACACAAAAAGTTGTTTGGAAACATCAAGGTTTTTTTTTTATGTTTATTTGACATAAGTCTCTTCTGCTTATCAAAGCTGCATTTGTTTAAAAGGGGGGAAGTGGTGTGTGGCCAAGTATGGTGACCCATACTCGGACCTAAGACTCGAACCCACGACCTTCGGGTTACAAGTCCGACTCTCCATCCATTAGGCCACAACTGCCCTGTTTGATCAAATATACAGTAAAAACAGTATTATTGTGAAATATTATTACTATAACTGTTTGAATACGTTAAAAACGTAATTTATTTCTGTGATCAAAGCTGAATTTTCAGCATCATTACTCCAGTCTTCAGTGTCACATGACCATTCAGAAATCATTCCAATATGCTGATTTGTTGCGCAAAAAACATTGCCAATGTTGAAAAAAAAAATGTATATATATTAAAAAAATAATAATAATGTATATATATATATATATATATATATATACATACATACATACATACAGGTGCATCTCAATAAATTAGAATGTCGTGGAAAAGTTCATTTCAGTAATTCAACTCAAATTGTGAAACTCGTGTATTAAATAAATTCAATGCACACAGACTGAAGTAGTTTAAGTCTTTGGTTCTTTTAATTGTGATGATTTTGGCTCACATTTAACAAAAACCCACCAATTCACTATGTCAACAAATTAGAATACTTCATAAGACCAATAAAAAAAAAAAAACATTTTTAGTGAATTGTTGGCCTTCTGGAAAGTATGTTCGTTTACTGTATATGTACTCAATACTTGGTAGGGGCTCCTTTTGCTTTAATTACTGCCTCAATTCGGCATGGCATGGAGGTGATCAGTTTGTGGCACTGCTGAGGTGGTATGGAAGCCCAGGTTTCTTTGACAGTGGCCTTCAGCTCATCTGCATTTTTTGGTCTCTTGTTTCTCATTTTACTCTTGACAATACCCCATAGATTCTCTATGAGGTTCAGGTCTGGTGAGTTTGCTGGCCAGTCAAGCACACCAACACCATGGTCATTTAACCAACTTTTGGTGCTTTTGGCAGTGTGGGCGGGTGCCAAATCCTGCTGGAAAATGAAATCAGTATCTTTAAAAAGCATGAAGTTCTCCAAAATTTATTGGTAAACGGGTACAGTGACTTTGGTTTTCAAAAAACACAATGGACCAACACCAGCAGATGACATTGCACCCCAAATCATCATAGACTGTGGAAACTTAACACTGGACTTCAAGCAACTTGGGCTATGAGCTTCTCCACCCTTCCTCCAGACTCTAGGACCTTGGTTTCCAAATGAAATACAAAACTTGCTCTTATCTGAAAAGAGGACTTTGGACCACTGGGCAACAGTCCAGTTCTTCTTCTCCTTAGACCAGGTAAGACGCCTCTGACGTTGTCTGTGGTTCAGGAGTGGCTTAACAAGAGGAATACGACAACTGTAGCCAAATTCCTTGACACGTCTGTGTGTGGTGGCTCTTGATGCCTTGACCCCAGCCTCAGTCCATTCCTTATGAAGTTCACCCAAATTCTTGACAATCCTCAATTTTGCTTGACAATCCTTAAGGCTGCGGTTCTCTCGGTTGGTTGTGCATCTTTTTCTTCCACACTTTTTCCTTCCACTCAACTTTTTGTTAACATGCTTGGATACAGCACTCTGTGAATAGCCAGCTTCTTTGGCAATGAATGTTTGTGGCTTACCCTCCATGTGAAGGGTGTCAATGATTGTCTTCTGGACAACTGTCAGATCAGCAGTCTTCCCCATGATTGTGCAGCCTAGTGAACCAAACTGAGAGACCATTTTGAAGGCTCAGGAAACATTTGCAGGTGTTTTGAGTTGATTAGTTGATTGGCATGTCACCATATTCTAATTTGTTGAGATAGTGAATTGGTGGGTTTTTGTTAAATGTGAGCCAAAATCATCACAATTAAAAGAACCAAAAACTTAAACTACTTCAGTCTGTGTGCACTGAATTTATTTAATACACGAGTTTCACAATTTCAGTTGAATTACTGAAATAAATGAACTTTTCCATGACATTCTAATTTATTGAGATGCATCTGTATGTATATATATATATTTATATATAATAGATATTATTTTTTATTTATTTTAAATTTTTTGGATACATTGATGAATAGAAACTGTTTCTAACAGTATAAATGTCTTTACTGTCACTGTTGATCAATTTAATGCATCCTTGAATAAAAGTATTAAATTCCTTAATTTCTTTCCAAAAAAAAAAAGGTCTTACTGACCCCAAACTTTTGAACAGTATATATTGTTACAAAATCTTTATATTTCAGATAAATGCTGTTCATTTTAACTTTGTTCATTAAAGAATCCTGATTTTTTTTTTTTTTTTTACACAACTGTTTTCAACACTGATAATAATAATGGTTCTTGAGCAAAAAAAAGCATATTGCTACATTGTGACACTTAAGACTGGAGTAATGATGCAAAAAATTTTGCTTTATTGTTTATATATATATATATATATATATATATAATATAGAAACACAATTTTATGACAATGTTCGCTTTAGCTTTTGCTCGTGTACCTCCTGAGGGTGATTGCAACATTGGATGATGTTGAATGAGGTCTAAGGTTTTGCCTTGAAGATGTCGCCTCCTCTATCAACACCAAATCTTCATCCTGCAAACAGAAAAGAAAAATGTGATGTGATGGGAGTAGTCACAAATAAAAACACCCCTTAGAAGTCAGGGGCATATTGAAATGTGGAAGTTAGTTAATTAAAAGGTCTTCAAAGCAAAGTCTCTGCAAGGCTACAGTGGTACTGGCTGACAAGTCCTGAATATCATTCATTACTATTTAAATAAGTAATACTATTGAAGTATTAAAGTTTTGCAATTGTCAGTGCACAGGTCTTAAAGATAGTACAAAACAAACCTGTTATTAAAATGCACAATGCACAGTCTTGCAGACTAGGGTGAAGTCAGAATGTACAGACATCGGTCCCAAATCGTGGTATTTTAGAAAACTTTGTATGGCAAACTGTACGTGGCGCGGCATGATTTTGAACAGCTGTTGGGTGCCGAGAATAGACTTGATTGTGCATGCGATCATGATTTATGAATCATAACCCGCCAAATGGGCTAGTGATTTGATGTGCGTTACCCACCTGACTTCACTGGAGCTATAATAATCTATAATCTCTGAAAATATTGGCCTGACGCTTTACTATTGGGGGCTCTGACAGCTAGCTATACTGCTGGCTAATCAAATCTATTCAGACGAGCTTAGCTAACATTACGTATTTAGATAGGAGAGCATGAGAAGAGAGAATTAGGTTCACTTGTCACTGAGTTGAGTTTAAGATGTTAAATTAGTTATCTTACTCAGTAAACGACCTGTAGCTCGCCATGATACAACCTTGCTCGATCTTCTGTCAGACTGGCGGGGATTCTGGGTAAACGTAGTGGGCGTGGTCAACCTGTGACTTCAATCGAGAGTGACCAATAGAAAAGGCCTTTCATCCTGGTGGGTAGAGACCGCCCACTGAGACACAGCTTCACTCACAAACAAAAATTTTCAACTCTTTTCAACTCGCAAACAAAAGTTTTAGACCCGCAAAAAAAGACAGCAGAAAAGAGAGCAACATTTGCGGTTTCGTGTTGAAAAGTGTTTGAAGCACACAAAGAAAAATATTATTTTTCAAAGATTTACACGCACTGCAAATTATTTTGTTTTTAATTTCTTTATTTTTGAGCCTTAAGAAGAATTTTTTTGCAGACTTTTATTTTTAAATTAACTTATTTTTTAATTACAAAATAATTAGTTTTGCTGTCAAACACAGTATGTTTGATTGAATAAAAAAAGACACAAAATAAACTCCATTCTATCACAGCGTGTAAGTACCGCATTGAAATCTATTTCGTGCTGTCTCATGCTTGAATGGCTTAAAACACTTTAATATTTAAACTGACCAGGCTTATATCACGTGAGAATAATAAACTTTATTGAGGAAGCAGCACTGGCCCGATCTGTGATTAGACACTACGGCCTGTTAACAGCAGGAAAGCTAATTGTATTCGCAGGTGAACATAAAATATGAGACAAACAACTGGTGAACCAGTTAATGTAATGCATATGTCTGAATGGTCTGAATAACAATAAAATGCAACATGAATGATACTGTATGAAGCGTAGTTTGTTTACATCAAGTTGCGCCTCGCATTATGAAAACAATGTTTGGGATACCAGGATGATCAAAACTTAGCATATAGACAGTTTGATGTTGAATATTCATCCAAATGATGGTGAAAACCAAATTATTTGTGTGTTAAAATAACATTTGTGTTCAAAATGTAAAGAAATGCTTATAATACTAAACTGGCCATCGGAGCGAACCAACCCCGTGACTTCACACGCGGTGGTACTGCAAGATGGCGGCGCCCTTGCTCCAAAAGCTATAACTAAACAACCTTTTTTCTTTAAAATGGTTCATGTTTGTTATATATTTTTTAATAAAAGTGGAAATCACTTTACTAAATAATGTAAACTTAACTGACTGCTTCACTTCCACTTTAAGACCTTCGTTCGTCTTCAGAAAAAAAATTAAGATTTTTGTTTTCCTCCATTATGAAGAGTACCACAACTCTCCATAATGGAGGCAAAAGGTAACTCGGGGGAGAAGAATTGTTGATTTAAGTTATTTTTGTTTTCTTTGCATACAGAAAGTATTCTCGTAGCTTCATAAAACTATGGTTGAACAGTTGTCAATGGAGGGTCAGAAAGCTCTCGAATTTCATCAAAAAAATCCTAATCTGCGTTCTGAAGATGAACGAAGGTCTTAAAAGAACAGTTCACCCAAAAATGAAAATTACCCCATGATTTACTCACCCTCAAGCCATCATAGGTGTATATGACTTTCTTCTTTCAGATGAATACAGTCGGAGTTGCTTTAAAATTTATCCTGGCTCTTCCAAGCTTGGTAATGCTGGTGGATGGTGGCTGTTATTTTGAAGCTGCAAAAAGTGCATATATCCGTCGTAAAACTAACCCATACGCCTCCGGGGGTTAACATATGTCTTCTGAAGCGGATCAATGGGTTTTTGTAACAAAAGTATTTCTATTTTTAAAATTATAAACTCAAATCATTGACTTCCCGACACCGGCCGTATGCGCGTTCGCGAGAGAGTCGAGTTCCGGCTTCTTGGCTGACGTATGACATATTCAGAAGACATGTTTTAACCCCCCGGAGGTGTATGGATTAGTTTTACGATGGATATATGCGCTTTTTGGAGCTTCAGAATAACTTTTTTTTTTTTTTTTTTTTGATACACAAAAGAACAAGATTCACACATCACCCACCTGTGTTTTTTTGAACGAAAAAAAATAAAACCCTGGATAAATTCATAGGCTACATACAAAAGGAATAAATACTCTAAATATATTTCACTTAGGGGCATAATTAACCAAACGAAAGAAAAAGCTGTTCCACGGTTAAACAGTTCAAATAATCGCAATGGCGTCTCATGCACACACAACATGGTTATCACTTAGGCTATTCCTTAAAAATAACCAATGGCTTTTTAAACTGTTTAACCAGTCCTGGAGAGCCCACAGTCCTGCAGAGTTTAGCTCCAACATTAAAAACTCTGGCTTTAACTCTAGATCTTGATTGGCTTGTTCAAGTGTGTTTGATTAGGGATGGAGCTGAAGTTACTGTGGCTCTCCAGGACTGACTTTGGCCACCCCTGGTTTAATCAAATTAAAATTCTTACTGTTGGTTTACAGTTAGGCTACACTGCCTATAGCCTACCATATTAGACCCACGCCAACCTTTGATAGGCGCACTGAGTGTTACAGATTCACAGGGTAAATAGCATCTATCGCTAAGAAATATTTGCACTTAGTGTAAATAGCATCTATCGCTAAGAAATATTTGCACTTAGTGCAAATAGCCGCTGACTTAATTTTATTTTGGATATAGGCTATGATGATGATGATGCTGATGATGATAATACTAACACTACTACTAATAATAATAAAGGAAGAATATTAGGCTACTTATTGGCCTGCATGGTATGTGCAGTATGGGTTAATATAATAATTCTTAATTCTGCACTTTCTTAAATTCAAAACAAAATGTTAATATATTCATAATATCCATTTCTGAATATCCGAGGTTGCTATGGTCACGCAGGTTCGTGCATTAATGGCCACGAGAAATAAATGTCGTTCTCTCAACATAAGAAGTCGTGCTCCCCAGAACATGTCCCCTACCCAGGCCCGTAGCCAGCTATGAGGCCACCGAGGTCCGGACCTCGGTTAATATTTCATGTTCAAAAATAAAATTTGTTCTCTGATTGACTAATTTGCTGTTAAAACCCTCATATGAATGTCTGCATGACGTATAATTCAGTTTAGACAGTTTGCAAGAATTTTAGTATCCGTAGGAATGAAAATGATCGCTGTGAGACGCTGGCGGAGTGAACTTGAGAGAGCAGTGATGAGTGAGGACGCGGGCGCAGCCTTCGTGTTGCCAGATCCAGCTATTATAAGCGTTTTTAGACTTGAATTTTCCTCTTAATTCGACACTTTAGAAAGTTAATAATGCAGGAAGTTGTAGTTTAGGGTCAGAAATATCTTTATCCTATCTTATTTGCAAAAGATTTGATATAGTTTCAGTTTATTTTTATTTAGGCTATTTTTCGTTTTTAATAGCAATATCTGGCAACACTGCATCGCTGGAACTCAAACTGACAGTACTCAAAAAAGCCCATGGACAGGTTATTGCTGACAGGATACGACATTCGGTAAGGAAAACGCAAAATTATCATTATATTATCTGTCAGAAACGTTATCAACGTTGTCAAAAGCAGTATTTAACACTAGTACACATATCCAGTTACATAATGAAATGAACGCAAACACTAGCCATGAAGAAGACTATGCTATGTCATTCAGTATAGTAGTTTTCACAAATCATGTTATAAACATTCATAAGAGCACTAGACAAATTTATCAGCTGTACAGCAATGTTTATTAACTATAACAGTAATATATTGTTGTATGAATAATAAACAACTGATAAAATTATCCACTCCTAAATTATCTACCCCTAAAGCCCCCCCCCATTTAGTTTCATATTAAACATATCATTTAATTGATTGACATCAATTTCATAACATTTTATGCATTTGTAGGCTAATTGCAGTGTAAATGCATTCAGTAATGATGTCTCTAATGGCTTTTGTTGACACTGATTGGATTTTTACTAGTAGCAGCCCTTTATTATTTTAACTGAATTTATCGATTGGAAAAGAACGTGGCATTCCAAATTCATGATGCATACATTTAATACGTTTTTTTTTTTTTTTTTTTTTTTTAAATGCCCCTGGACATCAGTTTACGGGTTTGTTTCTGATTCTGAAAATGTTGTTTTTGGTTACATTAAAAAAAGTGCAGTTAGTTCGAAAAGCTGAGGGCACACGACAGGCACTGTTTGGATGAGCATGATGCTTGTATGTTCAATGCATGGCGTGTGTGTTTCACTAGCTCCGTTCCCATGGACACCTTTTGTTTGACCTAATTCTGGATATTTCCAGCCTAAGACGTGTAATTAATCCGTATCTAAAGCCAAGAGAACCCATTATAATCAGCTGATGCGGTGACTTAGCTTACAAAAGCTGACAAAGCTTACCCCTCGACTACTCTGGCTCGATTGTTATTCCTGAGATAAAACACGCCCTCCTCATTACCCTATTGACAAAGAAATGTAGAAATAAATAAATAAATGTGAAAATAAATGTGGAAATAAAGAAATAAATGCGTAAATAAATACATAAATGTGAAAATAAATAAAAGTGGAAATAAATAAATGTATAAATAAAAAAAGAAAAAAAAATAAATGTGGAAAAAAATAAAAAATACATAAATAAGGAAATAAAATTATAAATATTTATTTTTGCTTTTTTACTTTTTTGTATATTTATTTATATATTTATTTATTTTAGCTTTTTTTTTACATTTCTTTGTACATACATTTATTTATTTATGTATGTATGTATGTATGTATGTATGTATGTATGTATGTATGTATGTATTTATTTATTTATTTATTTATTTTTATGGCAGGAATGGCATTCCATACTTTGCATGCAATCTTAAAACTAGGCTAAGGCCACTAAAAAAATCCCCCAGACCTAAAAAAACAAAACAAACAAACAAAAAATACTTCTATTGTACTTATGAATCATAATCATATGTACTGCAGCTAAAATACTTTTTTTTTTTCAATCTAAAGCGCTGCAGGTCCAAACACAATTTTTTCTGCTATTATTATTATTATTATTATTATTATTATTGTTGTTGTTGTTGTTGTTGTTGTTGTGATGTTTATATTTTATAAAAAAAAATTTCACCATTTCTATCACAGACAGAGTTTTGATTCCTTGCCACTGTCGCCTTTGGCTTGCTTAGTTGGGCTCACTTACTTTCTGGCAATATTTTTGACTTGATTGCACAGACACTACTGGAAGAGAACTGAACTGAGCTGAATCCTCTTACAATATCAGCGCATTTTGACACGTCACATGTTTTGTCTGTATTGTATAAAACGCTATATAAATAAAGGTGACTTGACTTAAAAACACTTTATCTAATTTGCAGCTATCCTCACTCTCAAGCAAAAGCATTACATGCTCCATCACTGAAACTGACATGTATATGTTATATAATGACTATTTTTCTACTACCTGTCTAGAGTTACACACACACACACACACACACATCTGTTTCACGTTAGTCAGGACATATCATAAGCCTGAGTGTTTCTGAGTTTGTTTTCTATAAAAGGTTTCTATATCAGGTAAATAATATGTTCCCTAACTGAACCCCTAAGAATAACCCAAGAACAGAAACCTGTGCAAAACATTAGATTTAAATAGAAATATGATTTGCTTGTAAAGTCACTAGTTGGTAATCAACAGGTTTCACAATGTTAGTGAGGACATTTTGGACCTATCAAGTTAAGCTTGTACACAAAATAAGTTTCTATTTCATTTAAAATTAATAAGTGTTTAGTGCACATCATCAGAGGTTACAGAAACATAGTTCTCCTTACATGGAATGACATGTAAGAGGCAGAGCTGGCTTTAGTTTTCTTAGCACCTCCTCTCTCGTTACATAACTCCTCCTTCCTTCCTCTGTCTGATCCCATCTGTAAATTCTATTCTCCTCCTCCCGCAAGGGTGGATTTGGTATGATCCACTTGCCCTAGACCTAAGGTCTGGGTCTGAGCAGAGAGATACGGCCACTGGCATACAACTGAATCCACAGCCTAAAGTCTCACAGAGAGAAAGAAAGAGAGAGAGAGGGAGATGAGCTGTGTTAGAGTCCAGTCTTGCTCTGGGACGGCAGACTGACTGAAGCTGCTGGTAGTTTTACAGCTGTGCATCTCTGTCACTCTGGAGTCATGAGCTCAAAGGGGACGAACCTCCACAACAAACGTCTGCCGTGTGAGTAAATCGACTTTAGTCTATTTATTTTGTTCATCTTCTGAAACTTGGCCTCACAACAAGCATGACAGATAATCAGTCTTTAATTAACAGAATTATTGTGTCGTTAAAGAATATGTATAAGAAAGACCGGGGCTAGCTGTCACATTTTTACCCCAGTGAATATTTCTCATTGTATGTTGATTTTTTATTAGCATTTTTAATAAATCTTAAAGTCTTGACAGCTATTGAACATTTCCATCTTCATTGCCCAGTAACTTTAACTGGTTACACTTTATTTTAAGGTTACAGCGTAATTACACATTTAAGTACTGAGTAATATTAATTAACTACATGTACTTACTATATGTTTAGAATTAGGATTAGGGTTTGGCTTAGGGTTACTTGCGTGGATTTATCGATAATTTATTGTTACCATAATAGTAAGTACATGTAACATATGTAACAAGGACACCTTAAAATAAAGTGTTTCTGTTAAAGTTTTTTTTCACTGCATGCCTCACTGTTATTAAACTGTACAACAGTACACTTACAGTACAAAATATTAAACCACCATAATTCTATATTTATATATATATAAAAAAAACATTTAAAACACCTGTGACAGCTTGCCTTGATCCTTGTAGCTATTTTTTATTTATTTATTTGTACTCTAATATATGCTGATATGTTTAAGTTTAAGTTTGATGGAATTTGTAATATATATATATATATATATATATATATATATATATATATATATATATATATATATATATATATATATATATGTATATATATATATATTCTATTATTTTTTTAAATCAACACACAAAGTTACTTCCAGAGTGTTAATACAGAAAACAGCCATTTGTGTAATTTTACTTTGACTAAAGTAAACATTCATACATGTACATATGTGAATGTGTGTCAAAACATATTATTGCCTGTCATTTTCACTGGAGTATGACCAATGATACCATTAAACTGGCCTCCCTTATTTGTACTCATCACTTCCTTGGCTGAAAAAGGAAAGATTATCTAAAACGGTCTGAGCTGTGGTCTGTTTTATTTTAGTCTATCTTAGTTTCCTGTGTAGACTGCAGGAATTTTATTTATAAACTTGTGGAAAGTTTTGCTTAGTTTTCTTATTTTATTTTTATTTTTTTTTAATTTTATGTAGAATTTCTTTTTTAAGGGGCTTCAGTCATTGTTTTGACCAAACATTTAAAGAGCCAGATTGACTTGATGAACCTGCCAAAGCTTAGAGAGCATAGACTTCTAGATTTGTTGTGTGTACCCTGACTGAAATCCCTCTAAATGGGATTGTTTTTCTGCCATTTTTAGCAGATGGACTGTGGGTACAATCCAAGTTCCCACTCACTGGTTACACACACACAGACACATGCTTGGAGGTTGAGACTAGAAATTAGATTGGCCACAGGAGAATTTGCCACACTATCTTTCAATTTTGCTCACATTATGAGTAAAATGTCCATGTCTGTCGAAGAGATTTGGAGATTTGCACCCCAGATGTTTAAGATGGTGTCATTCAGGTTTTGTGTAATGACTCTACAGGAACTGTACTTGTTTTGGAATTGTCTAGGAATTTGATAATGGTCTTGGCTTGTGTGACTAATGATTATGATAATGTTTCTTATTTGTCAAAAGGCCACATAGTAAAATAGAATGAAGTTTTGGGACATTTAGATAAAATGACATTTGTATAATCCAGTCCAATCCAGTCAATGTGTTATCCAGACTTTTTAAATCCACATTTTCCTCTAGAATCCAACAATAGCATGACACAATATAGATAGATAGATAGATAGATAGATAGATAGATAGATAGATAGATAGAGATTACATTTCTTAATATTTTTATTTCCTTCTGTTAACTTTTTCTTAAATCTTTTCTTTAATTTTTTCTGTTTAGAATTGGGATGTTTGCTGAAATTGTTGGATGTTGTACAGCCCTACCTAGAAATTCTTCCACCAGCTGCCACTGAAAAAAGGCTAACTTTTATCAGTTTATAGTTTTTAGTTGAAAATCTGATGTTATTCAATGTAAAAATATTTAGAAATCCAGAAAATCAAATGGCGGCAGATGATAGCATGAGAAATGGTTACAAGGAAACGTTTCATCCTCTGAATTTAGGAGCTTGTTTTAATGATATCTGAGAAAAAGATAACATTCCTTTTGGTGGACAGCACACCCTCTACTCCCTGTTTCATACGTTCCTCATGACTCATTATCATGTCATTCATCTCATGGACTCTACTAGAAATTCCTCTTATAGTTTGTTCCACTCACACTGTTCTTTGTGGTACTTTACTGTGAATCTTAGTTTCTCTGGAAACAGAACAGCTGAATTGGGTTTGCCTTATTAAAGATGCTGAAGTAAATGTGTCTAGGAGGTTAGCGTGTCTGAATGACTTCATTGTCAGATTGCTGGAGAGATCTGGGGTGCTTTCTGGGTTTTGTTTCCTTATTTCTAAAACTTACATACCCACACATTCCGCACACACAAAAGCAACTCCCACTATTAATAATTTGGTTTGTTTAGGAAACCACAGATATGCGTGTAGATTTGACACATGACAGGAGATTTCTGTTTTATACAGTAACTATTTATTGTTATACTATCAGATTTTCAGAAATACGCTCTGGTAATATTTCGACACTTAAATGTAAATAACTGTATTGTTTACACAATGGTATGAAAATACCAAACAGGATTGAAGCAAAGAGCCAAAGTTAACAGATGATTCCACTTTGGAGTTTTTTTAATTTTTTTATTTATTTATTTTTTTAATGTAAACTGTGATAATATAAACTTATTTCTATTTCAGTCTTAATATTAGTATTTTCCAGTTTTAGTACTACTTTAGTACTACTGTATGTGTGTGTGTGTGTGTGTATATATATATATATATATATATATATATATATATATATATATATATATATATAAATATATTAAAAATGTATTTACATTTTAATACATTTCCAGTTTTAGTACCTAGGGACAACTGGCAGCATCAATTTAAACCAGAGTACTAAAATATTTACAGTTCATCTGTAAGTTCATTTAAATGTATTATTGTGATTAAAGGAAATCGATTTAACATTTAAAAAAAAAAAAATGTGACAGTTGATATTTTTTATGTTTATATGTTTTCTTCTGATAGGTTGTACCTTATGTCTTCAATGGTATAATGAAATCGACTATAATGAGTAATAAGATTACTAAAACATGACCTTACCTCATATGCACTTGCTTAAGTCACAGAGGCTTTTTAAAAACTTTTTGCAACTGATATATGTGTACAGACTGAACAGGAAATGTTGATGTGAGAAAGGGGGACGGGATCAGGAAAACCTTACCAGACTGAAAGTATGATTACCCTCATGCACACAGCTCAGTCAGTCAATGGATCTTTGTTAACCACTAGTCCATGGCTGTTGTCTCTCTAAGTTCAGTGTGTAGCCTGTTATCTGTTTGGAAACATCTTTGGGTACCTTTAACGTCACCCTTGACATGATGTGAATTAATGCTTCTGTCTGCAGTTTGATGGATGGCATTGTGAAAGCGCAGCAGGTCAGAGATCAGTAAAGCTGGGAAATGCTAACAAACAGTGGCAGATGCAAATGACCTGACAGATCATGACGTTGGTAGACATGACATCTTTTATAACAGACCTGTGACATCATCACATTGTGCTTGAGACTCAGTGTTTCATAACCGTGATGACCCAAGGAGTACACAGATATGATGACAGCCTTAGATCAGCTGTTTTCCTTGTATGACGCGTAGGTAGGCCTATAATAAATTGCTTTGAATTTCATCAGTATTATTACTTTTTCAATAAATGTATTCATTGTTGTTATACATCCTGGTTATGTGTTTAAGTACCCTATGGAGTTTTGTGGCTATGTTTTTAGCATTGAGGCTAATATATGTATGGTAACATATCCCTTATAGCTGACAAATAAAGCAGTTAAAGCTAAAAAGAAATCTGAGGGTGTGTGTTATAGTAAGTTTACCATTTATGATGGGTGTTCTTAAAACCCGTTGAAGAAAACTAGTTGTAACTACTTGAAAACTAGTAAAAAACATTGTGTAAAAATCCATGCTAACAGCTATCGCAAAAAACACTTGTTCACCATAGCAGATCTTCATTTTTGTTGCATAGCATTGTTCTGTTATGTCAAGGATGCTAGCAGAACGATGCCACTTAATCATTGTACACAATTAAAAACCACTTTAATGAAAATTTGTTTCCATTATATTTTTAATGTATAGTAGAACTGTTTTATAAAAGCAAGAAGACAGTCAAGGCCATGCATGGCCACAGAATATACTGTTAAAGCAAGCTCTTTGAGCTTCCCTTTAGCATATTGCGTTTTGATCAATGTTTATATGTGTACAAGTGATCAAGCCTCTTCAGTAACCACTCAATGCTTTTACAATTTCTTCATGAAAGTATTGAAGCGTTTTAGTGGAATGTATTTTCAGTGGAGGAACAGAATCTCTCAGGTTAATTAAAAACTTCATTTGTGTATTGTAGATGAACAAAAGTCTTGTGGTTTTGGAATAACATGAGGGTGAGTAAATTATAGAATTTTCATTTTTTGGGGGTGAAGTAATCCCTTAAGAGTTTCTAATGACAGCTGAATACCACATTCTTTATCCAAGGATTTCATTCCTTTTGGTTTGTGGGTTTGAAATCTCCATTTTTTTGTTCATCTTCAGAACACAAATTAAGATATTTTCGATGATATCCAAGAGCTTTCTGACCCTCAATAGACAGCAAGGGTCCTACCACGTTCAAGGCCCAGAAATGTAGTAACAGTGTTAAAATAGTCCATGTGACATCAGTGGTTCAACCGTAATTTTATGAAGCTAAGAAAATACTTTTTGTGCACAAAGAAAAAAAAAAAGAAAAAAAAAAGCCTTTATTCAATGATTTATTTCTCTTTGTGCTATTGCTTGTTTTTTTTCTTTCTTTTTTTTCTTTGCGCACAAAAAGTATTCTCGTTGCTTCATGACATTGCAGTTGAACCACTGATGTCACATGGACTATTTTAACAATTCAGTTGCATTGCTGTCTATGGAGGGTCAGAGAGCTCTTGGATTTCATCAAAAATATCTTAATTTGTGTTCCGAAGATGAACAAAGGTCTTACAGGTTTGGAACAACATGAGGGTGACTAATTAATGACAGAATTTTCATTTTTGGGTGAACTATCCCTTTAAGGTATGATTTCTAAGTTAGTAACCCAGGTTTTTGTCTCTGGTCCCTGAGGTTTAACACATGAACTTTTAACTCATTCATCTGGAAAGTTAATTTCCCATGTCCTGTTTTCAAACTGTCCTCAGAGGAATGTGGTGGACTGTTTTTAGGTTGTTCTTTGGTCCGTAATGCTTCTGAAAGTCACCGCCTAGAAGAAAAATGTCAGTGTTTTGGGTGAGATGCCTGGAAGAGGTTTATGTGTGGTTAAGGCATTCCTACTGTGGTGAGTAATTAAACAAACCTATGACTATTTATACAAACTGAATATATTCCTGTGAATGAGAGGCCAAGATCTGTTAAAATCAAGACCTACAGGACTGTTGGCATGACTCTGAGAGGGCCTGCATGGATGCTGTGTCTTTTCCGGTACCCAGTTGGATCATAATCCCAGAATGCTTTGTGCGAGACCCACAGTGACAAAGAAAGCTGGGGGTGGGGTGTGGTGGAAACAGAGCTTTGCCTTGTATGGAGGGAATGACAAATCAGTCCTTACAGACAATCCGCCTTTCTTCTGCTTTGATCTAACAAGTCTTGGTCACCACTCCCAGCCTACTGCAGTGTGAATGGACAACACAGTCTGAAAAAGGGGGATGTATGCGAGAAAGAGATGAGGCTGAGAGAGGAAGAGAAAAATAGAGTGATCTCATCCTCGTGTGGTTGTTTACTCTCCTTATGAAAGATCTTATTGGATGATTTGGCGCAGGGTCAGAAAGCCTCATGATGGAGTCATTCACTTAAATCAATCACTGATTCAGTCCTATTTGAAAACACTGGCTGATCAACACTACAACTCTTCCTCTCCCACCTAATGCCAGTGCAATGTACCTCGATTAATATCACACTGTGTTTGTTCACTTAGGCCAGAGGAGAACTGGTCCCCCAACTGAGTCTGGTTTCTCCATTTCTGTCACCTGATGGAGTTTGGCCACTGTGGCCTTGTGGCTTGCTTAGCGTGGAACTGAAAGACACTTAACTTTCAGTAATTTATTGATATGGCCCATTGACTTGACACCATCAGAAGACGAAACTTGAAGGGAATTAAGTTGGATGATGGTACTGTTGTCTTTTGTAGAGCTGATTTACAGCTGAGTCGCATCTTGCAACATCAACACTGGTATGAATCAACACGTGAATAATGAATAATGACATTGCTGCATTTTGCAAAACTCCTTATAACTGATTGATTAACTTCACACACTGTTATTGATCTGAACCAAACCAACACTGAACTGAGTTAATCAGTACTATCGCCATAGCTGAGTTTCCATTATTAATTCTGCTATTTCTTGTTTAATCATCGTGAAGCTGCTTTAACACAGTCTGTATTGTATAAAGTGCTATGAAAATGCAGGTGACTTGACTTGATATTCTACTCTACATGAAAGTAAATGAAGGACATCTGTACACTGTTTTACTCTTGCTTTTATTTGTAAAATTAAACAGCTATGTTTTGATCAAAAAGATCTTCGTCCGGCACGGAATGCTATTTTAAAAATAAAAGGAATAGTTAAACTGTGCAGATTTTCCTTGTTTACTTTCATATGTTCTGTTTTTATCTTGTGCTGTTGGATATATTTCAGATTTGCATGCTTTCTCCCACTTTGCATACTGCTCTACAGAAAATCTGACTCTGTACACTACTGTGCTGTTTCCATTAGGTCCAGAACACTGTCAGTCAAAATAAGCTATATATGGTGGCTAGCTTGTTGCTAGGTTATTGAGTGGTTGACTTTAGGATTGCTAATGTGTTAAATGTGTTTTTGCTGTGTACTTCAAATCCTTTTAAAAACTGTACTTTAAATTAATTAAATAAAGAGCAACTTAAGTATACTTAAAGATAATCACTTAATGTGACTGTTTCTTAACATATAAATACACTTTCAAAAGTATACTTTGTAATAATATTGAATGTTTTACTTTAATGACTTTTGTTGTGCTTTAAAGAGGTATACTTATTTTTTGCATACTTTCATACTAAAGCACCTGCAAAGTACTTGATTATAATTTCCCTGTAGTGCGTATATTATTTCCCTGTAGTAAAGTATATTATTTTTCATTATACTAAGGTGCACTTTTTTTACAAGGATTATAAGTCTGATTGCCTAGAAAAATAACAGAACACAGCTCCTCAACAAGCTGTATGATTTGAGGTATTGTTCATGTCCATACAACAATGTTTGCCTTAGTGCACACCAAAAATAAATGTATGTAGTTATTGCTGCCTACAAATTGATATGTGACCTACAGGTCAGGAACACTCATGAGCTCTGCCAGTTCTGCCAGCTGACCTGAATAAACACCATGCCCACTGCATTGGCATTTTGCTAAGTGCAACAGTGGGCAGCAAAATTTAGTTTTCTAAGGACAATAGCTCAGTCAAATCACATTTTCCCTGACTTGCTCCTTTCTCGATCACATCAGAGAAAATGCAATTTGACTGGAAGGGAATGCCAGAGAATAAAACACACACTGTAGCGGCACCCCTGAGCAAAGCACTTAACCCTGCGTTATTTCAGAAGCACCAAGTCATCATTTTATTTTTCATACACATGCACACACGCAAATATGCACATGGCAGATGTCAAGGACCGAGTCATAACACCACGGTTATGCAACATCCATTCATGGCAAGTCTGTTGAGTTTTAGGTGCCTCAACTTTCTTAACCTTTTATATAAACACTGGCGTACGTTTTTAAATATTAAACTTGGACAAGGTCATGGATAAATGGAAGAGGAGATCCCTGCAGGGTTCAAAGAGGCAAGTTGAAGTTTACGTGTTGAATGCTTTGACGTTTGGATATTAGAATGCCACTGGTAGGTGAAGGCTTTATTTTAGTCCTACTGTGTTCCTGCTACAATCTTAGTTTGTCTCTGCAGAATTAAAGGAATGTGCTTCTATAATATAGTAGACATGAATATAACATTTTAAAAAAACACAATTTTCATATGCATCTGTTTTCTAAATGCATGTTATTGACATTCCATGTTTAAATCTAAAACATCTAGCTACTGGGATGCCTCAGGGCTCAGTCCTTGGACCACTTCTCTTCTCTGTCTACATGGCATCATTAGGTTCTGTCATTCAGAAACATGGCTTTTCATATCACTGCTATGCTGATGACACTCAACTCTACCTCTCATTCCATCCTGATGATCCGACGATAACTGCTCGCATCTCAGTATGTATAACAGACATTTCTTGCTGGATGAATGACCATCACCTTCAACTCAACCTAGCTAAGACAGAACTGCTTGTAGTTTCAGCAAACCCATCACTTCATCACAATTTCACCTTCCAGTTAGGCTCATCAACCATTACTCCTTCAAAAACAGCCAGAAACCTTGGAGTTGTGATTGATGATAGGCTGAATTTCTCAGACCACATTGCTAAAACTGCCCGGTCCTGCAGATTTGCTTTATATAATATTAGGAAGATCAGGCCCTTTCTTTTGGAACATGCAACACAACTCCTTGTTCAAGCTCTTGTTCTGTCCAGACTTGACTATTGCAATGCTCTCTTGGCAGGTCTTCCTGCCATTTCCATCAAACCTCTACAATTAATCCAAAATGCCGCTGCAAGATTAATCTTTAATGGGCCAAAAAGAACGCACGTCACACCTCTGTTCATCAATTTGCACTGGCTACCAATAGCGCCTCGCATAAAATTCAAGGCATTAATGTTTGCATACAAAACCACCTTTGGCTCTGCACCCCTTTACCTAAATTCAGTACGTCAGACCTATGTGCCCTCTAGAAACTTGCATTCTGCAAGTGAACGCCACATTATTGTGCCATCCCAAAGAGGCACAAAATCACTTTCACTGACTTTTTCATTAACTGTTCCCATCTGGTGGAATAACCTGCCCAACTCAATTCGAGCAGCTGAATCCTTAGCCATCTTCAAGAAACGGCTAAAAATCCATCTCTTCCATCTTTATTTGACCCTCTAACTCTAGCACTCTCTTTTCTAATTTTATTTTATCTATCTGCCTTCTTTTTATTTAAAAAAACAAAAACAAAACAAAAACACACACACACACACACACACACTTGACCCTCTATCAATTGCATATTTATTCTCTAACTGCTAGCATTTCTTGAAAAACTAACACTAGCTTCCTTTTCTATATTCTATCTACTTGTTTAAAAAAAAAAAAAAAAAAAAAACCTTGCTAAGTGTACTGCGTTTGGCTAACCGAGACTTATCATAGCGTTTGCATGTTGTTGCTCTTTTGTTGGTTTTGATTGCTTCTGTTGTCTTCATTTGTAAGTCGCTTTGGATAAAAGCGTCTGCTAAATGACTAAATGTAAATGTAAATGTAAATCTGTTTAATTCTTTTATTTGTTATAGCCTAATCCTTAAAGCTGTATTCCATAACTTTTTTTTTTTTTTTTTTTTTGGTTAAAAATGATCCAAAATCAATTATTGAGCAAGTGCATAACCAATCAGTGTTCAAATCTCATAACCTTAGCCCAATTCACAATGTTAAGCTTGTAATAATGTTTTCTAATTTGAGTGGTTTGGATCAGTTTCTGAGTTTGCCGCCATTTGTCTTTGCGTCATCAGCTACGTCACGTCTGTATACATAAAGAAGGGTCTAGGCTAGTAATATATGGCCTTTGTGGATGCTGCAGGTGGTGGATCATTTGTAGCCTCTTCTAACAACAGTTGGAATAATTAAACATGTTGTTTAGAATTAGTTCTAAGGAATATTAAATTGCTTTTGGAGGTTAAAAGAACAGTTTCTTTCAATGACATTCGAATGGTATGACAATTAGAGATTAGAGCATACAGAAATTGATACCGATGCACACCCCACGTAAAGAAGATAATTCCGCAAATAACTGCAATTGCAGATTTCAAACAGAGATGGCGACAAAAAGGCAAAACTTATGGACTGTTATAGGTATTCCCAACACTCTTTATTATGTAAGCTTTGTGTTACTCCTCAAATGACAAGGGCATTTATAATGTTAATATTTAACCCCCAAACTTTGATATTTACTCATGACCTTGATATTTACGCATTCGATATTTATTGTATATATTTATATATGACTTTTATATTTGTGCTTGTTGAATCGATTCACTGAAATTGACAGTTTTCATACATTTTAAGTTATATATTACAACAACTCTGTGTTAATGCTCTCATTCTTGCAAGTCAAAAAAAGATCACAAAACTAATCTAATGAAAACACACCATTACAAATATACTGTATTTTAAATTTTCAGTATGTTGCCCATCTGCTTACACACACTGTGCTGAGTCACACAGTACTGTCAGATGGAAACATAAATGGGACATCCAGCTTCCCCTTTGCCCTTTCTGGTTGTGGTGGTCAGCTAGTGCAGATCTGATTAGTTATTCAGAGTGACAGCGCTGTGGCCCCCAGATGCCTCCCATCGTCCTCAGTGCCGCCACCAGGCGAGAGAGAATGACCCCATCTAAACCTTACACAACTGCCTACTGTGGCGGTTTGCCTGTCAAATGTGATGAATCATGAATTCTTTAAACGGAAATAAAAAGGAAATGCAGTCATCACAGTCTTAGTCAGGCTCTCCAAAAAGGTTTTGCTACCCTAGGAAAAACAAAATTTTGATAGTAAAGAGATTTTATTTGTGATCGTTCATTTTAGTAGTGTCTAAAAGGAGTAGTAGTTCACCCAAAATTAAAAAACGTTTACTCACCCTACGTTTAATCGTTTACTCACCCTCATGTTCCCCACTGGACAAAAAGCATTGAGACATTTTTTTTAAATGTCTTTGAAAGTGTTACACAATAGAAAGAAATGCATACAGGTTTGGAATTTTCCCAAACACGGGTGGCGATCTGGCGGATGATATACACACTGTCTATAATATAAACAAGAGTTGGCAGTTTGTTTTGGAAAGTTTCTCATATATATTGTGTGAATGTTCATTTTCCAACACCATATAGATATGGTTAATAAACACTGTACTAAATGTCTGGTCTGTTTTAAAGTTGCACTGGTTCTTTAACCTTATAAAGCCTAGCTACTGTGTCATATTTCATACATACATTTTTAAGGTCTCTAAATTATAAACATAATCAAAACTTGTCCACACTTTTTAGAAAATGTTAAAAATGTCCACCTTCAGGTTGTACATGTCTTTTTTGTGTGAAATTGTTGAATGAAGATGTGTGCATTTTTCTTATTTTGCCTAAATACTTTTTTTTATTATTTATTTATTTAGTACTGCCCTTCAGAATTAAGCTACAGAAGACACTTACATGTTTCCCAGAAGACAAAATAAGTGAAATTTACCCTGATCTTCAAATTCAAAAAGTTTTCACCCCCTGGCTCTTAATGCATAATTTTTCCTTCTGGAGTATCATTGAGCGTTTGAACCTTCTGTAATAGTTGCATATGAGTCCCTCAGCTGTCCTCAGTGTGAAAAGATAGATCTTAAAATCATACAGTCATTGTTGGAAAGGGTTCAAATACACAAAAATGCTGAAAAACCACAGAATTTGTGGGACCTGAAGGATTTTTCTGAAAAACAGCAGGCAGATTAACTGTTCAGGACAAATAAGGGACTCATCAGCAACTATCACTAAACAAAAAAATAAAAAATAAAAAACAGCTGTGGATCATTCAGGTAACAACACAGTATTAAGAATCAAGTATGTAAACTTTTGAATGGGGTCATTTTTATAAATTAAACTATTATTTTCTCTTGTGGACTATATGTAAATGTCTTTTATGTGAAATATCTTATTCACGTCAGTACTAAATAAAAACAACATGCATTTTGTTTGATCCCTCTTATTTTGGAAAAATAATTAACATTTTGCAGATTCTGCAAACAAGGTGTATGTAAACTTTTGACTTCAACTGTATATCAGTGGTCTGGAAAAAACATGTGGTCCAGAAAATGCTGGGACAGTGTTTTCATTTATCCCTCTCGGACGACAGCACGTCTAATAGCAGCTGAAAATGCGATCAGCTCTCCCAGCACACACCAGATAATCTTTACATTATTCCTATTTTAGACCAGGTTTAAAAGGCAGATCCAATTATTTCAGGCTCAGCCTGTGCCTTCTAATTATGGTTGAATTGCGGGACACTGTCTCTGTGAGTCTGGATGTATTAATGACTTGTGAAAAGAAAAGAATGCCATTTGTTACAGCCATGGTGCAAGCTTTAGGGCTGTTATTTCAGTTGAGCTGATGTGTGCTCCTGTGTCACTTTTCAAGGACAGTGAAACACAAATGTCAGGCTGAACATGTCATACTGGCAACCCATAATTAGCTCGATTGTTGATTGCGTGTACTGTAGAGATTCTGTCTAATGAAAAAATACACAATGAATCCGGTCGACTAATACACTGCCTCTATTAAGTGATTATATTACCGTTCTGCATCTGATGAAAGCTGAAATGAAGTCGGCCAGCATGACTTTACTCAGAACTGGTTGTTCATGTTGTTATTGGGTAAGTTTCTGGGGTCAGGGTGGCAGATGACTCATATTGTCTATTTGGAGATCCTTGCGCATGAGCCTGAGAGATCTCTGTATATAGACAAATGACTAACATCTCTACTTTCATGCCAAAGGTCAGTTTTCTTGGCCAGTCAATCTTGCTTCCATAAACTAGTCAAACCCACATTCATACACACGTTTGCCTTTTTATTGTTTTTTAGTAAAACAAGTTTTCAAATATATGTTTATCATCAAAAAAGGGCATCTTATTGACTACTACCTATTGGTGTCAGTATATGACATGACACTCCATGACAAGTCACTGAAAAGAATACTGAGATATTACAAATAAATGTTTCATTGTTTCTTACTTTAGTGTCTTTATTAACCTTTTTATTTCCTTTTGAAGCTGTGGGGTGGGGTGGGGTGGGGTGGGGGGTGGGGGGGGGGTGAAAGTGTTAGTTATTTTGTGCCTATAGAACCATAGCTCAGTCAGAAAAACACACAAACAAACATGCTTATGCCGTCCTTTACTTAATTATCTTCTTATGAGCCTAATACACACATTATATATATATATATATATATATATATATATATATATATATATATATATATATATATATATTCATTCTGGCTTGTCAAATGAGGCTTAAAGGGATAGTTCACCCAAAAATGAAAATTCTGTCATCATTTACTCACCCTCAAGTAGTTCCAAACCTGTATGAATGTCTTTGTTCTGCTGAACACAAAGGACGATATTCTGAAGAATGTGGGAAACAGAGCAGTTCTGGAGCACCATTCACTTCCATAGTATTTTTTTTTTTTCTACTATGGAAGTCAATGGTGCCCCAAAACAGCCTGGTTACAACTTTCTTCAAAATATCTTCCTTTGTGTTCGGCAGAACAAATAAATGCATACAGGTTTGGAACTACTTGAGGGTGAGTAAATGATGACAGAATTTTCATTTTTGGGTGAACTATCCCTTTAAGTAAAGAAAATTTATCAGCCCTGTGACTAATCAATCATACTGAACAAACAGATACAAGATGCTCATATAATATCTCTAACACTTTCTCATATATTCTACAAATGTGTTTATTTTGTCTTAGTGCAGTATTTAGTACAGCATGTTCTCTTTCTATATTTTATTTTATTTTTTTTTTACTTTCATATTCTCTTTTCATTGTGCCACTCTTAATTGTTACTTTATTGGTTGAAGTGTAAAATGCTCTGGACATTTTGTTAATTTAGAGAAACAGCAAAACATTTGAACCACAGGTCTGAATTTGATTTGCATTAAAAAGATAAGATATGAGGTTATGGACATATGAATCGTGTTAGGGTTAGATGTTAATGTAAGGAGGCACAAACTGAAAACATTCAGTGAGTGTAGAGATTTCAAGTGGTAATTTATGCCCCCTGCTGGTGGAATTATTATTACCATTATTATAGTTTTTGTAGAGGTTGTAGAATGCAGCTTGTTTGTTAAAACTAACTGTTGTATAAAATTGTACAAATGTAATTTGAGCGAATATTCTGTTAACTATAACTATATATTCTGTTTATATAAAGTGTGAATGAACTGACTTTCTCTGTTGTTGCTGGTAGCGGAGACAGAGCATGCACAGAGAGTCCCAGACGCAGATTCGGCCCAGCAAATGAGGCTGAGAGAGAGACAACGATTCTTTGAGGAGGTGTTTCAACACGATGTGGATGTCTACCTTTCCTCTGCACACCTGCAGATAGATTATAAGAGACGTGAGTTTGAACACACCCATAAATGGTGACTTTTCATTTTATTTTTATTTGATATACCATATTTTATATATATATATATATATATATATATATATATATATATATATATATATATATATATAAATTGTATTGTGTTAAAATGTGCTTTAAAACTATGACAAACTATTGATTTATTAAAAAAAAATGTTTAGGAAAATTTATTTTATGAACTTGGAAAAAAAAAAAGAAAAAAAAAATACGACAATGAAATATCTCTGCCAGAGTAACAGCTTGTTTTTATTTTATAAGTTCAGAGTTAATTGACTGCAAGCTAAATTCTTGCATTAGCTCCAAAATGTCATTACCATCACTCATCATCAATATTAATGGTGTCATGATACAGGCTAGGAGACACAGAGGTAAGTGGTCAAATAAGGGAATTTATTGAACAGAGACTGAGGAGCAAGGTGATGACGAGAGGTGAGTGAAGCACAACGTGACAAGGTCCAGATGACTTAGCTAAGGAAACACAGGTAAGGGAGTCAGGCTTAGTTCAGAGTAGTGAACGGTAGACCGTGCAAGGAGCGTGTGTGGAGTGAGCACTTATAAAGGGGAGCTTGATTAACTGCAGCAGGTGCGGGGAATTAAAACTCAGGTGATTGTGATCTTGTGAATGTGGGTGCTGATGACTGTGTAGACTGTGGTGACTGAGACTCTCTGACAAATGGATCAGTATCACACATTATTATAGCAAAATCCATTTTTTCAGAGACCATGATCTTTATTTTAAGACTTGTGATGAAACAAACAAATATACACAAGATTATAAGTAGCCAAATACACCATATTCACCTCCAATAACTGTCTTTTTATCTCATGATTTTTGTCTCCTATTGCAGCTCCCTTAGGAAGTATTTCATCAATGGAGGTGAATGTCGATATGCTAGAACAGATGGACCTGATGGACATCTCCGATCAGGAGGCCTTGGATGTCTTCTTCAGTGCCAGCGGAGAGGAAGGATCACTGACATCCCCTCTTCCAGGTACATACTCCAAACTAGTCTAAATAGCTGTCAACAGGTTTCTACAGGTCTCTGGTGTTCTTGCTTGACTGCAGTATCTGGTGGTAGATGATAGGATCCACTGTCTGCATCTCCTTATGGTATTTGTAGTAGAACTTCATTGCGTTGCTGACAGTCTCCATTGCTCATGTCATTTTATTGTTGAAAAATGCCAGCAGTGCAAAGTAATACATTTTCTATCCTCACTGAAAGTACTGCTGGAATGGATAAAGTTACTGTCAATAAGATCATATTTTTTTTAAATATACTAGTATGTGGAGTGGCATTGTAGACTAACCTGATCTCATGAGAAAACACAGCTATTTTACAAGTAGGTGGTTTCATTTGCACAAAAATGGTATGATTTTTAGAAGAAAAGCAAGCTTGAAGGTCCACCTCTAAACATAACCATAAGTGTGGCGCAGGCAGATTCTACAAAAACATATGAATGAGACAATTATTTGTGAATAATGAAGCCATGTGAATTAGCCACCATTTACTAAATGTAAAATAGTGTGTTGTTGTGCCAAGTGAGGGTGTTGAATTTGCATCTGGAACTAAACAATGACACAACATATTTAGCAACCTTGAATATGTTCATACTAGCATGTCAGCCACAAAAGTAATTGGTTTCTGGCAATGGTCAATCACTATGTGATTGACTATTGATAAGGTTGGCAAGAGTTTGATTTTATGCAAATGAACAGTGGTGAGATGCAGTGAGCACTGACTTGCAGACAGTGATTTGCCTGATACACCTGAATACTAAAGTCAAGCTAAAACACCCGCTAGCGAGCATGATTTTTCTCCCCTAAAACCAGTTAAGTGCAACCCCATCCCACAGCCAATTTCATTGGTCAACTCATTCATGAGGTCACCTGTCAAGAGAAGTCCAGACTTCAGAAAAACCATGGATGAATCCACTAATCGGTGAATAGATGGTTCACAACAAACAGTAATGCTGTCTATCAGGATATACTAAGGTTAAGGTTTAGGTTAGAGTTAAGGGTTAGTATTAGTTTTAGTATTGTGCAAGAAATCAGTGCAGTTACTGACATGACCAGGGTTTGAAATTAACACCCACCAACTTGCCAAATGCGGGTGAAAAACCTTGTCACGGGTAAAACAAATCAATTCTCTATTGTTACTTTGATGGGCTATGGTTCATAAATTATGTCCTGCAACCAGTAGCCTCCAACATTAGAACAACAAAGCATAAAGAGTGTCGTGCAATGGACAAGATGTGCCATGTGCCATTTTTTTTAATTACAAAACAAACAAAACAAAAATAAAATTGTTTTTATTTCTATTTTATATTATTTTTTTTATTGTATCCACAAACAATGATTGACTGAAAGCTTTCAATTTAATAATTCTGAATCAGATTTAATAATAAATATATTTAAATATAAACCTAAACCAGTGATTTCTGTTTATAATTTGGTTTATTTATGATATTTTTGGCATATTGTTTGTAAAAGTTCTGAATGGCTGGTGAGTTAAAAATACAGTAGCCAAATTGGTCGGTGAGTGAAAAAGATCATTTCAAACCGTTGACATGATCAATGAAACCTTTAGAATTGTTTGCTGGGTGTGGTTTGTGCTTAACTGTTTTAAGAAATTAAAACACACACACACACACACACGTTTGTTTCTGTGAATTGTGGGGACTTTCCATAGACTTCTATTGTTTTTATACTGACCAAATGATATTTTTATTCCCTAACCCCTTACAGAAAACCTGTTTGCATTGTTACACTTTCAGATAAACATCAAGTCACTGTGTATTCTGAAGAGATGTTTTGCGAGAAACATAAATAAAAAATATTTCACTATAGTATAATAGATGTGTTTTAGTCACGTCTGGGTGTTTAATGGTTCCCATTAGCAATGACGTCAGACGACATATATTATTAACTGCCATTGAGATGAACTGGTACAGATGACTTGTAATTGTATATTGACACGGGTTTCTTTAGAATCGGCTGCAAGGTGGGGTTTTGCGCTTAACTGGTTCAAAGACAAAAAAATGACAGCAGCAATTTAAACCCTGTCAGTGAAGAAAAGGACTTGAAGGGCTTCACAGAGACGGGTGTGATTTCTCAGGAGACCAGTTTCAGTGTCAGGTAGCAGGAATATTTTCTATGTGCTGTTGCATAAAAATGGCTTCGAGCACTTTAACGTTGATGACTGCTTTCTAGTAAAAACTCTCTTATTGTTTAACATTTTCCATAGAAGTGTCATAAGAAGCAGTCACTCATTGCATGTTGAAGCTATGTGGTTCAGATCTGAGTCTGATAGATAAAATGTTTTGACAAAAGTTTTGTCCAAGTAAATTAAACAGTCATTTCTTTTCCAGCTCTTAGCCACACTGACATAGACGAGGATGGATTGAGGAGAAATGACCTGTCCTTGAGAATTTCTGACCCTTGTGAGATCAAATCCCGTATGTTGTCCACTTCCTCCAACTCCACCTGTGACAGTCAGGCCTCCAATGAGGACGGATCAAACACTCCCGTCGTCCAATCAGATGATGAAGACGTGCATGAAGATAGCCTGTTACGAACAGGAGCACCCACAGCCAATGATGCCACAAAAGAGCAGTCTGCTCTCTCATTATAAACTGCCTACTCATTAATTACTGACAGTTTGGGAAGTCTAACATGTCCAAGTTGAGACTGTTTCATGGGTGGGTTGACTGGTTTTAGCCATAAATCAATCTACCAAAGACCTTCGTGAACGCTTGTGAAAGTCAACTCGTTCAAGGCCCCTATTACGTCACACTTGGGAGTGTCATGATTTCACAGACCTGCATTTTTGCATCTTACCAGCATTTTTCTGTATCTTTTGCTGTTCTTTGGAAATATAGGTTTAGAAATATACACATCACCAGTGTTTTGCAATGCTCTTTACAAAGACTGATACTGCTCTGTAGAGACGAAATGCATCACCATTTTGAATTAAGGTGGTGAGTCTCATGAAAACATTACCAAAAGAAAACAAAATATAAAATTACGTTACTCAAAGAAAATGAAGCTTTTTAAAGGGAGAGTTCACCCAAAAATGACAATTGTTATCATTTACTCACCCTCATATGGTTCCAAACAAGACTTTCATTCATCTTACAAATACAAATGTAGGTATTTTTAATGAAAGCTAAGATATAAGATGTCCATGCAAAATTTTGAAGTTCCAAAAGGTCATAAAGGCATCGTAAAACTAATTCTTATGAATTGAGGAGTTTAATTTAAGTCACAATTGCTTTATATGATAAACGGATTTAATTTAGGTGTCTGTTTGACTTCATCAGTTGACTTTTTATGATCAACGTGCATAGAGCACATCAAATATTGTAAACAAGGAAGCCGAAATGTGAACAAACCTCACTGGTTCTTGCCTGTCACACGCAGATTTGTGTATCTGGGTTTGTCATATTTGGTGTGCTTTATGTATTTGTGTCAGCCATTGTTTACATAAAAAGTTTTTAAATAAACTGGTTGCATCCCTTCAAAAAACTTCGATTAAACCGCTCAATTCAAGTGGACTAGTTTTATGAAACATTCATGACCTTTTGTATTCTTAAAAGTTTTGGTTGTGTGCACTTTGTGTTGTGAAGATGAATGAAAGTCTTATGTGTTAAGAATGACATGATGGTGAGTAGATCATTTTTAGGTGAGCATTTTTTTTTTTTTTTTTTTTGCATCTTTACATGATTTTACTTTTTTTTTTTTTTTTTTTTTTACTTAATGCTTGTTTTTCTTTAGATTATTAGATTTTTTGTTTTACTTAAAACAACAGGCAAGGCAATACAACAAACAGTAGCATGGTGTAAATAAAATATTAAATAAGTTTGTAAATTTTTATTACAGTAATGAGAATTTAAGAGGAAAATGTGTTTAATTATTATGAAAATTGTCACAATTTAAAAAAAAAATCCTAATGAGCATTGGTTTTCTTGTACTTATTTGCCTTTAACAGGACAATAGACAAAAAAGTAGAGTTGAGATGTTGCTCTCCGACATGTCTTGACCTGTGAGCGCTTGTACAAACCACTGTTTCACAGCACTAACGGGCTTCATTTGCTTTAAGTTAAAACAAATTATTTCTTTTGATTTGGGGTGAAATATGACCCATTCTAGACAGTTTTTGTGAGGCTGACCCCAAAACTGGTTGTGTCAGGTTTGTATTTTAAGAATGTCAGATCTGTAGTAGTATTCTTTTTTTTTTTTTCCTTCTTTTTTTTTTTAATCACGTTGGGAATATGTCCTCGCTTCTGATGTCCACAGCACCTTGTGCTTTGCTGTCAAAATAAAGCCAAATGCCAGCCAAAGAGTATTGTTGAAAATGAAATTGTTTATTTCCAAAATTTCAGCGAAGAAGAAACTGACTGAAAAATGTGCAGTTCTGAAGTTAATACTACTATAATCTCTTTACATCAATAAAGAGTTCTGATGCACCTTCTCATTCCTTATGATACCTTTCTGTCATCAAAATTGTTACAAATGCAGTTACAGTAACGATTAAAATGTTAATGTAGCATTGGTCATTTGTCCTGCATTGGTTTTGATTAGTTTCACATTAATTATGAAACTGCATATCGAGGGGTGAGAACAAGAAGGGCATAAGTGACATTTCACCAACTTTACAGGAGAGCCAAAACAAAAATTCTACCATAGTTTGATCTGACTTTGTGTGCTGATTTCAATTGTTTATAACACAAATTTGTACACTCATGGATGACAGTAGTTTTGCCAGTAGAAAGAGCTCATTAAGAACTTTCATTTGATGTATATATCTCCATTTCACCAAAAATGTCACTTACGCTGTTCTGGTTCTCACTCCTCGATATAATTCCTTAGTAGTTTTCTGGGAGGCAAGAAAAAATAGCAGTTATTGATTAGCTAATAGAGGACTAATGAATGTGCTACTACTTACTAATTTGTTAATCATCTTAGATGTTACTAGAATATTAATATTGTATTAATTTGTTCCTGTGTAGCTACTCATTAATAAGGAAAAGTTTTCTAAAGTGAATGATGTTGATACCTTGAACTAAGAATTTGAGATGATCTCTTTGGTTCAAAATGTTCTTTCTATCACGAGTCACAAATTCAGTCAGTGGTGTCCAAATGTTTCGGATGGCCAGAAAGAATTTTTCATTGTGACTCTAATGTGTGAAGTTCTTGAAACGCATTACATTTTTGCAACGTGCTACTACAGCAATGCTCAGGCGAATCTGCGGAACAAAGTTAACAAATGCCAAACATTTCCACATCACTTTAAACTCACCTCAGACTGCACACTTAGGCATTAAAAATGACAGGCTAGCAGGTGTACTTGTAAAAAGTGACAGTATGTTCCTGAACAGCAGTCTGGTAATGTGATTGCTCTTTGCTGCCACGATCAAAACCCTCATAACAGGAATGTAGTGCGGTGTCATTCAAGCAAATGTTATTCAAAGACAAACAAAAGAGAAAAGGCTAAAAATACAACTGAGCTGCCAAAATGGTATTTTGACTTGTTATAGTTGATTATAGAAAGGGCTGGGCTTACATTTGAGATGATAAGAAGACTTTCATGTCAATCACAGATCTGTTGTTTAAACAGTGACATGCATGGTGGGTTAGAAGTGCCGCTTGTAAAAGGATTCAATCAACAATTTATGCATCTTATAAAAACATTACAAATGTGGGATATCAACAGAGTAAAAGTAGAAACCTATGCTTTCAAAAATTGGGCAATGAACAAGTTTCACATCAATTTAACATAACATGCCTGTTTGCATAACTTCAGAGTACTTGGAATATGGTGCAAAAGCTGTATAAGCTTTTCATGATGCCTTTTCTGGAGCTTGACAGGGGTGGTCACTATTTGCTGTTGTATTTAATTTTAGTGTTAACTATCTGTTACTGAAGTGAAATAAGGGTGGTCACCTCATGGTTAGGCACTTGCTGGTAATGCAGATGTTGCAGGTGTGATCGCAGGTATATGTGACCTATGAATTGGTGATTGACTGAGACCTGGTTGGGCTTGAGTGACTGCTTCTGCAGTTCATGAACTATCATTTGGGTTTGGATGTAATCTGAATCTATGCTGATGGCTAACACGTATTAGTTTTTACAGTAATTTATTCTTCTTAACCTGCCATTTTTTTGACTTGTTTAAAGAAAGGCTAACAACTTTTTATTTATTTTATTTTATTTTATTTTATTTTTTATTTTTTGAGGTTGATACTTAAAACAAGACAATATTCCAGTGTGCTAAGAAAGGTTTTTTTTTTTTTTTTTTTTTTTTTTTTTTTTTTTTAATAAATGTTATCTTATGTCTTATTTAAGTCTCAAATAATTTCTCAAATAATTTTAACTTCTTGTAAGAATATTGATATATATGGAAAACACTGGATTAAAAATACAGTTTTTTTTGTGGTATAATTCTCCTTTTATCTCTCTTGCTCTCTCCCCCTATAGAAACGTGTGTAATGTCTCTCTCTATAATGTCTTCACTCCATAACTATGTAGTTACCTGTACTTCTCCCTGTACACTCTCAGTTCAAGACAGAAGCAGGTCTGAGCATGAGACTTCACAAATCCAACGCAGTCTCACAGCAATTCGTACATATTTTACGAGGTGGCTAATTTGTACGAATTCGTACGACCTCACTCGTACGATTTTGTACGATTTGTCTAAACCCCAGTGACGGGTAGGTTTAGGGGCGGGGTTAGGTGTAGGTCATTCGTACAAATTCACATGAATTGGCAACTCGTAAAATACGTACGATTTAGCAAAAATCATATGAATTTGTACGAGTGAGGTCGTACAAATTCGTACGAATTAGCCACCTCGTAAAATATGTACGAATTGCCGTGAGTGTTAATGCTTTCTGCCTTATATTATGGACTGAAATTATTATGGCTACAATGATGTTCAGCTACTTGGTGCTTGTGGTAAGTACAGTTTGTACTGTTGTCACAGTTATTCAGGATAATTCAAGATTCAGTGAAATTTTAAATCAAAATGTATTTTTATTCTGTTGCTTGTTTGGTTTAAGTTACCTTTTACATTGTTTTGCAAAGGAAAGTAATAGTTAAAATGTAATTTTGTTACCTTGAGGAGTTATTTCTACCTTAACCTAATTCCAATTCATTTCTACCGTCCCCATTTCAGTCATATTGAATATTTTTGGTCTTTTAGAAAAATAAATACAATTAAAATGTAACTAAATTTAATTAAAACCATTGATTCTTTGTTGATTTTTATGTATTTGTTCTGATTTTGTGATTGTTGGGACCTCTATCTTCATCAGTAATCTGTGCAGTAGAATTAGTACTATAATTATTAGCAATAGAATAAAACTATACTTATTATTATTAGACATTTTATGTAAGTCTGTGCTTTTATATGTGTATTCCTGTAACACGAGTGCTGTCGAGTTCTTTTTCTGGAGGTCAGTTGAGAAAAACAGCATCAAAAGTCTAGTGTATAGCCTTTCCCAAACCTGTTTCACAGCTTTGAATTCTCTCAGGTAAACATAGAGTGCAAGTTCAAAAAGTCTCAAAAGTACGCACAAAATATGTCCTTTGATGCTGCCTTCATGGCAGAAATGACTAAAAATGGTCTGAATGTTAAAGATTAAATTTCATTTTTGGTGGTAAAACAAAGCTGTTGCATCATGGTCAAATCATCTAGATGAAGTACGTTTGAAAAATACATCTTTTTTATTTTTTCTGCTCTTAATTCATGTAACATGTTTAAAGCCATACAGTAAATAACACACACTGTTTGTGTTGAAAGGGAATGGTCTGTCTGTGCAGCACAGAGCCTCTCAGACGCCATAAAAGATCCTGGATTATAGACTCGTTCGACATTGTAGAGGAACACCCGGGTCCTTTCCCTTACGAACTGGGGCAGGTAAATATCATTTCTCTCAAATAATGTACCGCGGGTATTAAATCAAAAAATAATACAAAACAATTTGATTGGAGTGGTATATCTTTTTAGTTAAAGATCAAGGCTTGTTGCTGGTTTGATTGGACTCCCTTCAAATGCATGTATGTACATTTGAATTAAAATGGCCACAAACCAGAGGATGTTGAATTGGAATTTGAATTGGAATGACAGGAAGACAAATTTATATATTCACTATGTGTATAGTTTGTTGTCCTTATTTTTTCCCCCTCTCCTTTCCTTTTTCTTTCTTTCTTTCTTTTCTTTTTTATACTTTTATTGAGGTCGTATGCCTTAAATTGATCAAAAGCTAGATTAAATAATTCTACATTATTACAATTTCTGTTTTATGAAATCAAAAATAACAATAAAAACAAATATTAAATCTTTTGAAATATGCATGCATCAGAGAATTCTATCAAGGATCATGTGACACTGAAGACTGGCGTAATCATGAAAAATCTGCTTTGCCCAAACAAGAATAAACTGCATTTTAAAACATATTAAAATAGAAAACTTTATATTTTAATTAATAATGTTTCACAATATTACTGTTTTTATTGTATTTTTTAACAAATAATGCAGCACAGTATACATTAAAATATATTATTGAAAATTCCTTGCGTAAAAAGTATCAGTTTAATGACAAATTATCAAGTAGTTATGCTTTTACTGTAAACAAGGTGCCATGATGTTATAAAACTTGCCTTCCTCAGAAAATTTATTTCCCCAAATTCTAGATTAAACTGGACCGTAGCTATTCAGTGGAGTTCAGGTTAAAAGGCAAAGGTGTGGATGAAGACCCAAAGGGTGTCCTGTCTATTGATCCGCTCACAGGAGTCATTAAAGTCCACCGGAAAGTCGACTTTGAGCAGTACAGTGTTCTGATGGTAAGTATCTTTTTTTTTTTTTTTTTTTTTTTTTTTAAATGGTAATATGAAGGGCATAGGTTGAAACTAATTTCATCATCCCTTCAAAGCTGACCTTCCAAGCAAGAAATAAGTCCAACTTGGCCGTAGATACACAACTAGGCATGGAGGTCAACATACTGGACATCAACGATAACCCGCCGGTATTCCAGAGGAGGGTTTATGATGTCACTGTAAAAGAAGCAGCAAAACAAGGTCAGTGTCATTGCCGAACTGTAATTATGTGTATTTCACATTACTTTACTGCAAATGAATATGTAAATCCTATACGGCTGTATTTTTTATTTATTTATTTTTTTCAATTATAGACATGTCTGATCTTGACCTTTAGAAGTTAAACTCCCTTAAAACAGACTTAAAAAAATATTATGACTAGTTGAATGGGTCTACCAGCATATCAATGCCATTTAATAATTTTTCTAAACCATCTGTAATTTTCTGCCACATTTTAAATCACCATTCATTTTAAAATGGAAATGATAGAGGTGGAAATTAGTTTTTAACCATTTGAAAGATTAGAAACATTGGATTAGTTGAATTTTGTAGCATCATAAACACACTCAAATACAATTTGGTTGCTTTTATTTTTTGCATAATCTGACAAAATTACAGCTTGATCAGAAATTACATTCAATAAAAATATTCACAATTCCTTACAATTTATGTCTCATATGGGACACCTGTAATGTTGATGTAAATTTCACGCAGCAATTATTGAAATATATTTATTTATTTCGTATTTCCAATGTTGTATAAATAATGAAAATTGTATTATTTATTTACTTATTTTAAGATTAAAAGTCTATCCAAGACAAGTCTATTCATGAAAGTCATCTGAAAATTACTATGATTACAAATATGAAAAAAAAAAAATCTGAAATTAATAATCTGAAACTAATACTATTATAAAAACACTATAAAAATGTGTTTTTATGAATTTAAATGGGGCTTTTATTTATAAATACGAGTTAGTAAATAATATGGACAATATGTGATCTGTTTACTTCACTGAGATTTTAAAGAGAAAAATGTATTATTTACTCACATTTATGTCATTTCAAACCTGTACAACTTACTTTCTTCTGTGGAACACAACATTTTAAATAAACATTTTTTTTTTCCCCCATACAATTACAATACATGGAGATTCAAGTTTTAAAAAAAAAAGAGCACCATGAAAGTAATATGAACGTGGTCCTTATGATTTGTGCACTACATTTCAGGTTTTTTGATGCCATACAATCTTTCTTTACAGTCTGATTTAAGACTTCAGATCTTTTCAATGAATCGCTTGATCCACTTCAAATTACTATTTCAATGATTCAGTCACAGCAGTTAATGGCTTATAAATGTACGAGTTTATATTTTTAAATGTGCATTTATATATTTGGTAGATGTTTTTTTTTATGTTATGTTATATGACTTACAGTTAATGTTTATTTTGAACTGTATTCCAAGTAAACATTTAATCAGTTTGTGCATTCCCAAATACTCAAATCCATGACCTTAGCATTGCTTGTACTACTGTTTGAGATACAGGAAAGTGCTTTTGCATCATTTTGAAGCATAATTATTTCCCATTTATTGTAGTTCCATGGAAAAGAGTGACAAGTACAGTATTTAGATTTTCTCATTTTGAAACAAAGTCATATGGAATTGGAACAACATGAGGATGAGCAAATAATAGATTTTAATTTTCAGAATAAATATTCCTTAACAAAATGTAGTCATGTTCTTTATATTATCTGTTTGCAGGTGGTTTTATTGTAGGTGTTTTAGCAATCGATAAGGACGCACCAGGAACTCCGAATTCCACCTTTGATTACAAAATCATTTCTGTCACTCCAACAACTAAAAATGTGGAATTTTACATCCAAGAAAGTGGTGCAATTTCTTTCAAAGGATGCTTTGATTATGAGGTAAAAAGAAGAAGAAGAAAAAAAAAAAGAGCCCAGTGAATGCATAATTTGCATGTACAGAAATGATTACTTTGTTGTTACTTGCACAGTGCATAACATACTATATAGCCTATAGCATATGCATGCCTGCAAAACCAGTGTGTCATGCTAGGATTGGGATATTGCAGTAACAAGACATGAGCCATCATGTTTGTACCTGACAGACCAACAGGCATCACAGTACAATATCAGTATTCAAATAACATGCGAAAGCATGTCTTTAAATTATCTTGACATTTGCCAGTTGATTTAAAGTTAGTGTGCAATTTTTTTGAGAATGTATATGAAGAGTCTAACCGGTTTTCTTTTCAGGTGGCTAATAAATACACCATAACAGTTGAAGCAAAGGACCGTGGAGTTGTAAAGCTGTCAAGCACAGCGACCATAATTGTCAACCTTCAGGATAGCAACAACCATCTACCAGTTATCACAGGGCAAATGGTTAGTATTCAAAAGGGATCGTTCAACCAAAAAATTCAAATTAAAAAAAATAAAAAAATAAAAATAAATAAAAATAAATAAATAAATAAATACATTGTCATAATTTATTCACCCTCATGTTGTTGCAAACCTGCATGAGTATGTTTCTTCTGTTGAACACAAAATAAGATATTTTGAAGAATGTTGCAAAAACCAAACAGTTGCAGGTAGCCATAGACTTCCATAATAGTTTTTTCCATACAATGGAAGTCAATGGCTACCACTGTGAACATGGAACAATATGAGGGTAAGTGAATCATTTTTGGGTAAACTGTTTTTACATTTTCCCAATCATCCAGGGTTCAGCTAATGTGGTGGAAGGGACAAATGGTACTTCACCTCTCAAAATACATACATCTGATGCTGACACACGTCTCACTGCTGCATGGAGGGTCAGATACTCCATAGAAGGGGATAAAGGTGGCCACTTCTCCATCCACACTGATCCAGAAACCAATGACGGAATCCTCACAGTGGTTAAAGTATGTTTGCACACTCTAGACGATTCTGTAAATGTCATGCTATGTTCACAATCTGATTATAAAGATGAAATAAATTATTCAGGTATAATGAGTCATTTAGAGGTCATTAGTAGGGTAAGATGTGGTAAAATGCCCAACAGTTGCCTTGTTGGGCATCTTACTGCATCTTATACTCCCCGCCTTATTTTTCTCTTGACCACAGATTGCACAAAAAGACACATTTCAGTCATGACAACTCTCGTGATAGATTGTAAAATCTTTATTAATGTAAATAGAATGTGAATAAATGTGGTCTTGGCAGACTAGAACTGCTATTCTGCTGCTGCAGAGCAAGTAGACTTGCTTCTGCTAAATGCTCGGATCATAAAATTAAAAGGAAACATGCTGCTGCTGCTAGAGAGAGGAAGATCCCCAAAGCAGATCTAGACAGGTGGTGCTGGGGAGGAGAAGGCTAAGATGAGGACACGCATAGTGCGCAGACATAGTGTTCATTGAATACGTCATGGTTATATAGGTAAACAGTAATGAATAAATGAATCTGATTGGCTGGGAACATTAAATTGAACGAGCCAATTAGAACGTGAATCGAGTTTCATGGCTGAACTGTTCATTGGATTCTATGCTCTTCTTAATTTGGTAATTTCATCTAAATATCAACACTTATAAAATTTAGTCAGTCTGAAAGATTTTGAGGTTAATTGATCATTAGTGAGGGATTTGTGGACAATGTTTTTGGATTTGTTGAATCCCCCATACAGAAATAGGAACTGAGCAGCATATTGGCACTAGTGTTATTATGTTTACATTTAATACTTACTGTATTATTGTATTATTATTCAATAATTCCACAAGTTAGACAAGTTAGAACATTTCAGATGTCTTTGCTATTCATTAAAATCTATAGACTAATTGGGTGAAATCATTCAGTTTGAATTCAGTTTTGCTATTATGACATATGTTCAGTAAAAATGCTTGAAAGTTATAGAATAAATTTACCTGCTATACTGATATTGTGTGTATTATTGTTTTTATACAATTCTTTGCCAGCCTTTAGACTATGAAGAAAACACAGAACAAAAACTCACCATCTTTATAGAGAACGAAGAGCCTTATTTCTCTTGTGAGGTTAAAGAGAGACCTGCAAATGGGCTCTGGACAATCATCACAAATCCATCAAAACCGTCCTCTAGGAATATTACCATTACTGTGGAAGACGCCAATGACCCTCCATTCTTCCCAGATCCAGTAAGAAAAGTAATTTTGGAAGAAAATGGCGCTGTTGGAGCTTTTGTGGACAAAGTGACAGCAGTCGATCCTGACACCGGACGTCCCCACAAACTAGAGTATGTGTTCAGTCATCAGAATCACTTGAATCAGAATCAAAATATCAATGAAGTCATAGTTAAAATATGTCCTGTAGTGTAATACCAAACCATGTGCCATTTATTTAAAAGAAATATAGTACAAATTTTCAAGCAAAACATCTCATAAAGGAGTTTGTTAGTTTTCAGATGATAAAACTATAGATATATTCCTATTACTTGTTTCACTTCTGTTTCAGTTTTTATAACCATTTCTTGTATGTTTGACACAGTTATTTTTTTTAGGATTACTGTTAAACTAATGTAGTTTGATTTGTATATGCTATCTATTTAAATTTTAGTTACAGTTGTAGTAATGTTTGTCATTTTATTAGTTTTTTTTTCCATTATGTCTGTATAAGTTATTTATTAAGTTTTAGTTTTATTTAATTTGAGTTATTTTAGTACTTCAACAAACTACATGGAAATGAAATAATATTGAATTTATGGATATGTGTGTCTGTGTGTGTGCATATATGTCTGTGTGTGTGTGTACTAGGGGTGTGCAGCGGAGCCATTATTTGTATCTGTATCTGTGACAATCTCAAAATTATTTGTATCTGTATCTGTTTTCGGATAGATCCGGAAGTGGGCGTGGCTTAAACAGGAAGTTCGTCAAATTACATGAAATACCATTTTAAATGCAAATCTGTTCGATTCGTAGTTTTCATTTAACAAATATGCCTTGTATAACTAAAAAAAGCATTATTTTTATTAAAATTATAACTCTGTAAATATCTTCTATTTAAAACTTTATCAAAAAAGAAAAATAACTTTATTCTTCTTATTTCCCAGTGAAACTTTGTGTACAAATTTAACAAGAGACAAGCATCCATAATCTTAAATAAGAGCACTAGTAGAGAAAAAAAGAAGCTGAAAAAAATAATAGAAATGGAAAGAAAGTGTTCAGTAGCCTATCATAGCAGAATGACAATAAAGCTCGCTTGAACTTTAAGTAACTTAGATCATGTGTTGCGGGAGTCTGTGATCATTTACGAGGTTTTTTTTTTTTTTTTTTTTTTATCAACAGAGCGCAACAAATCATTTGGACCCTCCAAAAGCCTTTATCAAACATCGCTTTTCTTCGTCTTGTATAATTAAATGTAATGCCATTCACGAAAAGAGCTAATGTAATGCGTTTTTACAGTTGGATTTCGAAAAGGTTTGAAGTTAGGGCCGTTTTTAGGATATTTTTGTCGAGCTGATATAACTCCAGACAAAGCTCTGATTTCTGAGACGCGCATAGACACCAACACGGCTATTGATTTGCGCTCATTTCATTCATATAGGCTATAGTTTACACTCATTCACTTCACACATCCAGGCCCATAGAGGTCTAGACCTCCGTAAATGTTTCATGTTCAAAAATAAAATTTGAAAACATATGACAAATTATTTAAAATCATGTCGCTGAATAAATTCATGTGGCTGAAATGCAGGAGTGAAGGTGCTTGGCGCAAGTGCAGCCTCCACTCCGCTCCGCCATGTTGCCAGATCTAGTTATTATAAGCGTCGCTAGACTTGTTTTAATACTTAATGTAACAGTGTTAATAAAGTAATTAGGGCATTAATAAAGTGGGAAGATGAAGGTTGTGGCTAGAGTTTCTGTATTCTATTTGTAAAATACAAGATTTAAACTTATTTTGGTGCATTTTTGAGGAGATTGGTTATTTGTGTGTTTTTTTTTTTGGTAGAAATATCTGGCAACACTGCTTCGCTGGCACTGACAGGCAGCAAAAAAGGAGCTCAGTTTATTGCTGAGGAGATCACATTCGTTAGACAAACGCAATGATCACCACCGTGATATTATCTGTACGAAACTGTGTCAAACGTTATCAAAGCAGTACTAGCCATTATTATTGCACAAATCTTAACAACCGCAGACCTCACTAATGTAGAGTTGTTCCAGCAAACATGTGATTGTGTCTGCCGAATATTTTTTCTGTTATTCGGATAAATCCTTTATTCGTTTTGAAGCCATTATCCGTGCCTTTCCGAATAAGGGGCTTCGGGCACACCCCTAGTGTGTACATACAAGTAGTTTTTTTTTTTTTTTTTTGGTGTTTGGCTTAGTTTTATGTTAGAATCATTATTACACTCTTATACCTTTTGTTCTCTTAATATTTTGAATTGTTTGTAGCTTTATTTTGTTTTCATTTAAATGTTAAGTTTAGAAATGTTGTCATATGCATCTCATTTTTATTTAATAAAAATTTTTAATGTGTGTGTATAGATACTATTTATAAAGTTTTAGCTTTTAGTATTGGATCAGTTTTAGTTGTTTTAATACTACAATTGATTGTTTCTGTTGTCCTCATTTGTAAGTTGCTTTGGATAAAAGCGTCTGCTAAATGACTAAAAGTAAAGTAAAGTAAAGATGTATTGGTATCAATGTAATGAACTAACCAGTGGTTACAGCAGGGGCCCCGTTTGACATCTGAAGTTAGTTCCTCTTTCAAATATCTAACCTTGAAACCAATTGCTTAAAAGATATTGAAAAATTATATTCTTGATATTTTGTATCTAATATAATGACATGTCTAAAAGTGTCCAAATACATTTGGTGCCACTCCATATGGGGGATCCAGACAGTATGTTTGTTAATAATAAAAAGATTTTTTTTTTTTCCTCCATCAGGTATTCTATTGAACAGGATCCTGCAGGCTGGTTCAGAGTGAACAAAACAACTGGAGAAATCTTTGTAAAAGAAACAGTGGACAGAGAATCGAGTCATGTGACCAATGGGACTTATACAGTCACTGTTCTTGTGACAGAAAAGGGTAATACAATATAATTGTTTTGCATTTGGCTTGCAAATAAACTGGTAACAACTACATCCATCCATGTTTCAAACCGCTGATCTTACGTAGGGTCTCAGAGACGCCTAATGCAGCATCTTCGACTGTAGAAAGACACAACACCTACATAGTTTACTAAAACTGTTATCACCTCTTTTTCCCCTTTTAAATGACTGATTTTTCACACCAGATGACCATCCTCCAATGACAAGCACTGCTACGATTCAGATCTACATTGAAGACAAAAATGACAATGTCCCTATTTTAAAGGAGAACATGGTTTCTGTCTGTCAGTCTGATGAAGTGTCAAGTACAGAGATCACAGCCTATGACCCTGATGGAGATCCATACAGTGGTCCATTCAGTTTTGAAATAATGGGAGATCATAAGGAAGAATGGCTCTTTGACCCCAGTCATGGTAATTTACAGTAAAAAAAAAAAAAAAAGAATCAGTTTTATATAGTGCATTATCTAGAACCTTACATAGTCTTCTCAGCATTAGGCTAGTTTTATAATAAGCTCTGATGCAAAACACATGGTCATCACCTTTTATCTTTTTTTTGCTTTTTCTTTTAGGTAACACAGTGCATTTGGTGAAGGATAAAGGCGTTCATGCCAGTCTGTACACACTGACCGTGAAAATCTCTGATAAACAGGGCAGGTTTGTCCTCCAGAACCTCTCTGTTGCTGCGTGTGATTGTGGGGTTTCACCAAACTGTCTGATGGAGCGTAACACACAGCAAAAAATGGGAAGTGGTGTGATAGGAATTACCATTCTTGCCGCGCTGATGATTTTGGGTGAGCACAGGATTCTGTTAATTTCACGATAAAATGATTTGATAGACACATTCCCTATCTTGTGTTGTCCTACTAATATTGGGGCAGGAGAAAAGTAGAAAAAAAAAATTATTTCACAAATTAAGTTATTTTGTTATGATCAAATGAAGTAGTTTCAAAGTGATTTTGTGCGGTTTCATGACAACTTCAAACTTTTTTTTTTGTTAAATCTTTGAATTATAAAATTATAAATTATAAACACTAAGTCAGCTCCCTAAGTAAAGCAGCAAAGACAGTCTGGTTGCACTTTATTTTACAGTACATGCATTACATGTACTTACAGTGTACTTACAGTTAACCTATCTAAGAAAGTACTGGTAATATAAGGTAACTACATGGGGTAGAATTAGGTTTAGTTGTAGGTTCAGGGTTAGTACCTACATTACCTAGTTATTGTAATTACTACAATAAGTACATAGTATGTACATGAGGAACAAGACTGTAAAATAAAGGATAGCACTTTTTGTACCCCATGTAGTTACCTTATATTACCAGTACTTTCTTAGATAGGTTAACTGTAAGTACACTGTAAGTACATGTAATGCATGTACTGTAAAATAAAGTGCAACCAAATAAAGTGCTACCAACATTCTTTATGTATCTATCCTCCTCTACACCAAAATGGTAACCCAGTTTGATTGAATCTAAGCAAAGCTGAACATTAAACACTAGTCTTCTTCGTTTCTCATCTTGCTAAAAAACACACACAAAATAATACTAAAATAAACACTCCCCTTAATTTTTATTCTCACTGTTAAGTCCTATGCACAGCATGCTATGAACTATATATTATTTTAAAATATGTATCATATTTTCTGTTATGTACAAACAAAAAAAATAAAAAATAAAATAAAATAAATAAAGCTTTCTGCAGTAAGTAAAGCTAGCAAGTATGTGTTCTGTACAGCAACATGTGTCAAGCGAAAATGCTATTTAAACAAAATTGTTTCTTTTAATTTATTCTTTTTGGAGAGTTGTTTGCTTTTTTAATCCAAACTAAATTATACGGGTTTACACCTGAAATCATGATTTTCCATTAGAACAACACAAATGTATGTGCACTACCTAAGTCAGTTCTAATATTTCATGTTGTTTTTAAGAGGTAAAAACATCTTGAATCTGAAAGCTGTTTTTCCTTTCAGCATGTCTGTTGCTGTCTCTCACTTGCTCTTGTGGGACTGTGAAGTCTCTGGTGCAGGTAGACAATGTCTTAGAAGATGCCCTTCTGACTTCTAACATCGAGAAACCTGGCACTGATTGTGTGGTAACATTAAGATTTCTTATGAAAAGCTAAATGGCGCTTTCACTGTGAAGGCTAATACAAAGATAACAAACGACTGTTCTACTCTGTTATTTACATTTATAAAGGTCCCAACTATTCTATTAAAGAGAGCATCCGTTAGTCACTCAAAGGATGGAACTCTTATCAATAATGGAGTTCAACAGACAGCTGACATTCGGAGGGTATGCTAAACATTTCTTTTTGTTTCAAAATTAAGTCTTGGAAACACTAAGAAATTCTTATAGAGCCACTGTTATTCTTTACACTACAAAGCATTGTATTGCATTCATTTTATTTGCTGATTACAGGTATCTAGCAAAATTATAGCCACTCATAGTCTCCCAGTTCAAATGGATGAGTGCTGGTCTAGAGACAGACCACAGTGTCATTCCAGTGAGGTAATACAACAATTCAACACTTCATGTATGTAATTGTCCCAATCAAATATCCTTTGACATAAAAGTGGAAACTCAGTATTTACTGTACTGTCTTCTTTTCCTAACAAACAGACATGGACGTGGAAACAGTATCAGAGTGACAACCGCTACCAGGTAAACCTTAATCATTTGTGACCCTGGACCACAAAATCAGTCTTAAGTAGCACGAGTATATTTGTAGCAATAGCCAAAAATACATTGTATGGGTCAAAATTATCGATTTTTCTTTAATGCCAAAAATCATTAGGATATTAAGTAAAGATGTTCCATGTTTCATGAAGATATTTTGTACATTTCCTGCTGTAAATATATCAAAGCTTAATTTTTGTTTAGTAATATGCATTGCTAAGGACTTCATTTGGATAACTTTAAAGGCAATTTTCTCAGTATTTTGTTTTTTTTTGCACCCTCAGATTCCAGATTTTCAAATAGTTGTACCTCGGTCAATTATTGGCATATCCTAACAAATATTATATCAATGGAAAGCTTATTTATTCAGCTTTCAGATGATGTGTAAAAAAACTGACCCTTATGACTGGTTTTGTGGTCCAGGATCACATTTTATGACACGTCTGAACATGTTACTGTTCAGCGAAACTTGTGAAATCTTAAAATCAGTAATATACTGGGTTTTTCTTACACCCTTAGGGTTCAACATTTAGCAGGAGGAGCTCACAAAGAAGACAAGGTACCTATTTCATCAACCGCTCGACTTTACAAAGCTTGCTCTCTCAGGTATGTTTGCCAGTTTTCCACCCAGACATGCAACAGATCAATTCAACATTCAATCATTCATTCACTAAACATACTTCTTTCTCAACTTTCAGAGGCTGCATTCAATACAGTGCCTAGAAAATGAGTTGCTTGATTACGAACCTCAGCTTTACGCCCTTGAGGACAGCTCTGATAATTTTGTAGACCTGGACCCCATAGACCTGCCTATGAATGAGTTTGATCCTGAGCTGCTCTCAGACCTTGGACCAGCATTTAAGCATCTGGCTTCGATCTGTAACCCTGGGACACTGTCAAAACTAGAAGTGATGAAGAATGGGACCAGATAGTCTAGTGATCAGGGCCCCTATTCACAAAACATTTTATCTTACCACTAAGAGTTCTCCTAAATAGCAGTAAAAGTTTATAGCTAAGAGTTTTCTCTTAAAACCTGTTCACAAAGCTGCTGAGACAAACTTTTACTAAAGAACAGAGAGAAGTCTTAAGCTCAGAGTAAGGGGGGCGGGGTTGACCTCGTTGCTATGGATGATGTCAGCATGCTTACTAACTATGCACACAGTGATTGGCTGATAGGAGAGGGGTTTCTGTCAGAGATTTATTCATAGAAATATTGTAGAGCGCAATATTATGTTGCCATATTCAAATAAAGATTTTTTTTTAAAAAAAGAAAAAAGATAATTGCCACATTCAAATAAAGATTTTATAATGCAGGCTAAGTCTCACTAATTAAACAAGTATGTTCAGTTAATTGTCAGCCTCTTACATGTATGCTTCTTGTAAACAATTGGTGAATATGCATATAAACAGCCTTTTAATTAACAGAGTAGAATAATCATGGCTGATAGTAAGACATGCAAGCGTAAAAGCAAACCAAACTGGACACAAGAACAGTTGTTACTTCTTGCCCAACTGGTTAATGAAAACAAGGATATAATAAAAGGAAAATATGGAGTTGGGATAACTTTCAAAACCAAAGGTGATACCTTTTTAAAAGCTCATTATCTCCAATTTTTTCTAAAATGTTTACGTTCCAAGGCAGATTGCCGACAACAGCCATTTTAGGATACATTGTGGCTTGGTCTTATAGTGATTTAGTAGTCCTCTTCACTACTCCTAACGTTTCACAGATTTAGGAGCTAATTTTAGTAATTAAACGCTTTGTGAAATACTCTTAGAGCAAAAATTTAGGAGTCCTAAATTTATGACTGACACACCCATTATTTTTTAAGATTTTCTCCTAAATCGTCAAGTTATGAGCTACTTTTCGCCTTAAGATGTTTTCGTGAATACGGGCCCTGGAGGATGAAGATGTTTCACTTATTCACTTGTAAGCAAAAAGGACTGGTCACTTGTAAGCAGAAAGAAAGAAAGAAAGAAGTCAATAGGGACATACTTAAAAATGTCCTTCATAGAAAATCTGCTCAGTTTGGGATTTGTATCTTTTTGTTCATAATGGATGTTATGTTTTAAATAGGTTGGTATGATAGCACTGTTTCTTTCAGAATTTCTGTGAAAAAATGACAATTATTCAAACATGCCAACATTCACACATTCAGTCAAACATTTGGTCAGAGACTGTTGAAATTCCTCAATTTGCCACTAATGCAAATGGTCTCAAATCTTACCATTGGCAAGTGAAATTCACACTTTGAGTTTTATTTTGAGATATATTTCAAGTCCAATAAAATGCACCTGCAAAGACAAGTTATTACTACATCAATTTGAGAAACTGCAATGATCTGTATTTCATTCATGTTTACATATCGTAAAACATATAATGCAGGTAAAAACATTGTACTCAGGGTTACAGAGAATTATATTTTTAATAATCTTTTGTTAGCTGTACTGCCTGTTTTGTGAGAGGATTGTATACCTTAACAATTGACACGTGTAATCCTTACACAATTAAAATGTAGAAAAAACAAGAATCTACAAAAATGTGAAGGAAATCATGGAATAGTCCAAAAATTATTGAATTACCTGTAGAAATGTATTATTGAGCTTGACCCAGTGCTTGAAGTCGGAAAAAAAAAAAAAAAAAAAAAAAAAAAAACTGGTGCCGGTTTCTTACCTTATTTTCTTAATTAAAATGTTTATGTTTTCTTTTGAGATCTCTATAACTACACAACTGATTTACCTTGTTGTGCCATTTCAGCTGTCATGTATTCTTTTAATTTGTAAAAATAATGATGATTTTTCATGACCATACTGTCAGACTTTTGGGCCTGTTTTGCCCGTTTCTGTTCTGTGTTCCTTATTTGGTCACGTTCCTGTCCTCGTTTAGTTTGATTATTAGTGGATTCCCCGCACCTGTCTGTCCCTCATTATCCTGTGTTTATAAGCCCCAGTCTGTTCAGTTAATGTTGGTCAGATCTTCCAGTGATGTTTGTGTGTCATTCCAAGTGTGTATTTACTCTGTGTGTTGGATTGAATTAAAGACTGTTTTGTTTATCCATGGCCCCTTCTTTCCTTCCGGCAGCGAAATGTGACACATACTGGACGTGGAGTAATATTAAATGTCAGTAGCTTACTGTCCCACTTGTCTAAAATAAAACAGCAGCCTGTACATTTGCCAGATGAATGTTAACAATGACAGAATTTTCATTTTTAGGTGAAGTAATCCTTTAACACCTCAGTCTGTCATTTCTCAGTTAAACGCTGAAGGAGGCATTCTGTGTTTCCTGTGGTATTTAACACATTAAGAGACAAGTATGTTAGTAGTGATAGGAAAGATGCAGGAATAGGTAAAGAATTTTGTAATTTTGTAATCAGTCCTTTACCTCAATTTTGTATTAGTTGAAACAGATAATTCCAGTGGTAGGCCACTTTATGCTGATGATGTGACCTTATGGATGAGAAGGACTAATACAAAAAAAAAAGTTATGAATTTTACATTTAGTGTATATAATACAGAAAAAGCAGAATGCAGTTGGGGTGGTGGATTGTTGGTCCTGGAAACTGAGATTTAGATTGTTAGCTGAAAACTAAAATATTCTTTGTTAAGGGTAGATAAAGACCTGAACTGAAAGTTTTATGGGAATGGAGAAAAAAAAAAAAGTTATGGCTGTTCTATTATTAAGTAGACTATTCTAAGTAGACTTCAAGGTCAGCATGGACAGACAACATGTAATGTTGCCTGATGAGAATAGGGACAAACAGAAATTCCATTAAGACAGTTTTTGTGGGCCTGTAGCTAGTCAATAGGTAACTATATAAGAGAGGAGAGTCAGTGTTATTAAATTAAATAGGAAATATTTTAGGAAATATTCTTTTAGCGAACTCAAATAAGTTTACAGTTCTCATAACTATTGGTTTCTAAACTTAAATGAATTGAGGTAATCCATTTCCTCCGCTAAAATGAGTTATAAGTCATTGGGTTTTGCAGTGTACTATATAGCTGAGGGAGTTTTTGATCATTTTATGCATTACTCCAGGGATCTGCAATGGACTTAATTCAATTAAGATGAATTGCCCCAAACTAGACAATAATTCTCTGCCATCAACCACATTTAAATTTTAAGATGGACTTTACCACAGAATTTACCACATCTACATGCAACTGAGCAAACAATATGGGATAGACCTTGCAAATGCTAATCAATTTAAAAAATAAAAATAAACAAATAAAATAGAGTTCTGTGGGTTTGAGTCCACATTTACACTGTCCGGCTGCAGAATAATTTCCACATGGGAGAGCCCTCTGTAGGGAACGACATGTTATTGTATTTTGTGTTATTGTATTAAGTCTACAATAATCTTCTATCTTAATTCATCTGAGTTAAGATCTTCGCACCTTGTACCTCTTTGGCCACAGCATCTGGATATGGCAAGCAGATTGGTACCTGATCGAACTTTTTTGGGATCAAACTCTCAGGCTGGGGTAGACTTTGGTAACCTCAGAGCTTTGGATCGTGCTCCTTCACAGAGGAAGAGTGGCGGCGCGGCAGCATCACCGACTATAATTACGGATTCAACCACTGTGAAGATGGCCCTGTTGAACGTAAGATTGATTTTAAATAAGATCTTTTTAATCAATTACTTCTTTGCATCCCGTGACCTGGATTTCCTGTTTATAACTGAGACTTGGTTAATCATGGTAACCTTGGCCCTCTTTCTGAAGTCTTACTGTCTTTCTGACAGTAATTTTGTCCGTTCTCCAAGGATAGCTGGTCGTGGTGGGGGGTTAGCTACAGTTTTTATAAACAGTTTTAAGTGTCGTTCATTACCAGTGGACAATCCTAGCAGTTTTGAAGTGGAACTACTTAAGATATGTACAGACAATTCCCTTCTCTGTGCTCTGATCTATCGACCACCCCATTATAATAAAACGTTTCTGCAGGAATTTTCAGAGTTTTTATCTTCCTTGGTAACTTCTTATGACAAGCTATTAATTGTTGGCGATTTTAATATACATGTGTATTGTCCCTCTCATCCCCTGGCTAACGAGTTTCTTCAAATTATTGACTTTTTTTAATCTTATTTTATCTGTCACAGAGCCTATACGCATAAACAAGGACATAATCTTGATTTGGTTATTTTCCTAGGGCTTTTCTGTTAGTAATACAGAGATTGATGAGTTTTGTTTATCATGCAGTATTATTTAACACTGTGCTTAATACTTCAAGGGTGCATGCCAAGTCCTGCAGTCGTCGAATACGGTCTGTAAATTCTGCTACATTTACACAGTTTGAAGATGCTTTTGTTAGGGACGCTTGACCTTTTGTGTCTTCTTTTGCAGAGCTGTCTGTTGAAGAGCAACTTTCTTGTTTTAATACTCCATGTAAGTGGAAAGTGGAAGAAGGATAGGCTCCAAGTTGTCTATGAAATCATGAGAGATTGTATGGTGAGCCACCAGCACTCAATTAAGGCTGCGAGGGAAAAATATTTTTCTAACTTGATAGCAAAGCATGCACATAGTCCAAAGACTCTATTCAATAGAATATAATGTTTTATATCCTACCATGCTTTTATATCCTGAGGCTTCACCTACAATCTGTTATAACTTTTTGAAGTTTTTTGATGACAAAATTAATTATATTCGATCTCATATTACCACAGTTTATATAAATTCACCTGTTGTTGACCCATGCTCAGCCTGCTTAACTGAACTTGAGCCTATTTCTTCTTCCTTTCTTGTGGATGTTTTCCATAAAATGGAGCTTTCCTCATGCTCCTTGGATGTAGCTCCTCCTCGTCTTTTTATGGAAGTGCTGGGTGTCATTGAACCTTTTGTTTTAACAATAATAAATAGTAGCCTATCTCAAGGCACTGTTCCACCAATCCTGAAACATGCAGTAGTGAATCCGCTTCGAAAAAAGGTCTGTTCAGATCCTTATGTTTTAGATAATTACCGGCCCATCTCAAAATTATCATTTTTATCAAAAGTGATGGAAAAGGCTGTCTTCTATCAAATGACTGTATTTTTAAGCAAGAATAACTTGTTGGACAAGTTTCAGTCGAGTTTTAGACAACATCATAGTACAGAGTCAGCTTTGCTGAAGGTGCTGAATGATCTTTTGTTAGCTGTGGAGGTTGGGAATTTTTCTTCCTCTTCTGTACGATTAACTTGCGGTGCACCTCAGGGATCAATTTTGTTTTCGCTTTATTTGCTCCCTTTAGACAGGATTTTTCAAGTATAACATTCATTACCATTTTTATGCCGATGACACACAGGTGTACCTCCCTTTGAATCATGGGGATAATTATGACATACATTCTCTATTAAACTGTCTAGCAGAGGTAAGATGCTGGTTGGCAGCCAACTTTCCAACCTTAAATGCTTCTAAAACTGAAATTGTAGTTTTCGGACCTCCAGCATCTATTATACAGATATATGACAATTTGGGTCCTTTATCTGGGAATTCTCATACTCATGCAAAAAATCTGGGTGTGATCTTTGATAATGGCCTTAAATTTGACAAACAAATTAACTCAGTAGTGAAGAACAGCTTTTATCATCTAAGATCCATTGCGAAACTGAAAGTGTTTTTATCACTAAAGCACTTAGAAACAGTGATCCATGCTTTTATTTCCTCCAGGCTGGACTACTGTAACTCCCTGTATCTTGGTGTGGCCTCTCTATCTCGCTTTCAAGTGGTACAAAATGCTGCCGCCAGGCTTCTTACTGGAGCTAGAAAGAGGGAACACATCTCGCCTGTTCTGGCTTCTCTTCATTGGCTGCATGTTAAATTTAAGGTTTTATTGTATGTGTATAAGGGGCTAAATGGCCAGGCTCCACAATACATTTCTAACCTTCTTGTCCACCGGAAATGTTCTAGGCCCTTAAGGTCCTCAAACAGTTTGATGCCAACTGTCCCACGGTCACATTTGAAGTTAAAAGGAGATTGTGCTTTCTCTGTTGCGATCTGCCGGTACACATTAGGCTGTCATCCGATTTTTATTGTTTTAAATCTTCACTGAAAACATATCTTTTCTCTCTGGCTTTTGGATCAATGTAATTTTATTAATCAGGGTGTTCTCTTGCTAGTTTATCTATTTTATTGTATTTTCTTTTAGTTTGTATTTGATTGTTTTACGTTTTTAGATTGTGCAGCATTTTGGTCAGCAGCTGCTGTTTTAAATGTGCTTTAGAAATAAAAATGCCTTGCCTTTATGGAGCTTGTAATATGACAAAACAAACTGAATTTGTATTGTGTAAATTTGAATTTTTGACAAATGTCATTTAACAAAACTAAATATTATGTGATATTTAACATAGTTCTGAATTAGATTTTTTTGAACTTGAATATTAAACATTTGAAATTTAACACAACTGAATATTTTTATGGCAGAGTTTTACAGACATGTATTTTCAAAAAGCAGATTTTTTTTGTTCTGAAATGTTAGACTGCAGATATTCAGTTTTTAAAAATACAGCTTCAAGTTTTCGAGAGGAAGAGGAAATTCGGAACATCAAATTCAACATTCTAAAATTCAATACGCAGAAATTCAGATCGTACAGAAAGTAGGTCATAGATAATCCACAGGGAAGAGTAGATAATCTCCGAAAAGTCAAACTAAGCATTTTAGTTTTCTGGCGTGAGCATGCGGTTTAAGATCTACCTGATCTGAATCGCCCAGAGGTAGCCTAAGTGATTCTTAAACATTTATTGTTTAGGCTATATAGGCAACTTACATGTTAGGTTAGCATCCTCAGCATGTGAAACATTTGTCTAAGCGGTCTCTGGTGTTTGCTTTAAAATATATTTAGCATGTCACTACACAGGACGCGAGCGAAAGCATAAAAGACAGTAGAGCCCATTGATTATAATCAGTGATATTTCCTACACTGGATGCGGTGCGGTGCAACACCGTGTCTATGCGGACGCGACTGCTTGAAGCGACAAAGCGCCCGCAGCAAAGAGCTTGGACAACGTGAGGGATAGAACAGGGAATCCGTTTGCTGTTGGGAATTTCGCATTCAGTGTAGACAGTATTGATTATAATAAATAGCCTAGGTTCTGCTGTCTTTTGTCGCGATGCATCTTACTGCTCGCGTCCGGTCTAGACGGTGTAAGTGTCATACATAAGTCTGTTATTAATGCAATTCCGCTCCATTCATTCGTGATTGGAATCCATGTTAATGTTTGTAAACTGTGTTTTGAGCTGAAGTCATCGCGAATAAACATACGATTACAGTATAACCATTTATTTCTGCTCAATATAATACACATTAAACATATATATATATATATATATATATATATATAGGGTCAAAGACGAAAAGGATGTTTCAAGCATCAAAAAAGTAAAAGTGCAATACAGCTTTAAGTTTTGCTTTTTTACCCATACATTAGAATGTGTCCTGTTTAAGTTTATATTTTTCTGAACAAAAAATAACTATTATCATGCATTTTTTTTTTTTTTTTTTTTTTTTTTACCATGTTTGACAGAAGACACGCAGTAAAATGTCACAATACTTATATACCAAAAATCTTGTCAGGTATATTTAAAACTTGAATCATTTGATGACATATTAAAATACTCTATTTAAGCATCACAGTGCAGCCCTCAAATATCAATTAACTTTAATTTTTAAAGCTTTATACTTTGCTAATGTCCTTCAAACCACTATGTTTTCCAATTTGCCAGCAAGACGTTTTTGTAAGGAAGTGAAAATCATTTAAAATATATTAAAATATAGTATGATCATATATTCTTATTTGAATTTTAATAAGTGCAGGTCGGAATAAGTATATTGTTTCATTTTTACATAAATATATGTGTTACACTGAATGACCATGGTTTGTTACTCTGAATGACGATTTGCCAAAAAGAGAGATAGCATTGCCATTGTTCCCATAACTGAAATATTTTTAGTATTAATCTGTGTCATTAAATTAGTTTTAATAATAATCCTGAGTAAATGACTGCAGAAACAGATGTTGAAATATAATAAGCATTTTCCTGATGCTCCCCTGCCATGATTGCTTAGCTTGTCACTTTGTTTCTGACTTGCTCTGCCTCAAAAAATCCTGCTTGCAGCCACATTTATTAATACTTTCTGTTTGCGGTCTCATCTGTGCTTGGTCTGTTGTGAGTGTGTGTGTGTGTGTGTATGTGGGTGTGTCTGATTACCACTATGAGCTAATCATTCCCAGGTGTGGCTCGTTTGCGGCTCTATATTAGATGTGCTAACCTTGTCTTGTATTGTCAGATCCTTGGTGTTTGTCCTCGCATTCCTGGTCACTCTGTTCCTCCGGCGTCTGACCCAAGAATGGATTCAGCGGAGGCTTCAGGACTGCAAAATCTTTTTGCCTCTAACATTGCTCTTATGGATCGCCAGGATAAGCAAATGGTGGCAACCGGGCGTGCCGTGCAAGCGGTCGTAGCGCAGGTGTCCGAGCTCACCACCCAATTACAACTTTTAAGAGCACCCGCTGCGCCACCCCCACCGCCTGTTCCCCCGATTCCAGCAGACAACGCTCATCAACATGAACCCAGACTACCCACACCAGAGATGTATGGAGGGGAACCCGATCTCTGCAGAGCCTTTATAACTAAATGCTCTATGTTCTTTTCCCTCTAGCCTCTGACATTTGCTACTGAGGAAGCCAAGGTGGCTTTGGTGTTGACGCTGCTGATGGGAGAAGCAGCGTTGTGGGGAACAGCGGTGTGGGAGAACCAAAATCTATGTTGTTCCTCATTCCTCGCCCTCAAGGAGGAGATGAGAAGGGTCTTCGATCACGCGGTGACAGGCCACGAGGCAGCTAGGAGATTAGCTGGTCTCCAGCAAGGAGAGAGGTCCGTCTCCTGTTATTCGATTGAATTTCGGACCCTAGCAGCAGAGAATAAGTGGAACGAGGAGGTGCAGTGGGACATGTTCCGGCATGGGTTGGCTGATCGTATCCAAAGGGAGATATTCATATTGGAGCTACCTCCTACTCATAGACTTGGCACTGCGCGTGGACTCATGCCTTCAGCAGAGTGGTCAGCGAAGTCATCACCTGCGGGACTTCGCGCTTTCTGAATATTCTTCCACCAACTCCGGTGATGCGATCAGTCATCTGCCAGGAGGCGAACCCATGCAGGTGGGAAGAGCTCGGCTTTCCCGGGAGGAGAGAGAACATCGGAAGAGGCGAGGTCTGTGCATTTACTGCGGGGCTGCTGGACACTTTCCAGCCGAGTGTCCCGTAAAAGGGCAAGCCCGACAACAAATCTGAGGCTGCTGTCGGGTGGTATCTCTCTAAATAAGACCTCGGCTAATACTCTCCTCCTGGTTAGATTGCAATGGGCGGCCAGAAGTCAGGAGTGCAAGGCGTTAGTGGACTCTGGGGCTGAAGGTCATTTTTCTTTTGCCAAACTCCTTCAGATTCCCATTATCACTCTCAATCGTAGGATTTTTGTCAAGACACTCAACGGACAATCACTGCCCTCTGTCACGCACTCCACCACTCCCATTACCCTCATCACATCTGGCAATCACACCGAAAGGATTATTTTTTTTTTCTCACAGACTCTCCCCTAGCACCAGTCGTGTTGGGCCATCCGTGGCTATCACTAAACGCAATTCCAGGGTCGATTGGGGCCAGAACTCCGTGTACGCTTGGAGCGAGTCACGTTATGCTTCTTGTCTTGTGTCTGCCTGTTCCTCTGTGTCTTGTTCTCCTTTGCAGGATGAGACGGTGAACCTGTCAAACTTTCCCGCAGAGTACCACGACCTGAAGGAGGTGTTCAGTAAGTCCAGGGCTGCTTCTCTCCCTCCACACCGTCCCTATGACTGTGCTATAGACCTAAACCAAAAGGTGGAGATGCTAATTTTAAAATATTGCCGCCACCTAGCGTTTCATGGAAAAAAATCTGAATCAGAAAGAGCTTTATTGCCAAGTGTGTTCACACACACAAGGAATTTGTCTTGGTGTTAGGAGCTTCAGGTATAGAAAATACAAACATAGTACAAACATACATAAAGTTAAGGTAATAAAACACTAATATTAAAGGGAATATACAATAAATTATAAATAACAGTAGTAATAAAAAATATACAGAAAAAGGAAAAACGTCCAGACAAAATTGTGAATGTGCATATGTGCTAAATACCGAAGAAGGTTTGTTGAGTTGTATATAGATGTCCGGTACTGAGGTGTGTTATGTGTTGTTCGGGTGGGATATGGCCTGGGGGAAAAAACTGTTCTTGTGTCTGGCTGTTTTGGTGCACAGTGCTCTGTAGCGTCGGCCAGAGGGCAACAGTTCAAAGAGAGAGTGGGCTGGGTGTGAGGGGTCCAGAGTGATTTTCTTAGCCCTTTTCCTCACTCTGGAGGTGTAAAGTTCTTGGAGGCGGGGCAGAGGGGCACCGATAATCCTCTCAGCAGTCCTGACTGTCCGTTGTAATCTCTTGATGTCTGATTTGGTTGCTGAACCAAACCAAACAGTTATAGATGAACACAGGACAGACTCGATGATGACAGAGTAGAACTGTTTCTGCAGCTCCTGTGGCAGGTTGAACTTCCTCAGCTGGTGGAAGAAATACAGTCTCTGCTGGGCCTTTTTCACAATAGAGTCAATGTGATTGTGGCACTTCAGGTCCTGAGAGATGTTGGTACCCAGGAATCTGAATGACTCTACTGTAGCCACAGTGCTGTCCATGATGGTGAGTGGGGGGAGTGCAGGGTGGTTCCTCCTGAAGTCTACGACCATCTCTACTGTTTTGAGAGTGTTTAGCTCTAGGTTGTTGTGACTGCACCAGACAGCCAGCTCTTTAACCTCCTGTCTGTAAGCAGACTCCTCTCCGTCCTGGATGAGGTCAATGACTGTAGTGTCGTCTGCAAACTTCAAGAGCTTGACAGAGGGGTCCTTTGAAGTACAGTCATTCGTGTAGTAGGAGAAGAGCAGTGGGGAGAGATACATCCCTGAGGGGCACCAGTGATGATGGTGATAGTTCTGGGTGTGAGTTTGCCCAGCCTCACTAGCTGCTGCCGATTTGTCAGGAAGCTGGTGATCCACTGACAGATGGAGGTGGGCATGGAGAGCTGTGTCAGTTTGTCTGACAGAAGGTCAGGCATGATGGTATTGAAGGCCAAACTGAAGTCCACAAATAAGATCCTTGCATAATTCCCAGTTTTGTCGAGGTGTTGCAGGATGAAATGCAGTCCCATGTTGACTGCATCATCCACAGACCTGTTTGCTCTGTAGGCAAACTGAAGAGGATTCAGCAAGGGTCCAGTGATGTCCTTCAGGTAGGCCAGGACCAGTCGCTCAAATGACTTCATGACCACAGACGTGAGAGCGACAGGTCTGTAGTCGTTAAGTCCAGTGATTTTGGGCTTTTTGGGGACCGGAATGATGGTGGAGCATTTGAAGCAGCAGGGAACTTCACACAGCTCCAGTGATCTGTTGAAGATCTGTGTGAAGATGGGGTCCAGTTGGTCAGTGCAGACTTTTAAACAGGGAGGTGAAACATTGTCTGGGCCTGAACCTATACACAGACCTTAAGCACAGGTTGAATGGTGGAGGGAGGGAGGGAGGTTGTGGGTGAATATATGTGTGAAGTGCAGATCAGAGCGGATGGGGGGGTGGTAGACTGGCCTTTTCAAATCGACAGTAGAAAAACATTCAGATCGTCAGCCAGTTGTTGATTCTCCACAGACTGTGGGGGTGGTGTCTTGTACATGATGTTCCTCAGACCAGTCCATACTCAGGGCTGTAGCCAGGCTTTGAAAATTAGTGAGGTCCAGAAGGGGGGGTGTATTAAAGAATTGTGCTATAATAGCAAACAAATATAAATGCAACTCATTATGTACACTATAAACACTTTAAAAGAGACAGACATGTAGATGTTTGTGAAAGATGTTTTCTCTGTTTTGGAGGGATTATCATTTTTAAATCATACCCTATTTATTGCATCAAAATTTGTAAATACTAACTATAGCCTAGTTAGGGGTGGATAATTTTATCAGTTGTTTATTATTCATGCAACAATATATTACTGTTATAATTAATAACCATTGCTGTACAGCTGATAACTTTGTCTAGAGCTCTTATGAATGTTTATAACATGATTTGTGAAAACTACTATACTGAATGACATAGCATAGTCTTCTTCATGGCTAGTGTTTGCGTTCATTTCATTATGTAACTAGAGATGTGTACTAGTGTTAAATACTCTTTTTTTTTTTTGACAATGTTGATAACGTTTCTGACAGATAATATAATGATAATTTTGCGTTTTCCTTACCGAATGTCGTATCCTGTCAGCAATAACCTGTCCATGGGCTTTTTTGAGTACTGTCAGTTTGAGTTCCAGCGATGCAGTGTTGCCAGATATTGCTATTAAAAATGAAAAATAGCCTAAATAAAATAAACCGAAACTATATCAAATCTTTTGCAAATAAGATGGGATAAAGATATCTCTAACCCTAAACTACAACTTCCTACATTATTAACTTTCTAAAGTGTCAAATTAAGTGGAAAATGCAAGTCTAAAACAGCTTATAAAAGCTGGATCTGGCAACACGAAGGCTGCGCCCTGCGTCTTCACTCATCACTGCTCTCTCAAGTTCACTCCGGCAGCGTCTCGCAGCGATCATTTTCATTCCACGGATGCTAAAATTCTTGCAAACTGTCTAAACTGAATTATACATGTCATGCAGACATTCATATGAGGATTTTAACAGCAAATTAGTCAATCCGAGAACAAATTTTATTTTTGAACATGAAATATTAACCGAGGTCCGGACCTCGGTGGCCTCATAGCTGGCTACGGGCCTGTCCATACTGACGCCGGGTCGTTTGCTGAAAGTTCTTTTCTCAACTTCTCAGATTAGTTCTTTTTAGCCACTCTGATGTCCTTTGTTAGTCTGTTCCTGGCCTGGTTATACAAGATTTTATCCCCACTTCTGTAAGCATCCTCTTTGGCATGACGAAGGTGTTTGAGTTTCCCAGTAAAACAAGGTTTATCACTATTGAATGATAAGAATGTCCTGGTGGGGATGCACATATCCTCAAAGAAACTGATACATGATGTTACAGTTTCTGTGAGCTCATCCAGATCGTTGGCAGCAGCTTCAAAAACACTCCAGTCAGTATAGCCGAAGCAGGCTTGTAAATCCCGCTCTGCTTCATTAGTCCATCTTTTTACAGTCCTTAATACAGGTTTAGCTGATTTCAGTTTTTGCCTGTAGGTTGGTATAAGATGAACCAAACAGTGAACAGAGAGTCCTAAAGCTGCCCGTGGGACAGAGTGATATGCATCTTTTATTGCTGTGTAACAGTGATCCAATATATTACTGTCTCTGGTGGGACATGTAGAGATGGAGAGATTTGCTTTGTTAAAATCCCCAAGAATGATTAAAAGAGAGTCTGGGTACCGTTGCTCCATTTCAGTTATTTGTTGCATCGTGGCACGCAGGCTCACGCATGCGTCCGGAGGAACATACACATTCACGAGAATGAAACAGGAAAACTCCCGCGGCGAGTAGAACGGTTTACAGTTTATGAAGAGGGCCTCTAAATTAGGAAAGCACATCTTCTTCAGAGTTGTTACATTTGAACACCAACCTTCATTTATGTAGAAACATAGTCCACCACCTCTCGTTTTCCCTGTTAACTCCGTGATGCAATCCGCAAACAGCTGGAAGCCCGGCAAATGAAGCATGTTGTCCGGAATGGCTTCACTCAGCCAGGTTTCAGTGAACCACTTCCCATGTGGACTGTCACAGCATCAACTGATTATCATGGTCTCTAGACACGGCCTTAGATACAGTAAAGGCCGCGGAAACATGGTGAGTTCATTTGTTACAATCCATTCCACAGCCGACGTTCTTGGTTTTCTTCCTATTTATTAAATCCAGACAATTGGTTGATGAAACATTGATTAAAATTAAGATTTGGGCACCACAAGGTGTCACTGTGGCCTCAAAGCTTACCCCTCGCCTACTCGATTGCTATTCCTGAGCCAAAACGCTCTCCTCATTACCCTACAGAGAAATAAATAAATGTGGAAATAAATAAATACGTAAATAAATACATAAATGTGAAAATAAATAAAAGTGGAAATAAATAAATGTGGGAAAAAACATAAATAAGGAAATAAAATTATAAATAATGATTTATTCATTTATTTATTTATTGTACTTTTCTTTGTACATTTATTTATATATTTATTCAGTTATATTTGCTTTTTTATTTTTTTATTTATTTATTTATTTTTTTTTACATTTCTTTGTACATTTATTTATTTATTTCTAATTATGGCAGGATTGGCATTCCATACTATTGAAGCTCATTTGGCACATGTTCCTTTCCGCGCTCGATCGTTTGAATTGCGCCTGGCGCTGAGGCGATGTTGAAGTGCGCATCTGAAAAGTCTCGCGTTTGATGTGGTCGTAAAGGGATACGGCGGTTGCGCGTCTAATTAAATGCACTTCTTGTCAAGAAGAAAAGGGAAAAAAACTGCAGTTGTGAGTGGGGTGGCCAAGCTTAGGTCAGTGGTGTCCACGGCCACCCCTGTCCACCCCCTGGCTCCGCCTCTGCGTGGGACATCACAGTGGCAAACTCCAACTTTACTCATATTTCTGAGAGCTCTGAACCCACTGGACCTTGCAGAACTCCATCTCTCGAAGTATCTGAATGACAAGAGGCATTAGATTAGTATTCTACTGCAAAAACAACGAGGTGCTTGTAAAGATTTTGCCGCTTTAAAACGTAAATTCCACTGAAATAAAAATGTTCATAAATAATATAGACAAAATTTCAAAATATGTCTATTATAATGTCAAGTTATGACAGAGAAAAGAACATATTTCCAGTTTGTTGTTAATAAATCTATACAGAATATGCTACCCAACATTATAGTACATATATAACATGATAATTATGTAACATGACAGTTAATCTAAGGTACTTAAAATAATACCATGGTACTAATATTGTTCACGTCCAAAAAGTAACGCCAAGTATTTTCCCCCCAAAGGAATATGACTTGAAAACTGTCATTATTATGTAACTCATATAGCGTTACTGACATAATGGCATGTTTCTGTTCAGCTGCAGATTCGCCTCCTCAGACAATAGTTCTCCAGTTTTAGACGCTCGATTTCGTTCTCATATTCAGTCAAACTGTCTTTGACACAGTCTAATATTTCATCAGCTACTGCCATCGTGCACTTTAACAAAAATGAATACAATGACTCTAGTCCAGTGGTTTTCAAACTTGTTCCTGGGGACCCACAGCTCTGCACATTTTGCATGTCTCCCTAATTTACACACCTGATTCAGATCATCAGCTCATTAGGAAAGAGCTCCATGAACTCAAATGAGTGTGTCAGATAAGGGAGACATGCAAAATGTGCAGAGCAGTGGGTCCCGAGGAACAGGATTGAAAATCACTGCTCTAGTCCCATCGTACTCAATTGTGTTTCAAACTAATGCATTATAAACTCTACTTCTGTCTGTCAACAACTACATCTTAATGGCGATTGTTCACCACTATTTGGAGCTTTAGCACCACCTAAAGCTCGAGGAGCTTCTGTTCAGGACGGTTGATATTTTGTAGAATGTTGGTAACAGTTTTGGTTACCATTGACTTCCTTTGTATTGGGGATAGATAGATAGATAGATAGACAGACAGACAGACAGACAGACAGACAAATAAATAAATGCTGATACATATTTTAAAAAAAAAATGTCTCCTAATGCAAGTTGGTACAAGAAGAGCTGTAATTACAAGGAATTACATCTTAAAACAACCGGTTTAAATGGAAGGATTTAAGTAGGCTGAATATTCAAATCGGATAAGTGCTTTTCTTCTCCTCTCTGTTAACGCATCGCATCCCTGTCCAGTTGGCGGCGGTAATGAAGCGTTTTAGCTGGTTTGTCAACCACAATAAAACATCAAAAGAAGCAGAAGCAGCAAATAGACGGAGGAAGGAGTTTGTAACAAAAAAAGAAGACTTGTGTCTGTTCATTCGTTTTTAATGAAGTGCATGACAGCAGTAGCCGAAGAAATATTTAACGCTCTCAAAGACAATATGATTGAAGGAGATCGAGCGCCTGAATTCAGGAGAACTGTTGTCTGAGGAGCGCACTGACTGAAACATGCAATGATCAGTCAAACATTCACCATAAACGCTTTTCATTTTCATGGTCGGTGTAAATACCACGCAGACATGAGCAATGGCAGCACTATGGAATTATTTGAAATACTTTGTACCACGTAACCATCATGTTAAATGCATATGGTGACCGGTTGGTCAGCATAATCAACGCCAAGTGTGTTGTTTTCACTTAGCTGTTATTATAATGAATGCCAATAATTATATAAATTGTATTTAAATGCAAATTGTTATTATTATTATTATTTTATTTTTATTTATTTTTTTTTTAGATTGAACCCCCTAAAAACTGCATGTGAAATAATAATAACCGAAACAAAATATGGCACTCATCTCAGTTTTATTCAGCGCCCCAAACTGAGCAAAAATATGCATTTTGTTGCAGAATGTTGTTATTTATATGGCCAAAAAGATAAAGTTCTGATCAATGAGATTTTTACATTTTAACAGTTTAACAGATTACTAAATTCAGTTCATTACTTTATATCTTCCAATATTTCGAAGTAAATTATGTAAATGCTTAGTTTTATGATTAAAAAAAAAAAGTAGATTTGATTTAAAATAAGTAAAAATAGATTTAATTTCGTGGGCTAAAATGTAATGCAATGGAATAATGATACACGTTTCTCAAATACCTGGATCCTAAAGTTGTTGGATCAAATATATATTTTAACATGGAAAAAAAAAAAAAAAAAAAAAAATTCTATATATATATATATATATATATATATATATATATATATATATATATATATGGATTATCAGGTAAACCTAAGTTGCTGCAGTAGTAAATTTTCATCTTGAAATATTAGTAACAATTTAAAGTTATTCTTAATGGTTACTTTGTAAAAATTATTAGACGTGTACCTGAAGGTGGACATTTTTTGAATCATATTAAAAGGCCTTTTACTTGCTATAAAAGTATGAACTTTCAATCAGATGACAGGGGGCATGTAGAAGATTGTGTACAACAGAAATGTTTTGATCTTGTTAATAGTTTAGAGGTCTTTGAAATTTGTGTGTTAAATATGACACATTTTAAATGTTTGCAGACCAAAACCGGCCATCATACACTTAAAATGACTGAGGATCACACACTACGAGACTTTGAAGTTGTTTTGAACACAACAAGCTCATGGGATGCATGACAAGTGAAAACAATGTGTGTTCTCAGCTCGGCTCAAAATATCAAACATGTTTGCTATCCTCTGACTGGATGGAATCATAGTCTGAAGTCAAGTCACCTTTATTTATATAGTGCTTTATACAATACAGATTGTGTCAAAGCAGCTTTACATTGTTAAACAGCAATAATAGTGTGCTACAGTGACCATCTGATCTGGATACAGACTGGATCTGGGTGGCTACGGTGACCTCGTAATAAGAAAGAAACAGACTAATATTAATGTAGATGCCATTCTTCTTACGATGTGACAAGTACTTCGGGTGTTATAGGAAGTGTTCTCAGTTCCGGTTGACCTAATTAATGCAGCCTAACAATCCTTTAACAGATTTGAATTATAGAAATGTTATAGTGTGTTATGTGTAAGCCAGGTTAAAGAGATGGGTCTTTAATCTAGATTTAAACTGACAGTGTCTGCCTCCCAAACAGTGTTAGGTCGATTGTTCCAGAGTCTGGACACTAAATAGGAAAAGGATCTATTGCCTGCAGTTGATGTTCTAGGTATTATTATCAAATGGTCAGAGTTTTGAGATCACAGCAGATGTGAAGGACTATAATGCGATGTGAGCTCGCTCAAGTACTAAGGAGTTAAACCATTCAGGACTATAAGTAATTATCAAGAATTTTTAGAAGATTTTTGAACAAGCCTGAGTTTGTTTATTAAGCGCACAGAGCGACCACCCAATAAAGCATTACAATAATCTAATCTTGAGGTCATGAACGCATGAATTAACGTTTCTGCATTTGACATCGAGAGCATAGGTCATAATGTAGATATGTTTTTAAGATGGAAAAATGTGGTTTTACAAATGTTAGAAACATGGCTTTCGAAGGAAAGATTGTTATCAAATAGCACACCTAGGTTCCTGACTGATGATGAAGAATTGACAGAGCAGCCATCAAGTGTTAGACAGTGTTCTAGGTTATTACATGTGGTTATAAGTTTTTGGTCCAATAATTAATTGTTTTTTTTTGTTGTTTTTTTCTTCTGAATTTAGCAGTAGGAAATTACTAGTCAACCAGTTTATTTATTTATTTATTTATTTCATCACAACTATGCATTGCATTGCATATGCAGAGTCGTTTCCCATTATGCACTTTACAGTTTTCTTGTAAATCAGGGGGAAAATCTGTCTGATAAAGTTGTGTAATGTATTCCAACCTTTTCCAAAGCAAAGTAAAATGGATTGTGAATGGCATTTTTTGTTGACTTGAACAGTGATATTTGTTAGTTTCTCCGTTCTACAGTTAAAAACAAATTTTGTGCTTCATGTCACGCAGATACGGAGTCACACAGAGATGGAGTTTTGCAAGGTCCAGTGGGTTCAGAGCTCTCAGAAATACGAGTAAAGATGGAAGTTGCTGCTTTGATGTCCCATGAGCCTTTGACTCATGAAGCTTCCACCAGTACTTCGCCCCTTTCTGAAGGTTTTAAATGGCAGGAACCTCATCAGTCCCTCTCACTTCTGCCGAATGTGCTGTTGAAGAATGAAGATATTGGTGGCACAGATCCGCAGTCATCCATCACCGTTAAGTCAGAGGGGTGTGATAATCAGACTGGTGAATCAAACTCATCTGCAGTGCAGTCTGGCAGCGATTGCCACGCTCAAATTCCAGTACCTGAACAAGACCGTCCGTCTCTTGAACTTCACGTTGAAACTTCTGATGAGGTGTTACAAAAGGGAATTAAAAATCACCAGAACACATCAATATGCACAATTTGTAGCAAGTCTTTCAGCACCAAAGGAAGTTTGCAGAGACACATGCTGGTGCACCAGAATATGATGCCTTTCTGCTGTGATTCATGTAGGAGTTGTTTTAAATCGAAATTCCACTTGAAAGAACACGAGAGACCCCATACAGGTAATTGCCACACTATTTCTTTATTTATCTGTAAAACCTGACTTGGTATTTATCCACCCATTTGAAACTTTCATGCTCCAGAACATAAGTGATCCATGTGACTCCAGTGGTTTCATAAAGCAATGTGATTGATTTGGGTGTAAAAGAAAAATAAACTCAATATCAAACTCAAACTCACTGAGGTATTTATAAAGTGAAACAAATGCTGTCTTAATATGGGGCTTTAGTCCAGTGAATGCAGTTATATTGCCTTATGGAGTAACCCATATCAACATTGTGTTTTTAATCGGTAATCAAATTTGTACACATTTCTATCCCTACCAAAATACGAGCAAAGAATCAGACCGAAGAACCAGTTAACACACGGCTCTCCCATGTGGAAATAATTCTGCAGCCAGACAATGTAAATGTGAACGCCAACTCATGGCAATCTACTAGATTAAGAATCTCTGCTCAGGGCCCTGGGAAATTTCCTTTCAATTGCAAGATATGTGACAGGCCATTCAAACCTCAAAAGAGCATGAAAACCACATGCTTTTGCACCAAGGTGATCGAAATTACCCATGTATATTTTGTGGCAGAAGGTTCCTTAAGAGCTGGCGTCTCGCAGAGCATTTAAGAATTCACACTGGTGAAAAACCATTTGGATGCAATAAATGTGGAAAGACGTTTGTTCAGTGGAATCAGGCAAGATCACATAATTAAGCATCATGAAGGAGATATGTCACTGTTATCAAAGGAAAAAACCTAAACCTGTAAATTTTTACTTGTTATTACCACCTCTTTAGCAAAGAAATTAGAATAGTAATATTAATTTTGAATTTCAAATGTACTTTCCTAATTGTTAGGACTTTTATCTCATGTTTTGTAAATAAATGTTTATTCTTTATCTCATGTTAAAGGTATAGTTCACACAAAAATGAAAATGACCCCATTATTTACTTACCCTCAAGTCATCATAGGTGTATATGACTTTCTTCTTTCAGATAAATATAGTCAGAGTTATATTTAAAAAAAATAAATAAATAAAAAAATGTCCTGACTCTTCCAAGCTTTATAATGGCAGTGAATGAGTGTTAAGATTTTGAAGTCCAATAAAGTGCATCCATCTATCATAAAAAGTGCTCCACATGGCTCCGGGGGGTTAAAAAAAGGCTAGGGCTGGCTCGATACCACTTTTTCATAAGCGATACCAATCCGATACCAGCGCAGTCTTTTTTTTTTTAAATCAGTGTAGAATTTCTATACCTCAGTGTGTGTTGATCTGCTCATCACTCTTTTGTGTTTTACACACAATCTACTAAATGTAGACAACTTTACTGTAAAGAAAAACAACAAATGAATGAATATGTAATTACAATCTATGACAAAAATACTATTATAAACTAGGTTAGTGGATAATTCTGTAGCAAAAGTTACTCTAGAAAAATCATGAGTGCACAAATAATTTGATAAAATCTAAAATTTGTGAAAAAAAAAAAAAAAAAACTTTATTGGGGAACAAAGAAAAGTGAATAAGTGTAGTTTAAAGTTTAAGTTTAAGTTTATTAAACAAATAATATATATATTATTTGTTTTCCATTAATGTATTTTACAACAACACAAAGAGCAAAATATAATTTTTTACCAGATTTAGTCTGGTAATCCAGGGTTCACTCGTTTTTTGTTTTATTATTGAATGTAGAAAAATGAGAAAACAGCTCCTCCTCCCCCCCCATCCGTGTAAAAAAGTGAAAGTCACCATCTCTGCCATTCTCTGCCAAGTGAGAGCAGGACATTTTGTGTGTGTGTGTGTGTGTGTGCGTGTGTGTGTGTGTGTGTGTGTTTGTGTGTTCGAAAAAGGAAGGCAATAAGCCTTTAGAATAACAAGGTGAGTTAACCCTATAGTTCACACAGTTTTAATAAGTTGCGATGGGTTAAATAAACTCAGTAAACTAAACAGCAGACAAACGAAACTACTTTCAAGCGCAGACCAGTATTGAAGTGTACAGCAAATATGCAGTCATAACTTTGTTTTTGCTGAGTTTATTTAATTATTATTGAGTAGGCCTATTTGATGTTCGCTTGGATTTTTTCCTCAGCAGGGGAAATAACACTGTCATTCATGGTCGTATGGTAAAAAAGTACATTTTTATTTGTGTACGTTCAAAATGACAACAAAATGTAATGCCTTTGAAAAATAAAGTGAACAGCAAAATGTGCTGCTTTAGCGCGTCTCGGTCTAATTGAGCATCTTTCTGGCGAGCGCCACAAACATGAACCAATACACAGCAAGTGTCATGAATCCTGTCCGTGATCTTTCACCTGCTCACCACCAGAGGCCACCTTCCAATTACATAGACATTCACACCACACAGACTGTTACATGCCACTCCATCAAAGACTTCATTTCCCATAATCCTTTGCCCAGTCTCATCAGCACTCACTGTTTTCACCTGTGTCTCATTTACCCTGTCTGCTCACTCTACATAAGCCTGGTTTAGTTTGTTATTCTTTGCGAAGTCTTGTTAGTTGTTATACTGCATTTCTGAGCATTCTCCCTGGATTTATGCCTCTTGGTTTTTTGATCTCTTGCCTGTTTTTTGGATTTACCCTTTGCCTGAGTTTCCTGCCTTGTCTATTGTTTGGATTGCCTGCCTGTGTTTTGACCTGTTGCCTGTATTTTGGATCACGTCTCTGGTTTGTCCCAATAAAGCTGCATTTGGATCTCCAACCTGTCAAGTCTCAGAGCAGTACGTTACAGAAGACTTCGCCATTTACAGATCCAGCAGCTGAGTGTCATCCTGATCACCATGGATCCGGTTAACCGGTTATTGTGTCTACGTCAGAGGGATTTATCGATAGAGGACTATGTACAGCAGTTTTGTGAGTTATCCTATCATGTACCCTTCGAAGAAGTTGTGCTAAAGGACTTTTTTCGTTTTGGACTTAATGAGCCTATTAAATCATGGTTCCCTGAAGGAAAGTTCAATTGTAGTTTAAAGGACTTTATGGACTATGCTCTAATTTTGAGCGGCTCTGTGTTCACTGTGGATGTCGTTGAGGAGGAACATGGCACCATACCAGAGTCTGTTCACATGATGGCTGCCAACACAGAGACTCGTTGCAAAATGGCTGCCAACACAGAAACTTTCCACAAAATGGCTGCCTTTCCTGAGTCTCATCCCATCATGGCCACTCTTCATGAGCCAAGTCAATTCACAGTTGATCTTAAAGAACCAAGTCAAGTCACGTCTGATCTTCCAGAGCCTCGCCATGTCTCGTCTGATCTTCCAGAGCCTCGCCATGTCTCATCTGATCTTCCAGAGTCTCGCCAGGCCTTCGCTGATCGTCCAGAGTCACAGCACGTCACCGCTGATCGTCCAGAGTCACAGCACGTCACCGCTGATCGTCCAGAGTCACAGCACGTCACCGCTGATCGTCCAGAGTCACAGCACGTCGCCGCTGATCGTCCAGAGTCACGTCACGTCGCCGCTGACCTTCCAGAGTCACTTCACGTCATCGCTGATCTTCCAGAATCTCGTCACATCTCCGCTGATCTTCTAGAATCTCGTTACGTTGCCGCTGATCAGCCCGAGTCTTGTCATGTCCGGGCTGACACACCCAGACCATCAAGGTCAGTCTTCCATTATCCCAGTTTGATGTCTAGTGTGAGGGATGTACCGCTGGTGTCTGCACACGCAGCTGGTATTCCCAAACCCACTCACTCCAACCCTTCTGTCCATGAACTAATTCCTCTGTCCGAAGTGCTTCCCAGGATGGGAATCGCTTTATGTTGCATTTGGGCTGCATACACCACCGCAGAACTGCCCGAGGGTGACGGCACACGCTGCAGAACCTCCAGAAGCAGCGGGGCTCGCCTCAGCCCCTTGTATGATGGTGGCGCCCAGCAATGTACTCTCAACCTGTTGTGTTGCGGCCAAAGAGACCGTTACTGAACTCTCCCTGTGTCCGGAGTTTACCACTGTAGTACCTCCAGAGGTGGCGGCAACTGCTGCAGAACCTCCAGAGGTGTCAGTGGTATCCATCTGCGAATCCTCGTCTTGTCCTGTCACGGCTAATGTGGCCATCTGTGAACTCTCGCCCTGTCCTGTCACGGCTAAAGAGGCCGTCTGTGAACTCTCGCCCTGTCCTTTCACGGCCACAGAGGCCACTCTTGAACTGTGGTCCTGCCCTGAATCAGCCGAGAAGGCTGGTTATGAACTTTTGTCCTGTCTTGAACTGGCAATGGAGGTCAATTATGAACCATTTTCCTGTCCTGACCCAGCCGAAGAGGCTGCCTTTGAACTATTAGTCCCGTCAGTCACTGAAATGTCTGTTATAGCGCAAGGGTCTGCCTTGGAACATTCTATCCTGCCGGTCATAAATCCTGGTACTAAGAGACCACTGTCCCGTTAGCCCTGTCAATGATAATATAACCACTCATAAACTACCTGCCTGCTCTGTTTCTCTAAATGTGTCTAATGTTAAGTCACCTGTCTGTTCTCTTTCTAGTAATGTGTCTGTCGTGCCAGTTTTTATCAGTGAATCTGATTATGAACTGTTAGTCTACCCGGTATCAGTCCATGAGTTGTTTGTCAGTTTAATTCCAGTCAATGCTCTGTCTGTCTCGAGTGTCTCAGTGTTCCCTAGGTCCCAGTCCCTGCCATGGTCTTCAGGTCTGTCTGCCCCCCCTGGTGGGTTTCTGCTCCGCCGTGGAGGGCTTCTGCTCCCTCTGCTCCACCCTTGTGGGCTTCTGCTCCACCGTGGAGGTCTTCTGCTCTGTCTGCTCTGCCGTGGTGGGCTCCTGCTCTGTCTGCTCCGCCCTGGTGGGCTTCTGCTCCGCCGTGGAGGGCTTCTGCTCCATCTGCTCCACCCTTGTGGGCTTCTGCTCCGCCGTGGGGATCTTTGGACCTGTCTGCTCTGCTGTGGTGGTCCTCAACTCCACTAGTACTGCCGGCTCCATCCTGGTTCCCTGTTCTGCCGGTCTTGCCTCAGTCCCAAGGTCTTAGACTTACACATGGACCAGGCCCTCCATCTCTCTCTCTGTTCCGCCTCTGCTCCACCGCCCTCCTGCTTTGTACTGTGTTTAGAGCGTCTGGAAGCCGCTCTTTGGGGGGAGGCTCTGTCATGAATCCTGTCCGTGATCTTTCACCTGCTCACCACCAGAGGCCACCTTCCAATTACATAGACATTCACACCACACAGACTGTTACATGCCACTCCATCAAAGACTTCATTTCCCATAATCCTTTGCCCAGTCTCATCAGCACTCACTGTTTTCACCTGTGTCTCATTTACCCTGTCTGCTCACTCTACATAAGCCTGGTTTAGTTTGTTATTCTTTGCGAAGTCTTGTTAGTTGTTACTGCATTTCTGAGCATTCTCCCTGGATTTATGCCTCTTGGTTTTTTGATCTCTTGCCTGTTTTTTGGATTTACCCTTTGCCTGAGTTTCCTGCCTTGTCTATTGTTTGGATTGCCTGCCTGTGTTTTGACCTGTTGCCTGTATTTTGGATCACGTCTCTGGTTTGTCCCAATAAAGCTGCATTTGGATCTCCAACCTGTCAAGTCTCAGAGCAGTACGTTACAGCAAGAGCATACTTGATGCACCTACTAAAATCTACATTTAAATTATTTGACGTATCAAAAACGTGACTTTACAGTCTGGAAAATATGGTAGGCTATAGCATTTTTTTTTTTTTCGCGGACCCTCTGACACTTTGAGAACCGCTGGATTACACCATAGACTGTATATCTACACAGAAGAAAGCGCTGTCTAATCTCTGCCCCGGTACGAGTTGTGTCGAGCTATTCATTAATCTGGTTGTTTGATGAGAAAAAAAGATTAAATGGAGTTGCAATAAACGCACGAAGAATCCGTTCACCTCCAGCAGTGGAGGACTATTAATCTGACTCGCGAAACTGCGGAAGAACTGCTGGTATGGTTTGATCTTCGACTGACCAATCAGCAGAAAGGGGCATTTAATTCCCGTCCACATGTAGAAATCGAATATTCAAGCTGAAATACTTTTTTCTACCCCTGAAGGAAAAACGAAAAATTAAGCTGAATTCTTGTTTTTCGTTTCTTGGAAAAAAATGGAAAAAGGAGCTGTTTTCTCATTTTCTACTTTCAATATTAAATCAAAAAACGAGTGAACGCTGGATTCCCGATTTTGGTTTTCTAATTTCAAAAGGAAAATCCGTTGGCTGCCAAGTACACGGACCCCTAATAAAGGCCTTCTGAAGTCAACGAAAATCAGTGCTTTTTCTAGTCTCATGAGAACCAAGTTTTGTTTACAGCAAAGGAAAACCATTCTCCTCTTGGCTTATATCGAAATCCTCCGACATTTTTATTAACAAATCCTTGCTTTTTACTTCTAATTCCTGACTAATGTTTTGTTTTGCTCTCTCCTCTGCACTTCTGTGTTTGTCATCTCTCACCGGAGCTTACGCTACACCTACATCCTATACGTCATCTGCTGGACGCCACTCTCTTGCGAACGCGCGTACGACAGAACGACGGAAGCTAGAGATAACAGTTTATAAGTTTTAAATAGGGATATGTTTCTTACACAAAAACATCAATTCACTTCAGAAGGCCTTTATTAACCCTCTGGAGCCATGAGAAGTACTTTTTATGATGAATGGATGCACTTTATTGGACTTCAAAATCTCAAAACCCATTCATTGCCATTATAAAGCTTGGAAGAGCTAGGAAATTTTTAATAACTCCGACTGTATTCATCTGAAACAAGAAAGTCATACACACCTAGGATGGGTTAAGGGTGAGTAAATCATGGGGTAATTTTCATTTTTGGGGGAATTGTCTTAAAAGAGCTTTCATAGTGATTTGTGTTTCTAACTTCCGCCATTTTTTTGTTTATATTGTACATATATTATAATAATCTCTGAAGTTCAATAGGTCATCATTGTGCAGTTCTAGCTTTAAAGCTTCATTAAACTCTAATTTAATATGTTTGTCAGTAGTCCCACAGCAAGCAAACCAAAGGCATCTTATGTTTATAAGCCTTAACTCATATTGTTTGCGGTAAGTGCACTTTTGCATGGTAAGGAGTATTTTTTTTTTTTTTTTTTTATGGACTCTCAAAGTGTTTTAAAGTGCTTTAATGGCAGAAAAAGCCATCATAAAATGTGTGCGTGGGTTAGGGCGATTGATTCATCTGTGTTAAATCTTTAACAATGTAAACCTCTAATATCCTTTCCAATCATGCAAGTAAGAACAATATATATGCCTACAGTGTTGGGGTAACGTGTTACAAGTAACGTGATTAGAAAATATTTGTTACTTTTTCACATTTATTGACTTACAGATTCTTCTGCATGTTGAGAAAAATCGGGAGTAAGTGCAAAGTACAAACATGCACACAATTAAAATTATTCTGATTGTTTGAATGGATTGAGTGTCATGCTGAATTCTGATGTCTGTCCTACAACAGCAGTAAACAGACTTCATTTTATCAGCCCTTGCGAACAAGTATAATAAACAGTCAGCATATGGGTTCAGATCCAGGAGAGACAGTAGGAAGTAGTGAACTCTATTCAGGCTAACCTTCAAGGGGAGGATAAAGTTACTCACCCTCATGTCCTTTCATGTCATGAAATCTCAGTCCCTCCACTGAAACTACACTTCAGAATATGAGGTGAGTAGGCTACTTTTGGAGTGCTCGGTGAAGACCTGATTGATAACAGGTGTGTGTTTACAAGTTCAGGGAGAGAAAAGGGACTATGGAATGAGCATTTGGAAATAGTTAAGGTAGTATTAAAAGTATAAAACCTATGCAGTGCATTTAGAATCCATCTTTTACTCTGGAAAAGTTTTTTTTTTTTTTTTTTTTTAATACAGACTTTGAAAATCTCCCACTACCCTATATTGAGAGAATATTTAGTTTAATGGTATGCTGACATTGTTCACAAATCTGCAGTCATTACACATGAAAAGAGACTGAAATACAAAACTGACAACATACAGGAGTACATGATCTTTCCTGAAATCACTTTACCATCTTTTTTCCCCCACTCCTCATAAACAAGTACACTAGAGAGTCAACAGCTGTACTAGATGTGTTGTTTTACAGACAAATATCCACAGTGGCACTAGTGTGATGAATCACATTGTCTTTTTAGCCGATGACCCCTGCACTAGTGAACCGGCATCAGGGTCGTGGTCACCCAAGTCTCACTGATGCACAAGGGGAGTGAAGGCAAGCCTATCTGGGCTGATCATGTATCTTTATGCTGTATTTTTAATGTAGTGGGCCTAATTTTGCCAGAGGTCCTGGACATCTTGTTAAACAAAAACAAAAAAATAATGCAGATTAATTTTCACATGCTTCTTTGTTCATATTTACCAGGGTGTCAATAATTCTGGCCATGACTGTAGCTGCCTGAGCGTGTTCCAAATCTGGCCGCCGAGTGAACTGATGTGCCTTGGAAGGGACTTTAGTAGTTTGATTACTTTTATTACATGGTCAATAAAATCACCATATGTTCACAATAAGAGAAATATACAAAGTTTATTTCCATCTGCTCAAGTACACGGTGTCAATTTAATAAACTACAATTGTAGATATATGTGTGTGGGTGAGGGAAAATTATTAATGTATGTAATTATCTACCACTGCAAACTTTTAACACACTTTTAAATAATGCATTTAGAATCAGATCTTAAAATATTGCAAAACAGTCAGTATTGTTAAAACAAATGTAAAACACACATGTCATTTAAAAATACATTTTTACACACACAGTAAATATATACACGCATAGGGAAAAGTTTTCTGATCTGGACAGACAATTTGAATAGACAGAAAGACTCAAACAAGCATGACATCAAAACTCCACATTATGAGGGTTTTTACTGGATGTGAGTCATGTTGAATTATTTTGTCTGTCATTTTTATAACAACAGTGAACAGACTTCATTATAGCACCAACATCAGACTCATTAACAAGTACACTAAACAGTCAGCAAGTGGGTTCAAGTACAGGAGAGATCTAAGAAGAAAATTAAATTTAAAGAATGTTAAGTTTAGGTTAAACTGATACATCCAAAGAGCAATAAAATTCAAAATTACAAAGGGAAGAATGAGAAAAGTGTACGTTAACAGCACTAAGAACAAACTGCCCAATATTAATTTGCGCTCAGGAGAAGTAAGTGATATTGAGTGTGAAAGACCCCGATAAGTACCAACAAAACAGAGAATGATTATTGGGTAGGGAATTATACATGCTATAGATCGCGGCAGGATATCAAAATCCAGATAAGAGGGGTTTATCTTTGCAAAGATCAGAGGCACAAACCTGATGATTAAAGAAATAAAACAAGACATTTTTAGTGAATTGTGAAACCTGTACCTAATAGGGTGACAAACCAAAAGATATCTTTCAAAAGCAACAAATGCCATAAAATACAGACGCACAATCAGAGAATAATAATATCCTCCTGTCAACTCTTCTGACCGCCATGTGGCTGTTGTTAATACAAACATACAAATGATCTGAATGAGATCTGAAAGAATCAACTGTATCACATAAACTGTAGCAGAACGATGAGATTTGATGAGAAAACACAAGGCCAACAGAGTTAAGAGCATGATTGGAATCTCAATGATTGAAACAACCCAGACATATAACGACCTTGCAAAAGATAGTTTAGCATGAAAAGCACTGATTTCATTCAGAAATATCACATAACCTGTATAATAAAATCCAGAGCCATTCATAGAGCCATTGATGGTGATGTTGTATTCTGTCATTATCTCACAAAATCTAGACAGACAGCACTGAAATAATAACAAACCTGTCATTAGTTTCAAACACTAGTTTTAAAGAGACATGTTTCTGAAACACACTTGAAATGCACATTCACTCTTTTCTGATGTTTTCAGATAAAATATATTTTGTTTCTTTTTTTATTGAACCGCTCTCTTATTACCATCTAGTTATATTACATCTAATATTAGATGTTGACAGGGAATTAACTGCAATTCCTATATGACTTAATCTATTAATCAGATTTATTAACAGATTATATAGATATCTTTATTAGTTGCTGATGCAGCAGTCATTAATGATTGGCATAATTTTCCATGGTTCATACATAAAGACTATCTTTCCATTATTATATCAGTGCACCCATATTATAAAGTGTTACCAACTGACTGAACTCAGAAGCAGAAGTCTTTATTTTCTTAATGTATGTTACTAATCTCATTGTGATTGATTCTTCTGTGCATTTTTTAATTGTTTAAATCACATTCTGATCTGCCTTCATTCATATGCAGCACTTACTTTTTACAATCCATTCAGCAACTGATAGGGAAAAAAAATGTCCTATATTTTCATCTTGTTCGATAAGCTGTTACAATAAGGTAGTAAAGTTGTTTGCAGCTTCCGTTTCATGTTGACTTTAAATTTTTAAATATCCCATTGACAAACACTGAGAGAACACTTCCCATTCAAAAACACATATGATGATGGCATCATCACAATATTTGCATGGAAATTCTGATTGGTCTTCCTTCTCACGGTACTGAATTATGATCTAACTAACAATATATAGCCATCTATACACTGCAAAAAAAGGTTTCACATTATGTTTTTATTCTCATGCATAATAATCTGTAGAAAACCAGAAGTGTGCTGAATGTCACGACAACAACAAAGCTGCTCTGATGCAGTATTTCATTTATACAGAAACAAGTCCTAAAACTTAAACTTACCTAAAACTTGAATACTATTATTTTTCTGTCTTGCAAGTACTCCTGTCTACTTCGGGAAAAGCAATTGTACAGTAGTGAGTGGTAGTAGTAATAAAAGAAAGAGTTTGATATACATGATTAAAAAAATTCTAAATTACATTTACTCTTAAAAACTACAAACAATCACACTGATACCAGAGACTGGTATACAAAAATAACTAACAATATGAAGACTTGATCTTACCTGGAATAAGATATATCTCATTAGTAGATAACACCCAAAAATACCCAAAACAATTACATTTTGCTTTCCTTAAAAATATTCTCAATCTTAAAATCAAGCACACTAGTTAAGAAGTGTTGTGTTTTTACTGATTAAAAATCCACAGTAACACAATGACAGTTTACAATAGAGATGAGACAATTCACACATCAGGATGACATGGTTTTACCTGGAAACAGTGTGGCTCCACAAGGACTGAAGTAGTGATGGTGTTTATGAGTTTTTGTGGTTCTTTTATAGTCTGAATTAACTTGGAGAGTGTTAAATGGAGAGTGTTTCTGTCAGCTAATAAGCTGAAAGACAAACCCCTGTCAGTTTATTAAGATTGATTAAGCTGCATTAAACATCATCAGTCTGTAATGAAAATGTAATCGCATATAACACAGCTAAATAGGCCATCAAACAAAACCTATTAGCAAACAATTAGCAAACAAAACCTAAATGCAATACAAAGACACATAAGGTCAAGAATACCAAGAATTTCAGAGTGAAAAAAAAAAAAAAAAAAAATTACTCAGAAATTCAGATGATTTTCACACTCATGTCAAGTCCTACAAATGTTCATACAGGTATATAGAAGCCAGTGGCACTTAAAGTTCAGGTCGTGTCTGACAACTGAATATCCTGATGTTTGTTTTTGGATGAGCGAGGAGGATTTTTCTTGAAACCCTCCTGAACAACATGTGGTGATGTAGTGGTTATTTGAATTTTTTTTAGGATTTCTGACGCCAAAAGTCAACTAATCTGTGCAATTCTCCAGCTGTGGTCCTTGGAGAGTCTTTGGCCACTCAAACTCTCCTCCTCATCATTCATTAGGGCGATATAGACACAAGTCCTCTTCCAGGCAGATTTGTAACATCTTTAGTTGATTGGAACTGATTAATTATTGCCCTGATAGTGGAAATGAGGATGTCCAATGCTAAAGCTCTTTTCTTTCAGCCATTTTCTGTTTAGTGAAGCTAAACAATCTTGTTCTGCACATCAGAACTCTATTCTTTGGTTTTACTCCTTGTGATGGATGATTAAGGGAATTTGGCCTTTGTGCTCCTCATATTTATAATCCTGTGGAACAGCAAGTCATGGCTGGACAATTTCATGCTCCTGGTCAACCTGGAGTGCTAAAAATGTAAGTATGAATGGGAATACACTTCAGAGAAATTTTACTCATAAGAATTTTTGTGGTGCCAATAACTGCAAAAGGAGTAAAAACCTTTATTTCATAATGAGAAATAAATGCCCCCCTCCCTCCACTTTCAATTGTTTAACTTCAATGAAAGGTTAAAACTTTGTGAATTTTTTGAATGAAAGATCAGAAAGATAAAGATGCAGATTTATTATTACATATTAATGGAAGGCACTGTGTATATGTATATATCACCCATTTTCGGCCCAGCTTCAGCTCCCTGACTGATGGCAGGAGATTCAAGAATCATCAAGAATTAGTTTTTCCCCCCAAATAATTGACACCTAACTTTAGATTTAACGATTGTCCATTCATTTGATAGTTATGGTTATGTTATATAATCATAAAACTAGGTTACTTGTTGAATGTCAACCAGCACCTAAAGCCTAAACAAAAATGTACATTTTTCTTTCTTTCCATAAAGAAAGGGAAGAAAAAAAATTTCCACGGGTATTAAATAGTTATATTACTGTTAACAGCTGTGAAGGATTTAACTCAAGACTTAATGACTTCCTGAGAGGCTCTAATATTCCCTCCATTAGTATTTTTCCTCAACATCCCTTGAGTATCACAACAGCACTCCCCCTGACAAAAGGAGGTTTGGTCTCTGTCATTAGAAACCATTTCCTCTAATTAACAAAAGTTTTGTCTTAAAAGCTTAGATTCAGTTATGGTTGCACTTTTCTTATGGATTCTTATTATCATTTAGTTTAATATGCATGCCACATATATCCTCCCATATAAAGTTTCATCTCTGCACTGCTTTGTTCGAATTTCACTTAGTTGAAGGCAGACTGGACATCACTGCATCCACATACAGGTTTGTTACTTCTTGTATTTTTGAAAGGTGAATTACAAAAGCCATTTTTGTGCCCTTGAAGGGCACTACAGGAAACGGATGTAATTTCAAATTAAAGTGTGCAACTTAACGCTTTCATGAATTTGTTATCCTACAGAAAAGAGAGTTGGTACTAAAGATCGCCAAATTTGTCAGATTACTGTTCATGGTCACCACATTAAGTGTACCAGTAATGTAGTGTCAACAGTAATTAAACACACCTGAACAAGCTCATCAAGACCTTCAGGATTACTAGAAACATCCAAACAAAAAAGTATATTTGCAATAGTTCCACTTTAGCACAATCAAATATACTTCAGTATATCTTTAGTTGGACCTCAGTAATACTTCTGCACAATTAAAGTGCATTAAGGACAAATTTAGTGGTTCCAACTTAGCGGACTTTATATATACCAGTTTAGTATACTAAAAGTACAGTTGCAGGGTATTTTTGTTAAGCACAAAAATATGTAAATGTATTTGTAGTATACATAGCACAAAATAAATGTATTTCAAATATATATATATATATGTGGCCGGCTTGATGTCCTACTTATTTGTTAAGGGAAAAGACAAAGCCAAGACATCTAACAAAAGGATTCTTTTATTCCTGACTAAGCCTAAAAAGGGGACTCGGCATTAATATTTTGTTGGGGGGAAAAGTTTTGGGATTCAAATAAATGAGAAAAATTGTACAAAACAGAGTAACAAAAACAAAGACAACCACCCACTTGTCTTCAGTGGGTACAGGAAGTAAAATAGTAAGCAATAATATGGAAAAGGTTCTTCACACAATTAATCTCAAAACAAAAACTCCAAATCACAAGCCCCATTCAACTTAAACCGGTGCAAACCAGGTTACAAAACTTATAAAGGGTGTACAAAACAACGGCAGTGGCCTGTTTGTGCCTAACAATACAAATAGAACACAGAATATGAGCAATCAGCACATTTCACCACATGAATGCATCACCCACTTTATACACAGTTCACATTTTTACCTTCTTTTAAGTCAAGTCAAGTCAAGTCACCTTTATTTATATAGCGCTTTTAACAATACAGATTGTGTCAAAGCACTTAACAGTATCAAATTGGAGGATAGAGTGTCAGTAATGTATAATGATAAGATTAAACACTCAATTTTCAGTTAAAGGCATTTCATTATTGAATTCAGAGATGTCATTGTCTAGCTCAGTTTAGTTTAAATAGTGTCTATGAAATCAAATTGACAATAATCGTTAGAAATTAAGTGTCCCCAACTGAGCAAGCCAGAGGCAACAGCGGCAAGGAACCAAAACTCCCTCTGTGACAGAATGGAGAAAAAAACCTTGGGAGAAACCAGGCTCAGTCGGGGGGCCAGTTCTCCTCTGGCCAGGATATTATTATTTATTTTTTTTACATATTGTTTTAATTAAATTTTAAATGTATAAATGTATTATATTTTTATTTTTATATTGATGTAATTTCTAACAATAATAGTATTATGTAGTTAGGTATTTTATTATATTATATTTATTTTGTTTAATTTTAAGTTTTATTGTATTTAAGTCGAGGTCTTCACTGGGGATATGTCCCCGGGGCTCATCCAGGTGTCCGGCCTCCGCCGACGATCAGGGTCGCAGACATCATCTCCCGGCGCCGATCCACCATCTGATCCGGACACGGACTGAGAAACAGAATAAGAAAGAAACAGACAAATATTAGCGTAGATGCCATTCTTCTTACGATGTAACGAGTACATCGTGTGTTATGAGGAGTGTTCCCGGTTCCGGTTGATCTAATTAATGCAGCCTAACAATCCTTTAACGGATTTGAATAATAGAAGTGTATTAGTGTGTTATGTGTAAACCAGGTTAAAGAAATGTGTCTTTAATCTAGATTTAAACTGACAGAATGTGTCTGCCTCCCGAACAGTGTTAGATAGATTGTTCCAGAGTTTGGGCGCTAAATAGGAAAAGGATCTGCCGCCCGCAGTCGATTTTGATATTCTAGGTATTATCAAATGGCCAGAGTTTTGAGAACGCAGCGGACGTGGAGGACTATAATGTGATAAGAGCTCGCTCAAGTACTGAGGAGCTAAGCCATTCAGGGCTTTATAAGTAATTAACAAGATTTTAAAATCTATCCGATGTTTGATAGGGAGCCAGTGCAGTGTGTTGTACTGTAACTTACTTTTACAAAACAATAAAAGATATGATGACACACGAATTCCTTGGATGAACAACGCTTTAATCCAGACTGAATTCACTTCTCTATCTCCACTTCTCTCTCTTCTGCTCTCTGTTTTTCTATCACTATATTTCCCCCTAGTGTTCATTCTTTGTAATAACAACTGTGTAAACACAACATCCCCCCACGACGTAAGATCTAAACCTTACAACTAATTATGAATAATAACAAAACTCCCCTATAAAGCAATTACACAGTGTACCCAAGAAAGTACAATTATTTGAATATTACTTCCCATTTAAGAACTTCCTGAACAGATTATTGCTTACACTATATAACCAATTTATGTGACAGGAAACAGAAGTAATGTATAGGCAACATGTAACTATGCGTTTACATCTTGAAATCCTTGAGCCACGAGGGAGGCCTGCGTGTTCTTGACGGACGTCCCTCGGCCCGCTGAGAGTTCTCTGTTTCATTACAGGTGGAAGTTTCCTCCGCCTGCTCAGGTGAAAGATTAGGCATCTGAACAGCTTGTGCCAATTGCGACAAATGCCATTTCCTTCCATACTCTAGTAAGTAGGTACTTGGGCCCGCTTGTTCCTCAATTCCAACAGGGTCTGAAAATTTGCAATGTCCCTTCGGCACATGAAAGGGCTTACGCACTCGCACCCGGTCCCCCTTTTTTAGGACAAGTGGTTGTGCACTGCGTTTAGCATCAGTGTAGCGCTTCATCTGTGATTGCTTAAGGACAACTCGCTTATGAATAGTCGCTGGCTGGAGGGTACTGGCAGGAAGATGAAGTGCAATGTTCAGTTTTGTTCTCATCCTCCGCCCATGGAGCAGTTCAAAGGGTGAAACTCCTGTGGTGGCATGTGGAGTAGAACGGTAAACTTGGAGAAAGTCAGTAACCGTACGCTTCCATGGCTTAGACTGCACTATAGCGGACTGTACACAGTCCTTAAGAACCCTGTTAAAGCGTTCTATGGCACCATTCACTGCTGGATGATACACAGCTGTGCGTACTGGAGTAATGCCTCGTTCTTGCAGGAAGGTTGTGAACGCGTCTGAAGTGAATTGTGGCCCATTATCCGTAACCAACTCAACCGGGTAACCATGCCGACTAAAGACACCATTGAGAAAGTCAATTACAACTCCAGTGGTCACGGATGATGTAAAGGCCACTTCCGGCCATTTGGAATGGTAGTCAATCAAGGTAATAGCGTATTTACAATCCCAAACAGCGGTGTTAAACGGACCAACAATGTCCATGCCCAGCTTATTCCATGGTACATCTGGGAAGGGTACTGGTTGGAGAGGGGCGGTCACAGTCCGTGCAGATTTATCCAATTTTTGACACAACTCGCACGTGGAGACCTGCATCTGGATCACTTTATCCATTGCAGGAAACCAGTACAGCTCACGTAAGCGCTGCTTTGTCCGTACGATTCCCTGGTGACTCTCGTGCGCGAGTGCGATTACTATGTGTCGCAATGTCACTGGAACTACTAGACGGTTGTCTCTGAATATCACATTGTCCTTGACACTCAGTTCATTCCTTACATGATAATATGGCTGCAGGTCGGTATGCACAGCTTTTATGGAACTCGGCCAGCCTTGCTCGATTTGTGTGCGCACAGAGGTCAGTTCAAGACACGAGGCTGCAGCAGTTTCAAACTCGCTTGGTGAAATCGCAGTCAAGGAGGTAGACAGCAGCGCAACTAGTTCTGGTTCATCGTCGGGGTTGAAAGCAGAGGTAAGAGGAAGGGGTAACCATGACAGGCAGTCCCTGACTCCACAATGAAGAAGGTGGCAGGACATTTGACATTGTCTTTAAGAACAGTAGCCGGCATGCAGCCAAGCACCTCAATAGGCGAGCGCGAGTAAGTAACTAATCGTGCAGTCGATGGCTGCAGGTGTGTGCCCGTGAAATTCTCTTCATACACCGATCGAGGCAGAACTGAAACAGATGCACCAGTATCCACGGTCAGTTCCACAGTTGCAAAGGAATCTGGTGTTTGGATGCCCACAGCACACTGAATTTTATTTAGTGTGCTGGATTCTTGGATTAACAGTAAGGTGTACTCAGGTAAGACAACTTCTCTAACGGTGTGTGTTGGAGTCGAACGACACACACGTGCAAAGTGTCCTTTCTTTTTACAGTTCTTACACACTGCTCTTGTTGCTGGGCACTCCCTTGCATTAGCCAAGTGTCCACTAGAACCACAACGAAAACATGAGCGTGCATGCGCAGCAGGTGCATGAGTTTTTGGAGTAGTCTTATCGGTGGACGTGGTTCTTTGCTGTTTGCGCTGATGAGCCTTTTGATGAATTTGAACAGCTTGCACAGGAATGCAACGCTCTCCTATGGCCTTTGCTTGTTCTGATGCAGACTCAACTTGGGTCGCAGTTGCGATGGCTTCTGCCAAAGTAAGGTTAGGTCTTAGGAGAAGTCTCTCATGAATCCGAGGATCCGACACATGCTCTATGAGTTGATCTCGGATCATATCCTCTGTATTAGGAAAGTCACAAGTCACTGCTAACTGTCTCAGTGCAGCGATATAGTTCACTATGGACTCATGAGCGCCTTGTACTCGTTTCCGGAAATTATGACGCTCCACCACGACATTTATGGCAGGTGTGAAATGTGTGCTCAGTGCAGTGATAGCAGTCTCTAGTGTATCTCCAGTCTCTGGTAAAGTATAAAAAATCCTCTGCCCTTCAGTTCCTAAGCAATGAAGCAGTAAGGCTCTTTTCCTCGCCTCTGGCCAAGCATCACCTGTAGCTCCCACGACGAGGAGATAGTTGCGGAACATCCTTATCCACGTTGTAAATGGAATGCTAGGCTCACCCGGGCAAGGTAGAAATAAGTCTGGGAATGGAGCATTCAGCGTAGCCATTGTTGCATAATATAGCTGTAAAAGCACCTCGTCGCCAATTTGTTGTACTGTAACTTACTTTTACAAAACAATAAAAGATATGATGACACACGAATTCCTTGGATGAACAACACTTTAATCCAGACCGAATTCACTTCTCTATCTCCACTTCTCTCTCTTCTGCTCTCTGTTTTTCTATCACTATATTTCCCCCTAGTGTTCATTCTTTGTAATAACAACTGTGTAAACACAACACAGTGTTGACAGAACTGGGCTAATATGGTCATACTTCCTGGTTCTAGTAAGGACTCTAGCTGCTGCATTTTGGACCAACTGTAGTTTATTGATCAAGCATGCAGAACAACCACCCAGTAAAGCATTACAATAGTCTAACCTTGAGGTCATAAACGCATGAATTAGCATTTCTGCATTTGACGTTGAGAGCATAGGTCGCAATTTAGATATGTCAAAGTCAAAGTCAAAGTCAAAGTCAGCTTTATTGTCAATTCCACCACATGTACAGCACATACATACAGAGAATTGAAATTGCGTAACTCTCAGACCCTTGGTGCATACAGTTAACACTAAACACTAACAGTAATGTAAAAAACAGATAGTTACAGTTTAAATATATATAAATACAAACTATACAGATATGCAATAAGGACATTGTAAAAAAGAGATAGTTAAAGTGGCGTAAGGCACATGGCAGATAGTGCAACCATTAAATAAACAAAACTGTGCAGATATAATGGGTGTAGTGCAAAAAAAACTGTGCAGATGTAATGAGTGTAGTGCAAAAGAGCTTATCAGTGTTAAAGTGATGAAGAGCTAAAGAGCTCAGAGAACAGTCTTAATTAAACTGACCTAGGAGGTAGTTTGCAGTCAATGCTGGATGGGGTAGTGATCAGTCCAATGCTGCACAAAGTGACTAGTGCGGGTCACAGTTTGTAAGTGGGAAAGGGAGGGGGGGGTTGGAGGGTCAGAGTTCAGTGGTGCGTGGGGCAAAAGAGGGGAGGGGGGGCAAGGTCGGGAGGGAGTTCAGCTTCCTGACAGCCTGATGGATGAAGCTGTCCTTCAGTCTGCTGGTCCTGGCCTGGAGACTCCGCAGTCTCCTCCCTGATGGCAGCAGACTGAAGAAGCTGTGTGTCGGGTGGGTGGGATCACCTGCAATGCAGAGGGCTTTGCGGGTGAGACGGGTGTTGTAGATGTCCTGGAGGGAGGGGAGAGAGACACCAACGATCCTCTCAGCTGCTTTCACTATGCGTTGAAGTGACTTGCGGCAGGACGCGTTGCAAGCGCCATACCACACAGTGATGCAGCTAGTAAGGATGCTCTCGATGGTGCCTCTGTAGAAGGTGTACATGATGGGGGCCGGGGCTCTGGCTCTCCTCAGTTTGCGGAGGAAGTAGAGACGCTGTTGTGCTTTCTTGGCCAGTGCTACAGTGTTGTTGGTCCAGGAAAGGTCCTCTGTGATGTGCACACCTAGGAACTTGGTGCTGCTCACCCTCTCCACAGTCGCACCATTGATGGTCAGAGGAGCATGCTGAGTGTGCACTCTCCTGAAGTCAACAACAATCTCCTTCGTCTTCTCCACATTCAGAGAGAGATTGTTGTCACTGCACCACCCGGCCAGGCGGCTCACCTCGCTCCTGTAGTTTGTCTCATCTCTGTTGCTAATGAGACCCACCACAGTCGTGTCGTCCGCAAACTTAATGAAAAGGTTGGAGTTATGTGACGGTGTGCAGTCGTGGGTCAGCAGAGTGAAGAGGAGGGGGCTCAGCACACATCCTTGAGGGGCCCCTGTGTTAAGTGTGATGGTGCTGGATGTGTTACTGCCGACCCGTACTGCCTGAGGTCTCCCAGTCAGGAAGTCCAACAGCCAGTTGCACAGAGAGGTGTTGAGCCCCAGCTGGACCAGTTTGTGAATGAGCTGTTGAGGGATGATTGTGTTGAATGCTGAACTGAAGTCTATGAACAGCATTCTGACATATGAGTCTTTTTTGTCCAGATGTGTGAGGGCTGGGTGGAGGGCAGTGGCGATGGCATCATCGGTCGAGCGGTTGGACCGATATGCAAACTGGAAGGGGTCCAGGGAGGGGGGGAGGGCAGACTTGATGTGGTGCATGACTAGTCGTTCAAAGCACTTCATGAGGATAGGAGTAAGTGCGACTGGACGGTAGTCATTGAAGCAGGATGGAGATGACTTCTTCGGGACTGGAATGATGGTGGTAGCCTTGAAGCATGTGGGGACAACAGCCTGACTCAGCGAGATGTTGAAAATGTCTGTGAAGACATCAGTGAGTTCCGCTGCACAGTCTCTCAGTACACGACCAGGAATGTTGTCAGGACCCGGAGCTTTTCGTGTGTTGATCCTGCTGAGGGATCTCCTCACACTGTCCGGGGACAGCGTCATCACCTGGTCGCCGGGAGAAGGTGGGGTCTTCTGTGCAGTGGTGCTGTTTTGTGCCTCAAAGCGAGCGAAGAAGGCGTTCAGCTCATTCAGCAGGGGGATGGTGCTGTCACAGGTGCGCGGTGGGGGCTTGTAGTCCGTAATGGTCTGAATCCCCTGCCACAGGCTCCGAGTGTCTCTGCTGTCGCTGAAGCGATGGGCTACCCTCCTGGAGTACTGTCTCTTGGCCTCTCTGATGCCGCGGGATAGATTGGCCCTAGCTGTCCTCAGGCCCACCTCATCTCCGGCTCTAAAAGCAGCGTTCCGAGCCTTCAGGAGTCTGTGGACCTCCCCTGTCAGCCATGGCTTCTGGTTGGCCCGGACAGTGATGGTCTTTGTGACTGTTACATCATCAATGCACTTGGTGATGTAGGCAGTGACAGTCTCTGAGTACTCTTGGAGGTCTGTGGTGTTATTGTATGTGGCAGCCTGCTTAAACATATTCCAGTCAGTGGTGTCAAAACAGTCTTGAAGTGCCTCTGACGACCCTTTTGGCCACACTTGTATCTGTTTGTGAACAGGTTTGGTGACTTTAACGATCGGTCTGTATGCAGGCATTAGCATGACAGTGATGTGGTCTGAGGTGCCAAGATGGGGGAGGGGAAGGGCCTTGTAAGCTCCTCTCTGGGTTGTGTAAACAAAGTCCAGAGTGTTGTTTCCTCGTGTTGGAAAGTTCACATGTTGGTGTATTTTAGGGAACACACTCTTTAGGTCTGCGTGATTAAAATCCCCCGCCAAGATGAGAAAAGCATCTGGGTGGGCTGTCTGCTGCTCACTGATGTGCTGGTACAGTTCATTAAGTGCCTCACTCCTGTTGTTGTTGGAGTTGGGAGGGATGTATACAGCAGCGAGTAGTATGGCTGTGTATTCCCTCGGTAGATAGAACGGCCGACACTTAATAATCATAAACTCCACCAGGGGCGAGCAGTGTTTGCAGACCACAACAGCGTCGCGGCACCACGCGTCATTAATGTAAACACAAAGCCCGCCGCCGCGGGTCTTACCTCCCTCGACGAGAGCTGAGGGAGGTAAGACCCTGTTTTTGAGATGGAAAAATGCAGTTTTACAGATACTAGAAACATGGCTTTCAAATGAAAGATTGCTATCAAACAGCACACCTAGGTTCCTAACTGATGCAGAAGAATTGACAGAGCAGCCGTCAAGTGTTAGATAGTGTTCTAGATTATTACATGTGGGGTTTTTAGGTCCGATAATTAACACCTCTGTTTTTTTTTTCAGAATTTAGCAGTAAGAAGTTACTCGTCATCCAATTTTTATATCGACTATACATTCCGTTAATTTTTCAATTTGGTGTGTTTCACCGGGCCGTGAAGAAAAATAGAGCTGAGTATCATCAGCATAACAGTGAAAGCTAACACCATGTCTCCTGATAATATCTCCCAAGGGTAACATGTAAAGCGTGAAAAGTAATGGCCCTAGTACTGAGCCTTGAGGTACTCCATACTGCACTTGTGATCGATATGATACCTCTTCATTTACTGCTACGAACTGATGGCGGTCAGATAAGTACGATTTGAACCATGCTAAGGCACTTCCACTAATGCCAACAAAGTTTTCTAATCTGTTCAAAAGAATGTTGTGGTCGATAGTGTCGAACGCAACGCTAAGATCCAGTAGAACTAATAAAGAGATACAACCATGATCAGATGATAGAAGCAGGTCATTTATAACTCTAATGAGAGCAGTCTCAGTACTATGATACGGTCTAAATCCTGACTGGAATTCCTCACAGATACCATTTTTCTCTAAGAAGGAATATAATTGTGAGGATACTACCTTTTCTAGTATCTTTGACAGAAAAGGGAGATTTGAGATCGGTCTGTAATTAACTAGATCTTTGGGGTCAAGTTGTGGTTTTTTAATGAGAGGCTTAATAACAGCCAATTTGAAGGTTTTGGGGACATATCCTAATGACAATGATGAATTAATAATAGCCAAAAGAGGATCTATGACTTCTGGAAGCAGCTCTTTTAGTAGTTTAGATGGAATAGGGTCTAACATACATGTTGTTGGTTTAGATGATTTAACAAGTTTATACAATTCTTCCTCTCCTATAATAGAGAATGAGTGGAATTGTTCCTCAGGGGATCTATAGTGCACTATCTGATGCGATACTGTAGCTGACGGCTGCATGGTTACAATTTTATCTCTGATAGTATCGATCTTGGAAGTAAAGTAGTTCATAAAGTCATTACAGCTGTGCTCTTGGGAAATGCCAACACCTGTTGATGCTTTATTTTTCGTTAATTTAGTGACTGTATTGAATAAATACCGGGGGTTATGTTTGTTTTCTTCTAGAAGAGACGAAAAGTAATCAGATCTAGCCATTTTTAATGCTTTTCTGTAGGATAGGGTACTTTCCCGCCAAGCTATACGAAATACCTCTAGTTTTGTTTTCCTCCAGCTGAGCTACATTTTCCGGGCTGCTCTCTTTAGGGTGCGAGTGTGCTCATTATACCACGGAGTCAAACTGTTTTCTTTGATCTTCCTTAAGCGTAAAGGAGCAACTGTATCTAAAGTTCTAGAAAAGAGAGAGTCCATAGTTTCAGTTACATCATCAAGTTTTTCTGTGCTGTTGGATATGCTGAGGAATTGAGATAAATCAGGAAGATTACTTACAAAGCAGTCTTTTGTGGTAGAAGTGATGATTCTACCATACTTGTAACAAGGAGTAGAATTTACAGTTTTAGCTATATGGAGTTTACACAAGACTAGATAATGATCTGAAATATCATTGGTTTGCTGCAGAATTTCAACACCACTAACATCAATTCCATGTGACTATTAAATCTAGAGTATGATTTCGACAATGAGTAGGTCCTGAAACTTGTTGTCTAACCCCAATAGAGTTCAGAATGTCTATGAATGCTGATCCTAATGCATGTTTTTCATTATCGACATGGATATTAAAATCACCAACAATTAAGACTTTATCTGCAACCAGTACTAACTCCGATAGAAAATCAGAAAATTCTTTAATAAAGTCTGTGTGGTGCCCTGGTGGCCTGTACACAGTAGCCAATACAAACATCACAGGGGATTTATCACTAACACGTGTTTCTCTAGATAATGTTATACGCAGCACCATAACTTCAAACGAGTTATACTTAAAGCCTGCCCTCTGAGAAATACTGAGAATATTGCTATAAATTGTAGCAACACCTCCCCCTTTACCTTTTGGACGTGGCTCATTTTTATAGCAGTAATCTTGGGGGGTATACTAATTTAAAGTAATGCATTCATCTGGTTTTAGCCATGTTTCTGTCAAACAAAGCACATCTAGCTTATGGTCAGTGATCATATCATTTACAAATAGTGCTTTTGTAGAAAGGGACCTGATATTCAGTAAGCTTTATGGAAGTTTTATCAATTGTTTCTCTGTATTGTAAACATTTTTTATTTGTTGAACATCAATTAAATTGTTACTATTACTTTGGTTTGGACGTTTTCTGTATTTTCTAGTACGGGGAACAGACACAGTCTCTATAGTGTGATATCTAGGTGAAGGAGTCTCTATGTGCTGAGAATTAACTGACTTCTGTGACGTGAGGCGGCTAGCAGACGGTCGGTTTAGCCAGTCTGTCTGCTTCCTGACCTGGGCCCTAGTTAGTCAAGTACGAACTCTAAGACTATGTGCCATATTTCTAGAGAGAAGAGCGGCACCACCCCAGGAGGGATGAACACCATCTCTATTCAACAGGTCAGGTCTGCCCCAAAAACTCTTCCAATTGTCTATGAAACTTACGTTATTCTGCGGGCACCACTTAGACATCCAGCCATTGAGTGACGACAGTCTGATATGAATCTCATCGCCACGGTAAGCAGGGAGGGGACCAGAGCATATTACAGTGTCTGACATCGTACTTGCAAGTTCACACACCTCTTTAACATTATTTTTAGTGAACTCCAACTGGCGAAGTCGAACATCATTAGCGCCGACGTGGATAACAATCTTACTGAATTTACGTTTAGCATTAGCCAGCACTTTTAAATTTGCCAAGATGTCAGGCGCTCTGGCTCCCGGTAAGCATTGGACTATGGTGGCTGGTGTCTCTATTTTCACGTTCCGTACAACAGAATCGCCAATTACTAGAGCACTTTCATCAGGTTTCTCAGTGGGTGCGTCACCGAGTGGGGAGAACCTGTTTGATGTTTTGATCGGAACGGAAGAGCGGTGTTTTGACCCACGACTATGCCGCCTCACAGTCACCCAGTTGCCCTGCTGCACGGGCTCAACCAGAACCGAACAATGTACAGGAGTCCCTGAGCTGGTCGCATCCAAAGCAGTATCTTCAGCCCTCACATTCTTACTATCCTCAACTAAAGTTTGGATGCGTGTGTCTAGTTCTAAAATCTTCTCTGTCAGCCTAACTATTTCCCTGCATTTATCACATGTGAATCCCTCGTCGCCGACAGAGAGAGATAAACTGTACATGTGACATGAAGTGCAAACAAGAGAAGGAGAAGCCATTACTCACCGTGATTGATGAATGATACCAACTTAACTTACCACTTACCACTGTTGTTTGATGAACTTGTGAAAAACGGAGCGAGAGAGAAATGAAAACGGAGCGAGAAAAAAGAAAACAATAATAGGCGCGAATAGAAATCCGAATGGAACCGCGAGTAACAAGCTAGCCGGCTAACGAATGTTAACGCGCTGCACGCGCGCTGCACGCGCGCTGCACTCGCGGTTTTAAAAGCGAACGATCAAATTAGTTAGATTAGTTTGATAGATAATACCAGAAATATGGTGGGAATTAAGTTATGTATTATCACTTTAAACAACAGAGAGTGAAAGTAAGGTAAAGATTCAATAAAAAAGTGGAGCTACAATCGCAAACCTCTCAGCAACGTACAGTGAAAACAGCTTTTCAGCATCTGTGGAGCTGCGGTCTCTTCTTTCAGTTTAGCATATTAACCAGTAAATAGACTAAAGGTAACAGTACACACTTTACACAGGGTACAGTACTTTTCATGCCATATACGGAAACACACTTTGGGAAAATAAAATCAACAAAACTCAGTCATATTAATCCTCTGAAGCACAGAAAAAGATCACGTAGTAACTGGCACTTGTGTGATCTCATGTATCGTTTCTCTCCCCTCTGACACAGTATAAAAGACCAGAGTTACTGCATGTTCAGTAAATATATGAAATAAACAACAATATTAAACATTTTAACAACTCTTATAACATATTTTTAGGTTAACTCACGCTCAATCTCCGTCAATGTGATCTGAATTCCTCTTCCTCAACAGGAGATCTCTCACGTGATCATATCGATCACAAGTGCAGTATGGAGTACCTCAAGGCTCAGTACTAGGGCCGTTACTTTTCACGCTTTACATGTTACCCTTGGGAGATATTATCAGGAGACATGGTGTTAGCTTTCACTGTTATGCTGATGATACTCAGCTCTATATTTCTTCACGGCCCGGTGAAACACACCAAATTGAGAAACTAACGGAATGTATAGTCGATATAAAAAACTGGATGACGAGTAACTTCTTACTGCTAAATTCTGAAAAAACAGAGGTGTTAATTATCGGACCTAAAAACCCCACATGTAATAACCTAGAACACTATCTAACACGTGACGGCTGCTCTGTCAATTCTTCTTCATCAGTTAGGAACCTAGGTGTGCTGTTTGATAGCAATCTTTCATTTGAAAGCCATGTTTCTAGTATCTGTAAAACTGCATTTTTCCATCTCAAAAACATATCTAAATTGCGACCTATGCTCTCAACGTCAAATGCAGAAATGCTAATTCATGCGTTTATGACCTCAAGGTTAGACTATTGTAATGCTTTACTGGGTGGTTGTTCTGCACGCTTGATCAATAAACTACAGTTGGTCCAAAATGCAGCAGCTAGAGTCCTTACTAGAACCAGGAAGTATGACCATATTAGCCCGGTTCTGTCAACACTGCACTGACTCCCTATCAAACATCGGATAGATTTTAAAATCTTGTTAATTACTTATAAAGCCCTGAATGGCTTAGCTCCTCAGTACTTGAGCGAGCTCTTATCACATTATAGTCCTCCACGTCTGCTGCGTTCTCAAAACTCTGGCCATTTGATAATACCTAGAATATCAAAATCGACTGCGGGCGGCAGATCCTTTTCCTATTTAGCGCCCAAACTCTGGAACAATCTACCTAACACTGTTCGGGAGGCAGACACACTCTGTCAGTTTAAATCTAGATTAAAGACACATTTCTTTAACCTGGCTTACACATAACACACTAATACACTTCTATTATTCAAATCCGTTAAAGGATTGTTAGGCTGCATTAATTAGATCAACCGGAACCGGGAACACTCCTCATAACACACGATGTACTCGTTACATCGTAAGAAGAATGGCATCTACGCTAATATTTGTCTGTTTCTTTATTATTCTCTTTCTCAGTCCGTGTCCGGATCAGATGGCGCCGGGAGATGATGTCTGCGACCCTGACCGTCGTCGGAGGCCAGACACCTGGATGAGCCCCGGGGACATATCCCCAGTGAAGACCTCGACTTAAATACAATAAAACTTAAAATTAAACAAAATAACTATAATATAATAAAATACCTAACTACATAATACTATTATTGTTAGAAATTGCAACAATATAAAATAGAAATATAATACATTTATACATTTAAAATTTAATTAATACAATAAGTAAAAAAATAAATAATAATATCCTGGCCAGAGGAGAACTGGCCCCCCGACTGAGCCTGGTTTCTCCCAAGGTTTTTTTCTCCATTCTGTCACAGAGGGAGTTTTCGTTCCTTGCCGCTGTCGCCTCTGGCTTGCTCAGTTGGGGACACTTAATTTCTAACGATTATTGTCAATTTGATTTCATATATACTATTTAAACTAAACTGAGCTAGACAATGACATCTCTGAATTCAATAATGAAATGCCTTTAACTGAAAATTGAGTGTTTAATCTTATTATTATACATTACTGACACTCTATCCTCCAATTTGATACTGTTAAGTGCTTTGACACAATCTGTATTGTTAAAAGCGCTATATAAATAAAGGTGACTTGACTTGACTTGACGTGCAGGAACACAAGACTTGTATGATCAGCAAATTAAACCATCCAATCAATAAAATCACACGACTGTAATCACCACACACTCACAAGTTGATATAAAGCTGGAAATTTCCTCTCTTTAACAGTTTTATCAACTATTTCTTCCTCTGTGTGATTCCCATTTCTAACTATGCTCTCCTTCAGTCTAACGTGCACACTTCCCTCTAGCGCATGCACAAACTCTTAAAGGGGACAGCGCACATAACTTAGTTAAAGCAACAAAGGTGAATTACTGGGGAACTTAATCAAGTATAAGGTGAATCTTGCCCCGGTTACACTCTCCCCTGCCTACAGTCAACGTCCTCGATGACTGAAAACACCCTTTAATCATTCACTACTCCTTGTAGTTTACCGGATGTGTACAAGACCATACCCGCTAACACTTGGGAAAGGACATCGGGACTGAGGACACAGCATTACAAGTGGATTCAGGCAGTCTGTTTGGGTTACTGTGAACACCAGCAGTTGAACGCTGGGTCCTGCGTGGCGTAGGAAGGGGCATATCCACTTGATTACTCTTTGCCCTAGGCTTTCGGGGAACAGGAACTGGTCTGGTCAACACCCCGTCTGAAGGTGAATCAGTTCTCACAGTATCAGGCAGAGAGAGCTCTCCAACAACACTCACCTCATTATTCACTTGTGCATCATTATAGCTTTCTTGTGCTTCTTCAACTCCACCCTCAGCACAACTGTCTGGTTCCTCATCTGGCTGCTGTGACTCCTCAAGCACTAGGTCCTCTGGGTCCTCCTCAGGCCATCTAGTTTCTTCCACAAGCACACATTCTGCATCTATAGAAAGCATCTCATCCACCAACACAGAGGTAGGTGCTTCTTCTACAGGTCTCACTTTTCTCCGTGGCACTGGGACCGGTCTCGGACAGGGCCTAATGTCTGATCTATGTACTCTTTTTGCAGGACCGCCTCCTACTGGCGCCACAGTGTGGGTCGTACCATGTACCTCCACCGCCTTATAGGCTGTGGGTGCCCAGGCATCCTGTATCTTGTTCCGTCCTGGGGGACGATACCGTAAGTACACCTGCTGACCAACTGCTACTTCTGGACAGTATACCCCACTCTGACGCTTGGCAACTCGGTCTGCTGCCTTCCTTTCAGCGTACTCACGTGCCTGGGCATGAGCATTCCGAAGTCGCTCCTTATGGACAGACAACCAGGCAGGCTCCTTTTCTAGCACTGGCTCCTGGCCCAACAAGGCATCGACTGGTAAATGTGGCTGCATCCCAAACAGCATATAGTAAGGGGAGTAACCAGTAGAGGAATGAGGTGTCACATTATAGGCGTACACCAGCTCAGGTAAGTACTCTGGCCACTTCCGTTTCTTTTCAGGTGGTAAGGAACGCAAGAGGTCATGCAGAGTTCTGTTAAATCTCTCACACTGTGCATTTCCCTGGGGGTGATGTGGCGTAGTGCGAGACTTTCTCACCCCATACAGTTTACAGAGCTCTGCAATAACGGCACTCTCAAAGTTCCTCCGCTGGTCTGAATGAAGACGCTGAGGCACACCGTACTTTAGGAACCATTCCTTCAGAAGGATCTTAGCAGTAGTGTCCGCCTTCTGATTGCGAGTGGGGAACGCCTGGCTGAACTTAGTAAATACATCGGTCACAACCAGGACATTCTCCTGCCCATCTGACGCTGGCTCCAGTGTGGTGAAATCCATTGCGACCACTTCTTGTGGATGAGAAGCCAAGAATGGGGTCCAAGGTGCCTGAATCTTGGGCTGTGGCATTTTGGCTAGCACGCAGCGCTGACACTTCTTCACCCACTTATCCACAGCGTCATACATCCCAACCCAATAACAACGCTGTTTGAGCAGGCCCAGCGTCCTCTCTACGCCCTGATGCCCCATCTGGTCATGGACAATTTGCAACACCATTTCGACCAGACATGCCGGGAGCAGCAACTGTCGGCATTCCCCATTGAACATGTCGTCAATGGTTCTGTACATCAGCCATTCTTTCTCTTGAATCCTGTCCCGCTGCTTAAGCAACAACAGCACCGGTCTGGACAAGTACCTTCTCTCACGATTTGTGGGTTTCCTCTTTTTGTCCCAGAAACTCTTGAGCACACTGATGGTCGGATCTGCCTTCTGAAACTGACGAAGGTCATCCTTTGTGTATCCAGGTAATGTTGGGGTATTCTCTAGGTGTTCCTCTCCCATCTCTCCATTCTCTATGGCTGCCTGTAACTGTTCAATTTCTCCCTCTCTAGGACTTGTCACTAGCCCTGCCAGGTCAGCTCCCACTGCAGTCCCTGTACGAAGCCCACTGCAAATAGCCACACAGCCATCATACTCCAAATCCTCATTTACCACCTCCTTCCCCTCCAGTCCTGGTCTTCTAGAGAGTGCGTCAGCTGCGGTGTTACACCACCCAGGGCGGTACTGCACTTCAAAATCGAATATTGCAAGCTGTGCAGCCCACCTCTGTTCAATGGCACCCAACTTAGCCGTATTGAGGTGGCAGAGGGGATTGTTATCCGTTAGGACAGTAAACTTGGATCCTAGCAGGTAACTCCTGAACTTCTCCACCGCAGCCCATTTGAGTGCCAGGAGCTCCAGCTTCATACTACTGTAGTTCCTGTCATTCCGCTCTGCGCCCCTCAACCTCCGGCTTGCATAGGCTATCACAGTTTTACTTCCCCCTTGTTGCTGGTACAGCACAGTGCCCAATCCCAGGTTACTGGCATCAGTCTCCAGCACAAAACGTAGGCTGAAGTCTGCGTAGCCTAGTGTTGGAGCACAGGTGAGCTTCTCCTTGAGGTGCTCAAAGGCTTGCTGGCACTCTGTTGTCCAGGAGTCCTTAAACAACTTGTTGGCCTGAGCAACACTCCCCTGATGGACACAAGTTTTCACAACATCATGAAGCGGACCAGCCACCTTAAAGAAGCCCTCAATGAATCTCCGATAGTAGCTGCAGAATCCTAAAAAGGATCGCAGCTCCTTCAAATTGTTAGGGACTGGCCACTGTTTTACTGCACTCACTTTATCTGGGTCTGTGGACACCCCTTGAGCAGATATCGCGTGCCCTAAGAATTTTACCTCGGACTGCAGGAAGTGGCACTTTTCCACCTTAACCTTAAGTCGGGCCTCCCTCAACCTCTGTAACACAGTCTCAAGCCTCACTAAATGTCCCTCAAATGTACTTGAGTACACCAGCAAATCGTCCAAATAGACGAGTACCGTTTGAAAGACCAGGTCATTCATTATGGCCTGCATGAGACGTTGGAATGTCGCTGGCGCATTACATAGGCCAAACTGCATCCGCTGGTACTCATACAGGCCAAATGGTGTAATGAAAGCCGTTTTGTGACGGTCCTTCTCATGAACTGCTACCTGGTGATAGCCACTCGCGAGGTCAATAGACGAGAACATCTTGGCCTTACTCAAAGCATCCAGACTCTCATCTATTCGTGGCAACGAGAATGCATCATGCCTAGTTTTTCAGTTCAGCTTCCGGTAGTCCACGCATAGCCGAAGACTCCCGTCAGTCTTCCGAACTAACACCACTGGGGATGCATATGAACTGGAGCTTTCTTGGATGACATGCTTTTTGAGCAGTCCAGAGATATGGTCCTTCACTTCCTGGAATTGGTTTGGGGGTATACGTCGGTAAGACTGTGATACAGGAAGGTCATCGTTCAGGGGAATCTCGTGCTTTACCAGTTCGGTATAACTGAGGTCTTCATCCGTGATGGCAAACACGTCCAGGTATCCCCTCAGAAGTGCCTTCAGCTCCGCCTGTTGTGCAGGGGTACCGCCAATCTGCACTTTCTCCAAGGGACACTGCAGATCACCGCTAACCCCTGTCATTGGCCTCTGGTTTACAATAACCTCCTCATGATCTGCTGAGATTTGATGGAATCTAACTTCGCAGGAGCTACCCTCAACACGACGACCCTGGGCAAGAACCCCTAGTTTCTCCTTTGGTGGCAGCCACACACCTTCTGGAGACAAGTTTACTACCTGCACTGGGAATACTCGCCTACCGGGTAATACCAAGGTGGGAACCAGGACCAAACCACCTGGCAATGATGCCTTTCCTGGCTCAAACAAATTTAAGCCTCTGTTTCCAGCTACTTCTTTATGTGTTCTGGCCTGAATTGTAGCCACGGAGGCTGCAGGTACATACAACTTGCGTGTGCCTGCTACCCGGACCATAGAGTTCGCTCCTACTGGGGCTGCCTCTTGGACTCTGTTAAGGACGGCTCTCCAGTCAGCATCCAACATCCCCTCCAAAGCATGGTCAAACTCAGCTAGAATTAATTGTTTACAACGCTGTGCTGTGTTCATGCCAAGTATGCCTGGGGGCGCTGAGTCAGTCTCCCCATCATTCTGGTAACGTATCACCAAGAACCCACACCCAGGTATAGTCAACCCCATTATCTGGATATCAAGTTCAACATAGCCAAGGTAGGGAAGAGGCAAACCGTTGGCAGCAGTAATCTTTAACCACTTGCTCGTACAATGCAGGTCTTTGTCTTCCCCATGAAGATGTTCTTTGAAGAAGCTCTCTGTCAGAGTACTCACGTTACTGCCAATGTCTAACAGGCACTGGATTGCTACCCCCCCAGCGTGAATTTCCACTTCTGGGCACTTGCCCACTGCATGCTCCAGAAACCGCTCTTTTGTCATTGTGCCAGTCTTTGAGCCATCGGTGCCACCTCTCATTGCTCGGCTCTTCGCAATGGAGGCGCACAGTTTCCCAGAACCGGAGACTCAGGTGTAGCTAGCACAGGGTTTTCTTGAAAGCGCTGCCCAGTGCATTGCCTGGCTATGTGCCCAATGCCCTCACATCTCAAACAAATGGGTTGGCCATCTCGGGTATACTTTGGCTTAAACTTGGGCTTACTAGGTTTCTCCCAAGTTGGGTCAGACCTCTGAATCATGAGATCACGGACCGCATTTGTGTTGTGTAATTACCTTTATTACCTCTTGTAGGGCTACAGTCAAGTCGTTTGGTACAGTAGCGGTCATCCTTGCGTGCTCTACACTTTCCTCCACACTCACTAGGTTTCGGTTTCGGCCCACGTTAGTTAGACGAGGTCTGTCTTCTGAACACCACAACAGGGCCTCCTCCTGAACTTCAAATAATGTAGCATGAGGTCGCTCTCTAACCACCTTGCGCAGTTCCCTCCAGAGGGCTGAATCCCTCACCCCTTCTATAAACTGGTCTCTCAATGCCAACTGCACATCTGGAACACAATGTGGTCCTTGTTGCAGTGTAGCATTTAACATCAATGACAGTGCATGTGAAAAATCACGAAAGTCCTCACCGTCCAATTGTTTCCGTGCATAGAATGTGTGCAACAACTGGGAGGTGCTACGCTTTTCCCTGAAAGCTGCCCTCAAATATGAGAACAGGTCTTCAGCCGACTTGTCCTCCCTCCCCATACACAGCCTGATTTCATCTAGTGCTGAACCCTTTAAGTGGGAGAGAATAAAATCTACCTGATCTTCAGCATTCAACCCCCTAACTCTTATAACCCTCCCAAGTTCCTCAATGAACTCATCAACATTTTGGCAATCTTTACCTGGATCCCCACTGAAAGGTACGATCTGTCTCTCCCTGGGGATATACACATAGGATCTAGTATGGACATTAGTCATGTTAGCCAGAGCTGACATTAATTTATCATGTCTACGCCCCAACTCCAAGATCTGGGACTGAAGCTGTGAGACAAAGCCAAGACATCTAACAAAAGGATTCTTTTATTCCTGACTGAGCCTAAAAAGGGGACTCAGCACTAATGTTTTGTTGGGGGGAAAAGTTTTGGGATTCAAATAAATGAGAAAAATTGTACAAAACAGAGTAACAAAAACAAAGACAACCACCCACTTGTCTTCAATAGGTACAGGAAGTAAAATAGTAAGCAATAATATGGAAAAGGTTCTTCACACAATTAATCTCAAAACAAAAACTCCAAATCACAAGCCCCATTCAACTTAAACCGGTGCAAACCAGGTTACAAAACGTATAAAGGGTGTACAAAACAACGGCAGTGGCCTGTTTGTGCCTAATAATACAAATAGAACACAGAATATGAGCAATCAGCACATTTCACCACATGAATGCATCACCCACTTTATACACAGTTCACATTTTTACCTTCTTTTAAGCATATTAACCAGTAAATAGACTAAAGGTAACAGTACACACTTTACACAGGGTACAATACTTTTCATGCCATATACGGAAACACACTTTGGGAAAATAAAAAACTCAAACAAAACTCACTCATATTAATCCTCTGAAGCACACAGAAAAAGATCACGTAGTAACTGGCACTTGTGTGATCTCATGTATCGTTTCTCTCCCCTCTGACACAGTAAAAAAGACCAGAGTTACTGCATGTTCAGTAAATATATGAAATAAACAACATTATTAAACATTTTAACAACTTTTATAACATATTTTTAGGTTAACTCATGCTCAATCTCCGTCAACGTGATCTGAATTCCTCTTCCTCAACGGGAGATCTCTCACGTGCAGGAACACAAGACTTGTATGATCAGCAAATTAAACCATCCAATCAATAAAATCACATGACTGTAATCACCACACACTCACAAGTTTATATAAAGCTGGAAATTTGATTAGTAATATGCTTTGCTAAGAACTTCATTTGACAAATTTAAAGGTGATTTTCTCAATATTTTGATTTTTTTGCAACCTCAGATTCCAGATTTTCAAATAGTTGTATCTCGGCCAAATATTGTCCAATCCTAACAAACCATACATCAATGGAAAGATTATTTATTCAGCTTTCAGATGATGTATAAATCTCAATTTCGACAAAATTTACACTTATGACTGGTTTTGTGGTCCAGGGTCACATATGGTAATCATTATGATCACAAGCTGTAATCATTGCTTAACATATTCATTATGTGTACATAACTGAATACATGATGCTAATTAGCCACATAACCAGTATTATCTAATAGCTGTACTACTGCCATATACAGGTGCATCTCAATAAATTAGAATGTCATGGAAAAGTAATTCAACTCAAATTGTGAAACTCGTCTATTAAATAAATTCATTGCAGACAGACTGAAGTAGTTTAAGTCTTTGGTTCTTTTAATTGTGATGATTTTGGCTCACATTTAACAAAAACCCACCAATTCACTATCTCAACAAATTAGAATATGGTGACATACCAATCAGCTAATCAACTCAAAACACCTGCAAAGGTTTCCTGAGCCTTCAAAATGGTCTATCAGTTTGGTTCACTAAGCTACACAATCATGGGGAAGACTGCTGATCTGACAGTTGTCCAGAAGACAATCATTGACACCCTTCACAAGGAGGGTAAGCCACAAACATTCATTGCCAAAGAAGCTGGCTGTTCACAGAGTGCTGTATCCAAGCATGTTAACAGAAAGTTGAGTGGAAGGAAAAAGTGTGGAAGGAAAAAGAAAAAGATGTACAACCAACCGAGAGAACCGCAGCCTTATGAGGATTGTCAAGCAAAATCGATTCAAGAATTTGGGTGAACTTCACAAGGAATGGACTGAGGCTGGGGTCAAGGCATCAAGAGCCACCACACACAGACGTGTCAAGGAATTTGGCTACAGTTGTAGTATTCCTCTTGTTAAGCCACTCCTGAACCACAGACAACATCAGAGGCGTCTTACCTGGGCTAAGGAGAAGAAGAACTGGACTGTTGCCCAGTGGTCCAAAGTTCTCTTTTCAGATGAGAGGAAGTTTTGTATTTAATTTGGAAACCAAGGTCCTAGATTCTGGAGGAAGGGTGGAGAAGCTCATAGCCCAAGTTGCTTGAAGTCCAGTGTTAAGTTTCCACAGTCTGTGATGATTTGGGGTGCAATGTCATCTGCTGGTGTTGGTCCATTGTGTTTTTTTTTTTTTTAAACCAAAGTTACTGCACCCGTTTACCAAGAAATTTTGGAGAACTTCATGCTTCCTTCTGCTGACCAGCTTTTTAAAGATGCTGATTTCATTTTCCAGCACGATTTGGCCCCTGCCCACACTGCCAAAAGCACCAAAAGTTGGTTAAATGACCATGGTGTTGGTGTGCTTGACTGGCCAGCAAACTCACCAGACCTGAACCCCATAGAGAATCAATGAGGTATTGTCAAGAGGGAAATGAGAAACAAGAGACCAAAAAATGCAGATGAGCTGAAGGCCACTGTCAAAGAAACCTGGGCTTCCTTACCACCTCAGCAGTACCACAAACTGATCACCTCCATGCCACGCCGAATTGAGGCAGTAATTAAAGCAAAAGGAGCCCCTACCAAGTATTGAGAACATGTACAGTAAATGAACATACTTTCCAGAAGGTTAACAATTTACTAAAAATGTTTTTTTTTTTTTTTGTTTTTTTTGTTTTTTTATTGGCCTTATGAATTATTCTAATTCGTTGAGATAGTGAATTGGTGGGTTTTTGTTAAATGTGAGCCAAAATCATCACAATTAAAAGAACCAAAGACTTAAACTACTTCAGTCTGTGTGCATTGAATTTATTTAATACACGAGTTTCACAATTTGAGTTGAATTACTGAAATAAATAAACTTTTCCACGACATTCTAATTTATTTAGATGCACCTGTATATATCATTCTGACACACTCATATCTGACCCATAACAGATTACTTCCTGATTATATCCTTGAAAAACATACACTTTTTGTGATGCTGCTTTGAAACAATATGCCTTGTGAAACGCACTATACAAATACAATTTTATTGAATATAAGTAAATATTTATAAGAATAACAGAGTGCATGCAACCAGTTAAACTATTTGCACTATGTATTTATTTTTCATTTTCTGTTCATCACTGAAGGCAAATTACTGCACTTTGCAAAAAAACTGCAAGCAATGCATATTTGATGTTTAACATACTGCTATGTGGAGTGGAATTTCAGACCAATACAATTTTTCTGTTGTCAGAGCTGACACAAAAGAAAGAGAAACAAATCAACCAAAAAGTGACACTTTTATTGTATAGTGTTGCCTGTCCAGGTCATAGAATCCTGGCAGAGACAGATAATACAGTAGTTCAAACTATACTACACAGAATAGCAGAAGAGATAATCACATACTGCACAATGGAATAATATTCAAACTTATTATTAATACATTCATTCATTCAGTCTTTTTTGTATAATTAACCACACTTAATACAGTATGTGACATAAAATTGATATTTTATAAAGTGAGTGAACATTTTTACTAAAATAGAGCTTCATTAATCATTTACCTATTGTAAACGGTCACTGTTTAAATATTATCAATATGTTGATTTTATACATGTACAACCATACATAGAAAAAAAAACACACATTAAAAAAAACTTATTAATTGAATGATCTGTCTGATCTGAACAGACAGTTCAATTAATAAGAATGTACAAGCAAACATTTCACAACATCAAAGTGCTTCAACACTTTAAACAGCTGTTAGTTCACTGCACATCATGTTGCATGTTGAGTGTTTATACTGGACGTGATTCGTGTTGAATTCTGATGTCTGTCAGTTTTACAACAGCAGGGAACAGACTTCATTATATCACCAACATCAGCCCTCATGAACAAGTACAATATACAGTCAGCAAGTGGGTTCAGATACAAGAGACACTCCAGAAAGCGGTCAGCCTTTTCAAATATCATGTTCATTCTTTCTATAGAGGTAAAATAATTAATAAAATCCATGATTACAAAGGGGAGAATGAGACATGTGTAAGTCAACAACACAAGGAACAAACTGCCTAATATTAATTTGCGATTAAGAGAAGTTAGTGATATTGAGTGTGAAAGACCCCGATAAGTACCAACAAAACAGAGAATGATTATTGGGTAGGGGATAAAACATGCTATAGTTTGGGACAGGTTTGTGAAAAACAGATAAGGTGGTTCTATGACTGCAAAGATCAGAGGCACAAACCAGATGATCAAAGAAATAAAACAGGAGAGTTTGAGTGAATGGTGAGATTTGTACCAGTGAGGATGAGAAACCAAAAGATATCTTTCAAAAGCAACACATGCCATAAAATACAGACCTGCAATCAAAGAATAATAATATGCACCCATTGATTCAAACGAGTCGAATTTTGTTGGGATTAATAATATACAAATGATCTGTATGAGATCTGAAAAAATCAAATTAATTACATAAACTGAAGCAATACGATTAGATCTGATAAGAACACACAAAGCAAATAGAGTTAAGAGCATGGTTGGAATCTCTATGACTAAAATAACCCAGATATATAATGATTCCGCCATGGACTGTTTAGCATAAAAATCAAAAATTTTTCTGTAAAATAACCAAAGTCCAGAAATAGGCGGGCGACTGATGCTGTTGTTGTGTTCTGTCATGTCTCACAAAATCTTGACAGGCAGCACTGAAATAGTAACAAACCAGTCATTAGTTTTTCTTAATAGTTTAACACTGTTGCTCTGTTTGTCTTTTTGATACTTAATACTTTAAGAATTTTGGGCTGTTTGAAAAGTTAACACTTTATTTTGATAGTTCACTTTAGACATTCTACTTGCAAAGTTACTTATTGTTAGTAGAATGTCTGAAGTGGACTACTGAAATAAAAGTGTAGCCTTTGAAAATCTCACAGTTACTTTTTTGAAAGAATATCAAAGTCAAAAAGTCAAAGTCTGCTTTATTGTCAATTCTGCCACATGTACAGCACATACATACAGAGAATTGAAATTGCGTGACTCTCAGACCCATGGTGCATACAGTTAACAAAACACTAACAGTAGACGTAGAATGCAAATAAATACAGTTTAAAATATAAAAACAAACTATACAAATATACAAATAAGGACATTGTAGAAAAAGAGTTTGATTAAGTGGCATAAGGCACATGGCAGATGAAATGCAAATCGGTTAAACAAAACTAAACAAAACTGTGCAGATATGAGTGTAGTGCAAAAAGAGCTTAACAAAACGAAAACTGTGCAGATATAAAGAGTGTAGTGCAAAAATCGCTTATCAGGCTGTTTAAAGTGACAGAAGAGGTAGTTGAGTGGGGTCAGTTCAATACTGACTGAGGTAGTGGGCAGTCCAGTGGTGCACTAAGTGACTGGTGCGGGTCACAGTGTGTGAGTGGGAGGGGGGGGTCAGAGTTCAGTGGTGCGTGGGGCAAAAGAGGGGAGGGGGGGCAAGGTCGGGAGGGAGTTCAGCTTCCTGACAGCCTGATGAATGAAGCTGTCCTTCAGTCTACTGGTCCTGGCCTGGAGACTCCGCAGTCTCCTTCCTGATGGCAGCAGACTGAAGAAGCTGTGTGTCGGGTGGGTGGGATCACCCGCAATGCAGAGGGCTTTGCGGGTGAGACGGGTGTTGTAGATGTCCTGGAGGGAGGGGAGAGAGACACCAACAATCCTCTCAGCTGCTCTCACTATGCGTTGGAGTGTCTTGCGGCAGGACGCATTGCAGGCGCCATACCACACAGTGATGCAGCTCGTTAGAATGCTCTCGATGGTGCCTCTGTAGAAGGTGCACATGATGGGGGCCGGGGCTCTGGCTCTCCTCAGTTTGCGGAGGGATATTCAACTTTTAAAAACTAACCGACTGCTGTGCACAGCTAACAGAAAAAAAAAAGACACAATCTGAGTATCAGACAACAGAATTTTAACTTGCATAAAACTTTAGCATTATTGCATATAACATCATAAAGAACAACAAACAGTTACAATCACAGTGAGCCTGAAATAGAAAGATACCTGGAGATTACCTGGAATTCAAGTATGTATTCACGTACAGGACTGAAAATCAGTAGATGATGGTGTTTATGAACTGTTCAATCATCTAAGTGAAGGACACAACCCTTAAAATGGAGATTCTTCTGTTAAAAAGAAAAAAAAAAGAAAAACTTGCATTATGTTAGACAATATTTCTACTCCTCAAACAAGCACACTAGGGAGTCAACAAATATCATACAGTTGTACTACATGTTAAATTATTTATAAATATTCACAGTGACAGAAAACAATACAGACACACATGGGATGACATGAACTTACTTGGAATCAGACTGTGGATCCACAGAACTGGAGATGTTGCTCATCAGTAGATGATGGTGTTTATGAGGTTTTCACAGTCCTTTTATAGTCTGAATCAACTGTGGAAACATCACTTAAAAAGGAGTGGTTCTGTCAGATAATGATTCAAAGAAAAAAAAAAATATTCATTAAACATCATTTATCTGTAATTTGGATCCACAAGTAAAACCAGAATACAATAAAAGATACAAAATCAAAAAGATTTCAGACATAATGTATATATAATAATAAAATAATTTTAAATAATAATAAAATAAATTGTTTAATTGTATACAATTAAACAAACACATCTTCAATTGCAGTCTAGATGTTAATTTACAAAGCACTGTATAACTTCACTTTTTCATCTTCCTTTCCTGTCTTGTAATTGTAGGGTTGAAAATGATCAGAGACTTCTGCTTTTCTGTCCCAAACCTATTTTCAGCAACAAAAGGTCCATTTGGAATTCCTGAAGGCACAGAGGTGCTGATTATGATCAAGGCCTGTAGGCCAACATATGTATACATCGGGGGTCTGCTAATTGTCATACCTTTTGTGAAGCTGTAATCTCCTGATTGGTCAGTTCGAAAGCCTCACATTTGGTTTTTAGTCACATAGTCAAGGAAGGGATAAAAGAAGATTGTAACTGTTGCTCTGGCTCTTTTTCTTTCCTGTCTCTTTTCGTGGCTGGCAGTCTCTCTTCGCTGGGGCCATCTTCTTGGGGTTCTGCCCTCTCTTTCTCTTTTTCTTTCTTTCTCTCTCTCTCTCTCTCTCTCAGGTAATATTTTAAATACATGCTGGGTACAACTAACTCTTTATTTACCATCCTTCATCTATTTTGTAACCAATTCAAATGTAACCATAACAAAATACTGTTATTACACCATTTCATTTGCACAATACGTGCTAACTAGTCTTGATTCAACAGATTAATTTATTCTGGTACCATCTATACGGGCTGCTAATCTGAGATTTCTTCGTCAGAGAAGACTTACGTTCTACTAACAACAGAAATTAGGATTTCTTCGCTTATATCAGCTTAGTTCTTTATCGTATGATTTAAACATGCATTATAGCATTGATAAACTTTCTACTGCTCATTGTAAGGTGCATTCAAACTATAGTCTATCTGATTTTATCAGACACTGGATGTGTAGGATGTTAATAAAATTTATGAGACAAACACAAGTTTGATACTGAGTCTGCTTGCAAATAATGTTTAAACGATTGCCACTGTTCTCCACCATTTCGTAGCAAATTAGCTCTAAAGTGAACTGTATATAAATAATTACAATTAATTATGATTAATTATAATTATTTATATCGGCTCACAGTAATAAACTGTAGCAGAATTAGATTGCCATCTGCTGATCTGTTTGTCCAGCGAACATTCAGTGTAAATTCATATCAACTCTAAGAAAGGATATTTCCGTGGCCACAGAAAATACTTTCCTATTAATGCAAGAGCATGTAGCGAGGGTCAAAATTGTAAAGAGACATTAATTTGCAAGGCAGAACCAGAAACTCATGTAATTTGTGCACACAACTTTTAATAACTAAATGCTAACACACATAACTAATCTAAACAAACAAATGAATAAACATACACTCACGCGTACATACAAAGGGGAGCTAAAGTGGATGAATGAAGCCATTAGAGAAAACAGAGAATGCAGTTATGGAAAGAGTCAGTTAACCACCTGAGTAAAACCATCAGCGCCGTTTATAAAGGAGTCTATAAACTTTTACTAAACCTCCGGTTCGTTTAGTTAAATGTATGATACTTGCATTGCCTTGGTCGTTGACGAGTGTCCAGAATGCAGTCTCGGATGAAAGTCTTGATGGTTTCAAGGTTTTGGCCTCACGATCACATTCTTCCGGGTTGAAGAGTGATGAATTCCAAAGATGTCCTGACTCGATGGTGATTGGGAGTTTCTTCCCAGGTAGAAAGTGAAAAAGAGCTAAGAAAGAGATCTGCTGAGATCCGAGGATCTTTGGTTGGATGGAAAGTCAAGGCCGCAAGGCCTGGCGCAAAAACTTTAGGGTTGCTGAGGAGCTCACATCCTCCTCATCCTCATAGGATCTAAAAGAACCACAGACTGGTTGTGCTGAGGACTGCCAGATGCGGTAGTGCTGGCCCTGGGACTTAGCAACCAGAAGATGGAGAGAAGATGGGAGACGAGTAAAGAGACTAAAAGCCAGGTGGGTCACTGAAGTGAGGTCTTTTAAACCCTATGGAGGTCACACCTCTCGGGGGTCAAAGAGCCAATGGGGACTTGCACTTCTGGAGGGAAAGTTTACGACTCTTTGTCTCCAACCATGGTAATTTTGCATTGTAACTGCATTGGATGTTGATGCCCAGATTACTAAAGATTCTTAGAACACTAATATGTTGCATAGGTATAAACATAATATACACTCTCGATTAGGTCATGTGACTGGGTCTGTGACTGTTTGTTAATCTAATGAATAATTGATTTGTTAAATATAATGAACAAATGTGTGTCTGATTGGTCCAAATGCTACAGTTACACACAGACTTTTATCTCATGTTTTGTAAATAAATGTCTATTCTTTATCTCATGTCTGGCATTAAAGGTATAGTTCACACAAAAATGAAAATGACCCCATTATTTACTTACCTTCAAGTTATCATAGGTGTATATGACTTTCTTCTTTCAGATGAATAAAGTCAGAGTTATATATATATATATATATATAAAATTTCCTGGCACTTCCAAGCTTTATAATGGCAGTGAATGAGTGTTAAGATTTTGAAGTCCAATAAAGTGCATCCATCTATCATAAAAAGTGCTCCACATGGATCCGGGGGGTTAATAAAGGCTAGGGCTGGCTCGATAGCACTTTTTCAGAACCGATACCGATCCGATACCAAAAATTCTGAGTATCTGCCGATATTGATCCGATACAGCGCAGTTTTTTTTTTTTTTAATCAGTGTAGAATTTCTATACCTCAGTGTGTGTTGACCTGCTCATCACTCTTTTGTGTTTTACACACAATATACTAAATATAGACAACTTTACTGTAAAGAAAAACAACAAATGAATGAATATGTAATTATAATCTATGACAAAAAAATACTATTATAAACTAGGTTAGTGGATAATTCAGTAGCAAAACTTACTCTAGAAAAATCATGAGTGTACAATAATTTTATAAAATCTAAAATTTGTGGAAAAAAAATAAAACGTATTGGGGAACAAAGAAAAGTGAATAAGTGTAGGACTAAATCTGGTAAAAATGACATATTGCTCTTTGTATTGTTGTAAGATACATTAATGGAAAACAAGTAATATATATATATATATATATATATATATATATATATATATATATATATATATATATATATACTGTGAAATTAAAAGACATTTCTTTTAAAGTACTGCACAGTAATGAGGCAGCATCATATGACAGATGAGACGAACAAGAAAGGCTATTAATAATCTTTCATTGCGCAAAAATATTGTAATACGAAAGGCTCCAATACAGAGCGGCACAAAGCGCTTATGCTCATCCCGTGCGCAGAAGGATGTCACAGTGCTCTGGAGTACGCATAGAGAAGTTCAAAGCACAAAGTAAAGAGTAATGTATTAAATCTGTGCGACAGTTTATTGAGCCTTTTCTTTTAACCCTTTTAAATTTCATTTACTGTGCTCGTGAAGAACCATTCAAAGTGCTCTCTACAACAGTGTTGTGATCTAACAGAAACCCGGTTGAAAGTAACACGATTTAGAAACAGCACACACTCACAGAAGAAGTGTTTACGTGAACTTGACTTAAATATTCATCTGTACCTCACATTAAACTATGGAACGGCTTCAGAACACTTGAAATATAGTGCACGGAAACGTTATTGTGCTTTATATTGGTTTTGTGGCTTTCGTGGGTTTTAACAATAACACAATAGTAGCTATACGCAGAATATCGGATTTGGATCGGCCTCGTCTGACCGATACCCCGATCCAGCAGAAAATGTCAATATCGGAGCGATACCAATACTGAATATCGGATCAGCGCACTCCTAAAATGGTCCGTATACTTGGCGGCCAACGGATTTTCCTTTTGAAATTAGAAAAACCAAAATCGAGAATCCAGGGTTCACTCGTTTTTGGTTTTAATATTGAATGTAGAAAAGTGAGAAAACAGCTCCTTTTTGTTTTTTGTTTTTTTGTTTTTTTTTACAAGAAACGAAAAACAAGAATTCAGCTTAATTTTTCGTTTTTTGATCAGGGGTAGAAAAATGAATAAACAGCTTGAATGTTCGATTTCTACACGTGGGCGGGAATTAAATGCCCCTTTCTGCTGATTGGTCAGCCGAAGATCTTCCACAGTTCCGCGAGGCAGAAGTCCTCCACTGCTGCAGGTGTACGGATTCTTGATGTGTTTATTGCAACTACATTTCAGCTTTTTCTCATCAAATAACCAGACAAATGAATAGCTCGATACAATCCATTCTTCTGTGTAGATATAAATTCTATGATTTGCATCAGCTGGGCTTGATATGACGGCTGTCATAGCCTACCCTGGTTGCCCAGTAAGTTTGTTTGTTTAATTAATTAATTCCTTTTAAATAAAATATTTTAAACACTAATACAAAAAGGAAAGAACAATGCATTGACTTATATAACAGGCCGATTAGGCTATAACGTTCAAGAGCTGTGTCATTCTGACTATTTTATAATCGGAGAACAACAGAGATAAAATACATAGGCCTACTCTTTTGAGTTTCATAATGTATTTTACGACAGATTTGCATCCGTTTAAAAAAGTGAAAGTCACCATCTCTGCCATTCTCAGCCAAGTGAGAGCACATACTTGAATTTGTGGTTTACAGGGACTCTCCATAGGCGTAATGGTTTTTATACTGTACAAACAGTATTTTCTATCGCCCTACACAAACCCTACATCTAAACCTACCCCTTACAGAAAACTACTGGCAATTTTTGAATTTCATAAAACACAGTTTAGTTTGTTTTTTAAGCCTTTTGTTTTATGGGGACACAGGAAGTGTCCTCATAAACTATGCTTACGTTGTAGTACCCATGTCATTATACACATTTGTGTCCTCGTAAACCATATACCAGTAGCTACATGTGTGTGTGTCTGTGTGTGTGTTCGAAAAGGAAGGTAATAGGCCTTTAGAATAACAAGGTGAGTTAACCCTATAGTTCACACAGTTCTAATAAGTTGCAATGGGTTAAATAAACTGAGTAAACTAAACAGCAGACAAACGAAACTACAGCCAAGCGCAGACCAGTATTGAAGTGTACACCAAATATGCAGTCATAACTTTGTTTTTGCTGAGTTTATTTAATTAATATTGAGTAGGCCTATTTGATGTTTGCTTGGATTTTTTCCTCAGCAGGGGAAATAACACTGTCATTCATGGTTGTATGGTAAAAAAGTAAAAAAATTTTTGTGTATGTTCAAAATGACAACAAAATGTAATGCCTTCGAAAAATAAAGTGAACAGCAAAATGTGCTGCTTTAGCGCGTCTCGGTCTAATTGAGCATCTTTCTGGCGCACGCCACAAACATGAACCAATACACAGCAAGAGCCTACCCTGATAGCACACGTACATCTTGGAGACGTCTATTTGACGTCTGCATTTACATCTGCAAGAGGTATTTTTTAGAGTGTTTGCTCATCTGCAAGATGTCTTAGGACGTTTCCTTTTAGATGTCAAACAGACGTCTATTAGATGTCTTTAAGATGTTTATGATATAGAATGTATGTAAAAGTGACATCTGAAAGATGTCCGTCAGACGTTTGTAGACAGCAGATGCTTTCCAGATCAAGAGATCTTTAACAGATATCTTGCAGACGTGTGTGTGCTATCTGGGACTTGATGCACCTACTAGAAGTCTACATTTAGATTATTTGACATGTATCAAAAACGTGACTTTACAGTCTGGAAAATACGGTAGGCTATAGCATTTTTTTTTGCAGACCCTCTGGCACTTTTACCCCCTTTCCACCAGCAGGAAACAGGTGCTAGTTCAGAGCCAGTGCTATTGCCGGTTCTTAGTTGGTTCAACTGGCGAGCCCTTTAAGAACCGGTTGCTTTTCCACAGGCTAGAGAGCCAATAGAGAGCTAGGCCTTACGTCACTGAATATGTTTCATGTTTTGGTTCATTAGCGCGGCCGCGGCAGCGCCAAACACAACAGACAGATCGATCGATCGGCACACAACATACTAAAGCACCGCGAGAGCGATCCAAAAGCATAAAGAGCCGTCTGCTTTCCAGTCGCTCCTGCAGCACCCCGATGGCTCGCACCGAACGGTCCATGCAGCGCCAATCCATCCCGAACAAGCCTAAACAAACTATCAACAATGGCGGACGTTGCGGTGCTTTTGATGTTCATGACTTTGCGAACCTACATCACCATCCAAACACGGCGAATCCAACATGTTCTTGTTTAGCTGCTATTTCAAATATGGCGGTCCAAAGTTTCTGACGCCTTGTTGGTCACGGTAACCCCACCCCCAGCCCCTGACGCAAGCGGTTCTTCCTTCTAGCCCAGCAATGTTTTGGTGCTACTTACGAACTGCTTTTCCTGGTTCGGAGCTGGTGCTATGGGTGTCGAAAAACAAAGAACCGGTTTGAAACTAGGCTCTGGCTCCGAACCAGCACTGGAACTGCCTGGGTGGAAAAGGGGTATTTGAGAACCGCTGGTCTACACCATAGACTGTACGTCTACACCAGTGGCGGCTGGTGGCAGATTTTCTAGGTGGGCGCCACATCCAAAAATTTTAGCATACATCCCGATATGATTTATCCCAGTATAACAAAAAGAAAAGGATTAAGACATGAAACATTTTAAATAAAGAAAATTGTTTACCAAATTCAGGATTGAGGATGATTCTCACAAAACTATATTTTCTGCAAGCTTTTTTTTTTTTTTAAGAAAAATTAAAACATTTTGTTTTTAATTTCAATAATAATTCAAAATTGATGTATACAGTGCAGCAGCAAAATCTGTGAGAAAAAAAAATGTTACATTTGTTTAGACCATTTTCTATACATATATAAATAGCTACAAGTCAAGCTGCAGGACCACACGGAGATGCCAACAGACCACTATACCAGTCGCCTTAAAGTTATATAAATATACACGGATCTGTATTCAGAATTATTAAACAGAGCAAAACACAAATAAAAAAAAGTAAATATAAACATTATGAATTTGTTGAGTGTGGTGATCTGAAGGCAGCTCAACATAACTGACCAGTGAACAGTTCCTCTGTCAGAGTGAATGTTGATGCCAATACACCACTGTACATAGCAAACTCCTATAAAAACACGCTTCTTCAGTGAGTGTCCATTATAAAACATTTGCCAGACATGCGATTATACTGAAATGTGCTCATAAAGCTATCAGAGAGCGCACATACATGGTTTGTTTATTTGCACACTAATAATAACGGACTCGCGCGCGTCTAATAATGTAAGTTACGATTCCTGAATGTCACTGACTGTAATCGTCTTTACTTCCATTACAGTCGTCTTCCATCAAAACTTCACTGGTAAGATACTGGTTTGCTTTATTCAGCCCATACAGACTAGTCCTGACTTCATATTTCTTATTATTAGAGGTATGTTTGTTCCGACTAATCGCTGCACTAGTTAAGGTTACGCATGATGGCGAAAGCACGTTAGTGCTAGCCCTCCCGGAACCCATAGAGATTGCATTGCAGTGCCTGCAGTTTGAAAAAAAAATCTTTGTATGAAAGTCTATGGGAACACTCGGGGCGATTCTCAGTCTGACAGAAATCGCCCAAAAAGGGGCTGTACTACACAGAACGTGACTCAACGCTGATTGGACTATATTTCCAGAGGTAGAACAAACAGTCTAGAAGAGTGAAAGCTAGCGTAACACTGTGATTGAATGTGAAAGAAAAAAAATCCCTCCCTTTCGCGCTTTGGTGGTGCGTCGCCCTAATGGAGAAACCGCCCTCGGTCTACACAGAAAAAAGCGATGTCTAATCTCTGCGCCGGTACGAGTTGTGTCGAGCTATTCATTAATTTGGTTGTTTGATGAGAAAAAAGATGAAATGTAGTTGCAATAAACGCATCAAGAATCCGTTCACCTGGAGCAGCAGAGGACTATTATTCTTCCTCGCGAAACTGCGGAAGAACTGATGACGGCACTGTTTGATCTTCGGCTGACCAATCAGCAGAAAGGGGCGTTTAATTCCCGCCCATGTGTAGAAATCGAATATTTAAGCTGTTTATACATGTTTCTACCCCTGAACGAAAAACGAAAAATTAAGCTGATTTCTTGTTTTTTGTTTCTTGGAAAAAAATGAAAAAACTAAAAAGGAGCTGTTTTCTCATTTTTCTACTTTCAATATTAAATCAAAAAATGAGTGAACGTTGGATTCACAATTTTGGTTTTCTAATTTCAAGAGGAAAATCCGTTGGCCGCCAAGTACACGGACCCCTAATAAAGGTGTTACGAACTGATCAAAACATGAAAGAGGCGGTTCCATCTGCAGGGTTTTATTTAAAGACATGGTCAAAAACAAGCATGGGTCGATACACAGCAAACAGTCACAAATGAGGCAAGACAAAGAGTAATTCTTGGGCAAGCGTGGGTCTTCGATCGGCGAACAATATCCAACAGGGCAAGGCAGAAAGATAATCCAGGTATACGAGTGATAGTCCAAGCGAGGGGCAAACAGAGTCCGAACGGCAGGGCAAGGGTTAATCCAGAAAACACAAGCAAGATTCAAAATACGAAAACAGGCAAGGCAAGACTAAGACTAAGACTAAGACTAAGAAAACTACGATAGGCTCCGTAAGGTAGCTATCAGCTAGGGTAGGGATATGTGCTAACAATACTCGGCGAACTAGATCAGGATGTGAGTGTTTTTATATGGTGTGTGTAATAGCTCACAGGTGAGCGTGTGATTGGTGACATCTGTGTGATCAGTGCAATCAGCTGTGTGTGTGTTGTCAGTGCAATGGTTGATGGGAATTGTAGACTGGGGTCATGTGACAGTCTGTGCAATGTGTGAGTCAATGTGATGGAGGAGTGACCTCTGGTGGCAAGCAAATGGAAGTCCATGGACCGGATTCATGACAGAGCCCCCACTCCCCCTCCCCCTCCCCAGACGCTCCTAGCTTAATATACTCCAGGAGGGCGGTGGAGTGGAGGCGGAACAGGGGGAGGGACAGAGGGCAAGGTCTATGTGGAAGTGGAGAGGCTGGCGACTGAGGCAGAGCTGGCAGGACAGAGGACCAAGGCGGAGCAGAAAACCAAAGTGACAGAGTTGGGAGCCAGGGTAGAGCAGACAGAACAGGAGCCCACCAGGGCTGAGCAGATGGAACAGGATCCCACCAGGGCAGAGCAGACAGGACAGGAGCCCACCAGGGCGGAGCAGAAGATCTCCACGGTGGAGCAGAAGACCACCAGACCTGAGCAGAAGACCACCACGGCGGAGCAGAAGACCACCAGACCTGAGCTGTAGACCACCACGGCGGAGCAGACAGAGCAGAAGACCACCAGACCTGAGCCGTAGACCACCACGGCGGAGCAGACGAAGCAGAAGACCACCACAGTGGAGCAGACGAGACTGTAAACCATGGCAGGGACTGGGACCTAGGGAACACTGAGAAACACAGACCATTTTTGGCCCCAAGAGCCAAGGCAGAGAAAGCAAAAAGTTCATAAATAGTCTTTCAGGCCGACAGTTCACACCCAGGCACATTAGCAGAGACTGGGCAGACAGACAGGTCAGAATCAGGTCCTTCAATTGTAACTGGAGAGACAGGCAGTTCACAAACATGTTCAATGACGGAACCTGGACAGGCAGACCGTTCGAATTCTGGCTTGCTGACTGAAACTGTACAAGAGGACAGTTCATAAACAAACGCATTGACTGCAATGGAATTAGCAGCTGCCCCAAAATTAGATAAGTTAAGTGGCATCATCTTGGTAGTTAGTTCAACATCAGAATTATTGCCAATGACGGGTTGAGTTGACAATTCACAACTGAGCTCATTGACCGAAACTGGACTGGTATACATTTCATAACCAAAATCATCATGGGAAGCGCTTCCGACAGGGGAATCAGTTCAGGAACAGGAGAGCTGAAGTGAGTGGGTTTGGGGATACCAGCTGCGCTTGCAGACACCAGCGGTGCATCCCTCAGACTAGATACCAAACTAGGATGCCGAGGGACTGACCTTAAATATTTGGGTGTGGCAGCCAGAACGTGACAAGACTGACTGATCTGACGTGACGAGATTCTAGAAGATCAGCGGCAACGTGACGTGACTCTGACTGATCAGCGGAGACGTGAAGAGGCTCTGGAAGGTCAGCGGAGACTTGAAGAGGCTCTGGATGGTCAGTGGAGACGTGAAGAGGCTCTGGAAGGTCAGCGTAGAGACGTGAAGAGACTCTGGAAGGTCAGCGGAGACGTAAAGAGACTCTGGAAGGTCAGCGGAGACGTGAAGAGACTCTGGAAGTTCAGCTGAGACGTGAAAAGACTCTGGAAGGTCAGTGGAGACGTGACTTGACTCGTGAAGATTAACTGTGACTGGACTTAACTCGTGAAGATTAGCTGTTTCTTGACTGGAATGATGAAGATCAGCTGAGATTGACTGAAACCTGCCAGATCGGATGATACATAGCGAGGTTCTGGCAGATCATACGAGACATACACAGGCTCTGATGCAGCAGCCGCGATGTTAATGGGTTCTGAGCCGGCAGCCGCGGCATGAATGGAGTCCAAAATAACAACTGTGACATCTTTAGGATCAGGAACGACAGTAGTGTCAACACAGTACTTTGTTGTCACCGCCATTTTGTGAGTTCTGTGGCTGCCATCACATGAGTGGACGAGGAGTCGCGTTCCTCCGCGACACCCACAGTGAACGCCGAACCAACAGTCAACAGAGGATAGTCCATAAACTGAGCGAGCGATGAACACGGACTCTCGTGTCTAAGCTCAGATCGCAGAGGCTGATTAATGCCATCACAAAAAAACTCTATTAATAAACAGTCAGGTAAATCAGAGTAATATGCAATGGCTAGATACTCCTGAATATAGTCCTCTAGTGATCGCGGGCCTTGTTTAAGAGCTAATAAAATGTGTCCATACCTGGCCAAAGCTCCTCTGAAAAGCTGCTGGATCATTTTGAGGCAGAGTATTCTGTTACGAACTGATCAAAACATGAAACGGGCGGATCCATCTGCAGGGTTTTATTCAAAGACATGGTCAAAAACAAGCATGGGTCGATACACAGCAAACAGTCACAAATGAGGCAAGACAAAGAGTAATCCTTGGACAAGCGTGGGTCTTCGATCGGCGAACAATATCCAACAGGGCAAGGCAGAAAGATAATCCAGGTATACGAGTGATAGTCCAAGCGAGGGGCAAACAGAGTCCGAACAGCAGGGCAAGGGTTAATCCAGAAAACACAGGCAAGAATCAAAATACGAAAACAGACAAATAAGAAATATATGATAAGAAAATAAGAATACTACGATAGGCTCCGTAAGGTAGCTATCAGCTAGGGTAGCGATATGTGCTTACAATACTCGACGAGCTAGATCAGGATCTAAGTGTTTTTATATGGTGTGTGTAATAGCTCACAGGTGAGCATGTGATTGGTGACAGCTGTGTGATCAGTGCAGTCAGCTGTGTGTGTGTGTTGTCAGTGCAATGGTTGATGGGAATAGTCTGGGGTCATGTGACAGTCTGTGCAATGTGTGAGTCAATGTGATGGAGGAGTGACCTCTGGTGGCGAGCGAATGGAAGTCCATGGACCGGATTTGTGACAGAAGGTCTTCTGAAGTCAATGAAAATCAGTGCTTTTTCTAGTCTCACGAGAACCAAGTTTTGTTTACAGCAAAGGAAAACCATTCTCCTCTTGGCTTATATCGAAATCCTCCGGCATTTTTCTTTACAAATCCTTGCTTTTTACTTCTAATTCCTGACTAATGTTTTGTTTTGCTCTCTCCTCTGTGCTTCTGTGTTTGTCATCTCTCACCGGAGCTTACGCTACGTCTACATCCTATACGTCATCTGCTGGACGCCACTCTCTCGCGAACACGCGTACGACAGTTAGTGGAAGCTAGAGATAACGGTTTATAAAGTTTTAAATAGGGATATTTTTCTTACACAAACACATCAATTCACTTCAGAAGGCCTTTATTAACCCCCTGGAGCCATGAGAAGTACTTTTTATGATGGATGGATGCACTTTATTGGACTTCAAAATCTCAAAACCTATTCACTGCCATTATAAAGCTTGGAACAGCTAAGAAATTTTTAATAACTCTGATTGTATTCGTCCGGAGTAATAACTCCGATTGTAAGAAGAAAGTCATATACACCTAGGTTGGGTTAAGGGTGAGTAAATCATGGGGTAATTTTCATTTTTGGGGGAACTATCTTAAAAGAGCTTTCATAGTGATTTGTGTTTCTAACTTCCGCCATTTATTTTTTTTTACTTTTATTTTTTTTATATAGTACATATAATAATCTTTGAAGTTCAATAGGTCATCATTGTGCAGTTCTTTTTAAAGCTTCATTAAACACTGATTTAATATGTTTGTCAGTAGTCCCACAGCAAGCAAACCAAAGGCATCTTATGTTTATAAGCCTTAACTCATATTGTTTGTGGTAAGTGTGCTTTTGCATGGTAAAGAGTATTTATTTTTTTTATTTATTTATTTTTTTTATGGACTCTCAAAGTGTTTTAAAGTGCTTTAATGGCAGAAAAAGCCATTATAAAATGTGTGCGTGGGTTAGGGCGATTGATTCATCTGTGTTAAATCTTTAACAATGTAAACCTCTAATATCCTTTCCAATCATGCAAGTAAGAACAATATATATGCCTACAGTGTTGGGGTAACGTGTTATAAGTAACGTGATTAGAAAATATTTGTTACTTTTTCACATTTATTGATCCTCTGTCCGCATGTTGAGAAAAATCGGGAGTAAGTGGAAAGTACAAACATGCACACAATTAAAATGATTTTGATTGTTTGAATGGGTTGCGTGTCATGCTGAATTCTGATGTCTGTCCTACAACAGCAGTAAACAGACTTCATTTTATCAGCCCTTGCGAACAAGTATAATAAACAGTCAGCATATGGGTTCAGATTCAGGAGACACAGTAGGAAGTAGTGAACTCTATTCAGGCTAACCTTCAAGGGGAGGATAAAATTACTCACCCTCATGTCCTTTCATGTCATGAAATCTCAGTCCCTCCACTGAAACTACACTTCAGAATATGAGGTGAGTAGGCTACTTTTGGGGTGCGTTCGAAACCGCATACTTCTATACTATACAGTAGGCAAAAGTAGGCAAGCGAATAAGTATGTTTGAATCATAAGTATTCATAAAAGAGTAGGCGAGTGCACTAATTCTCGCGAGATTCGGACGTACGTATACTTAAGTTGTGTCCTTATATGCCTACTTACCTACTATATAGTAGGGAAAAAGAGTACGTGAAGAAAGAAGTAAGTTCGAAAGCTTAAGTATTCATAAAAGAGTGGGCGAGAAATCCCCGGATGTCGTACTGCTTCAACCCAGATTCTGACGTGTTCATCCGATGGACTCTTTTCTATCCCAGAAGCCCACGTGAGAGGATACGTCATCATCGAACGTGATGGAGAACAGCGACGAGGCTGTTTACAAATGTGAGTAATACAAACCAAAACATGGTTCCTTGTGTTAAAATCGCGTTGAGCTACTGTTGAGCAAACTGTTGAATTTCTTAATGTGTAAACGCTAAACATTACAGTTTATTTGTGATTTTGCGGTAAAAACACGTTTTATTATGTAAAGCGAACAGGGGAGCTCCTGTAGCACACGTACGTCACCAGAGTGGATTTACATAATCCATATACATCTTTATTTACTGATTACTAAGTGTCTATTTAATATGTGGCAGGAAAATGCTGTAAAAGAATTGCATATGAGCACATCACAACATGAACAGACATCTGAGTGAGAGATGTATGTGTGTTATGTAGAATTCACTGTTGCCAACACTGCTTTAGATGAATGTAAATAATGTAAATAAACAAATCTACATGGAGTAACTAAACATTCACAACATGAACAGACATCTGAGTGAGAGATGTACAGTGGTGTGAAAAATTATTTGCCCCCTTCCTGATTTTTTATTTTTTTGCATGTTTGTCACTTTAATGTTTCAGATCAAACAAATTTAAGATAACATAAGTAAACACAACATGCAGTTTTTAAATGAATTTTTTTTATTATGAAAGGAAAACAAAATCCAACCCCACATGGCCCTGTGTGAAAAAGTGCTTGCCCCCTAAACCTAATAACTGGTTGGGCCACCCTAAGCAGCAAACAACTGCAATCAAGCGTTTGCGATAACTTGCAATGAGCCTATTACAGCTCTGTGGAGGAATTTTGGCCCACTCATCTTTGCAGAATTGTTGTAATTCAGCCACATTGGAGGGTTTCGTGCATGAACTGCCTTTTTAAGGTCATGTTACAGCATCTCAATAGGATTCAGGTCAGGATTTGACTAGGTCACTCCAAAGTCTTCATTTTGTTTTTCTTCAGCCATTCAGAGGTGGACTTGCTGGTGTGTTTTGGATCATTGTCCTGCTGCAGAACCCAAGTTCGCTTCAGCTTGAGGTCACAAACAGATGGCCGGACATTGTCCGTCAGGATTTTTTGGTAGATAGCAGAATTCGTGGTTCCATTTATCACACCAAGTCTTCCAATTCCTGAAGCAGCAAAACAGCCCCAGACCATCACACTACCACCACCATATTTTACTGTTGGTATGATGTTCTGTTTCTGAAATGCTGTGTTACTTTTACACCAGATGTAATGGGACACACACCTTCCAAAAAGTTCAACTTTTGTCTCCTCAGTCCACAGAGTATTGTCCCAAAAGTCTTGGGGATCATCAAGATGTTTTCTGGCAAAACCGAGACGAGCTTTTATGTTCTTTTTGTTCAGCAGCGGTTTTCGTCTTGGAACTCTGCCATGCAGGCCATTTTTGCCCATTCTCTTTCTTATGGTGGAGTCATGAACACTGACCTTAACTGAGGCAAGTGAGGTCTGCAGTTCTTTGGATGTTGTTCTGGTGTCTTTTGTGACCTCTTGGATGAGTCGTCGCTGCGCTCGGGGTAATTTTGGTCGGCCAAAGCTTTAGAAATGGCTTTATAACCTTTTCCAGACTGATAGATCTCAATTACTTTCTTTCTCATTTGTTCCTGAATTTCTTTGGATCTCAACATGATGTGTAGCTTTTGAGGATCTTTTGGTCTACTTTGTCAGGCAGGTCCTATTTAAGTGATTTCTTGATTGCGAACAGGTGTGGCAGTAATCAAGCTTGGGTGTGGCTAGAGAAACTGAACTCAGGTGTGATAAACCACAGTTATGGTTTAACGGGGCAGTTATGTTTTAAAAACCTTCATTTAAAAACTGCATGTTGTGTTTACTTGTGTTATATTTGATTAATATTTACCATTGGTGTTTGGTAAAGAGTTTTTGGCTCAAGGTCTGCATTTAAAGTCACCAGAGGTGTTCAGCTTGTTTTCCCTTCATAAAAAAAAAAACAAAAAAACAAACAAAAAAAAAAACTCTTCATTTAAAAACTGCATGTTGTGTTTACTTGTGTTATATCTGATTAATATTTACCACTGGTGTTTGGTAAAGAGTTTTTGGCTCAAGGTTTGCATTTAAAGTCACACCAGAGGTGTTCAGCTTGTTTTTCCTTTATAAAAAAAAAAAACCTTCATTTAAAAACTGCATGTTGTGTTTACTTGTGTTATATCTGATTAATATTTACCATTGGTGTTTGTGAAAGAGTTTTTGGCTCAAGGTCTGCATTTAAAGTCACACCAGAGGTGTTCAGCTTGGATTAGGACTTGGCTTTCTGCAGACCAGTCAAGCTCTTCCACACTGGCTAAATCAATTATTTCTTTTTGAACCTTGCCTTATACACACAGAGACATTGTCATGTTAGAATAGAAAAGGGTCCTGTCCAAACTGTTGCTTTAAAATTAGAAGCACACAATTCCCTAGAATATCATTATATGCTTAAACATTAAGATTTGTACTCATGGAAATTACTAAAGTAGTCAAACCTGTTCATTAGAAGGGCGTGACCCAATACTTTTGGCAATACAGTGTACATGATTGTTAGAACAATACGTTTGAATAAAGCTTTGTTTTGTGTGTCGTTGACTTGTATTTGTATTTTTATTGTGATTGTTACTTTTATTATTTTTTATTATTTCTTACTACTTTCTTACTTTGGCTGCATTTGTCTAGTAGTGTATATTCAAGCATACCTATGGCATATGACAAAATTATTGGTCAACATTTATCATTATTATTGTAGTGTTGGTAAGAGCTATTAATAACTAGTAATGCATTCTGGGGTAATCTTTTTAAAGTAGAAATACTGACGTTTTCCAGTATAAAATCAGCAGTCTTCTCCAAAGGCGAGATCTTCGAGCAGCTGCACTACATCTCCTTTATGCAGACATTGCAAGCACTGCAAAGGCTGAGGAAAACAGTACTAGGTAGGGTTGTCGGGTTACTGATGCTATGAAGTGTTAGTGCACCTGTCCCTTTTATCTTTTTTATTTATTGCACAGCTTAATTGCATACAAGATCAGGGAAAGATGGTTGTATCTTTTTACATCTTAATGACGAAAAAAAAAAAAAAGGAAAACATATATAATGGGTTTGTGTACATCATAGTATGAGATTTACATACACAGAAAAAAAGCACAATGACAAGGTTAAATATCTTTGAATCATAATATTCATATAATCATGCATAAAAAAATTGCATTTGTTATTATTTATAAGCCTGAGAGATGATACTTATACTTAAATAACGATACTTACATTTAACAAGAAACATCAAAATATTTACAGATTTAAGCCTGTCGCTCGTATCTTTTAAGTTATTGCACTTATAACGTCTTAGATCACGTGATAAGGTAAACATGGCAGATCGCATTCATACTCAACGAGATTTGGCTGTAGAGTACGTACTCATTTAGCGCTTGTTAAGTACTTACTGAAATTAAGTACCTACTCATTGAGTATGCGGTTTCGAACGCAGCCTTGGAGTAGACCTGATTGATGACAGGTGTGCGTTTACAAGTTCAGGGAGAGAAAAGGGACTATGGAATGAGCATTTGGAAATAGTTAAGGCAGTATTAAATGTATAAAACCTATGCAGTGCATTTAGAATCCATCTTTTACTCTGGATTTTTTTTATTTTTTTTTTTTAATATAGACTTTGGAAATCTCCCACTACCCTATATTGAGATAATATTTAGTTTAATGGTATGTTGACATTGTTCACAAATCTGCAGTCATTACACATGAAAAGAGACTGAAATGCAAAACTGACAACATACAGGAGTACATGATCGTTCCTGAAATCACTTTACCATCTTTTTTCCCCCACTCCTCATAAACAAGTACACTAGAGAGTCAACAGCTGTACTAGATGTGATGTTTTACAGACAAATATCCACAGTGGCACTAGTGTGATGAATCACATTGTCTTTTTAGCTGATGACCCCTGCACTAGTGAACCGGCATCAGGGTCGTGGTCACCCAAGTCTCACTGATGCACAAGGGGAGTGAAGGCAAGCCTATCTGGTCTGATCATGTATCTTTATGCTGTATTTTTAATGTTGTGGGCCTAATTTTGCCAGAGGTCGTGGACATCATCTTAAACAAAAACAAAATCAATGCAGATTAATTTTCACATGCTTCTTTGTTCATATTTACCAGGGTGTCAATAATTCTGGCCATGACTGTAGCTGCCGGAGCGTGTTCCAAATCTGGCCGCCGAGTGAACTGATGTGCCTTGGAAGGGACTTTAGTAGTTTGATTACTTTTATTACATGGTCAATAAAATCACCATATGTTCACAATAAGAGAAATATACAAAGTTTATTTCCATCTGCTCAAGTACACGGTGTCAATTTAATAAACTACAATTGTGGATGTGTGTGGGTGAGGGAAAATTATTAATGTATGTAATTATCTACCACTGCGAACTTTTAACACACTTTTAAATAATGCATTTAGAATCAGATCTTAAAATATTGCAAAACAGTCAGTATTGTTAAAACGCGTCAAAAGCACATGTCATGTAAACATTTTTACACACACAGTAAATATATACATGCATAAGGAAATGTTTTCTGATCTGGACAGACAATTTGAATAGACAGAAATACTCAAACAAGCATGACATCAAAACTCCACATTATGATGGTTTTTACTGGATGCGAGTCATGCTGAATTATTTTGTCTGTCACTTTTATAACAACAGTGAACAGACTTCATTATAGCACCAACATCAGACTCATTAACAAGTACACTAAACAGTCAGCAAGTGGGTTCAAGTACAGGAGAGATCTAAGAAGAAAAATTAAAATTTAAAGAATGTTAAGTTTAGGTTAAACTGATACATCCAAAGAGCAATAAAATTCAAAATTACAAAGGGAAGAATGAGAAAAGTGTACGTTAACAGCACTAAGAACAAACTGCCCAATATTAATTTGCGCTCAGGAGAAGTAAGTGATATTGAGTGTGAAAGACCCCGATAAGTACCAACAAAACAGAGAATGATTATTGGGTAGGGAATTATACATGCTATAGATCGCGGCAGGATATCAAAATCCAGATAAGAGGGGTTTATCTTTGCAAAGATCAGGGGCACAAACCTGATGATTAAATAAATAAAACAGGACATTTTTAGTGAATTGTGAAACCTGTACCTAATAGGATGACAAACCAAAAGATCTTTCAAAAGCAACACATGCCATAAAAGATACTCACAATCAGAGAATAATAATATCCTCCTGTCAACTCTTCTGACCGCCATGTGGCTGTTGTTAATACAAACATACAAATGATCTGAATGAGATCTGAAAGAATCAACTGTATCACAAACTGTATAATAAAATCCAGAGCCATTCGTAGAGCCATTGATGGTGATGTTGTATTCTGTCATTATCTCACAAAATCTTGACAGACAGCACTGAAATAATAACAAACCTGTCATTAGTTTCAAGCACTAGTTTTAAAGAGACATGTTTCTGAAATGCACATTCACTCTTTTCTGATGTTTTCAGATAAAATATATTTTGTTTCTTTTTTTTAATCGAACCATTCTCTTATTACCATCTAGTTATATTACATCTAATATTAGATGTTGACAGGGAATTAATTGTAATTCATATATGACTTAATCTATTAATCAGATTTATTAACAGATTATATAGATATCTTTATTAGTTGCTGATGCAGCAATCATTAATGATTGGCATAATTCTCCATGGTTCATACATAAAGACTATCTTTGCATTATTATATCAGTGCACCCATATTTATAAAGTGTTACCAACTGACTGAACTCAGAAGCAGAAGTCTTTATTTTCTTAATGTATGCTACTAATCTCATTGTGAATGATTCTTCTGTGCATTTTTAATTGTTTAAATCACATTCTGATCTGCCTTCATATGCAGCACTTACTTTTTACAAACGACAGCGGTGAAGGAGGCAGGAGCGGGTGGAAGGATGGGCATTTACGAGGAGCGGGCACTGGAGGGCGCTCTGGAGGCGCTGGCTGTGGAGGACGCTTTCGGGGAGCGGGCATTGGAGGGTGCTCTGGAGGAGCGGAGCTGGACGGGACCAGCGGAGACCAAGGAGGGCTGGACGGGACCAGCCAGGACGAAGGAGAGAGGAGAGGGGGAATGTTGGCCTCCAGATCCGTGTCCCAGTCTATCAAATCCCCCTCCATGTCCAGCAGTCCCAGATGTATAATCAGCTCACCCTCAACCACGGTGCAGGGGGCGGAGCTCCACTCCGCGCTCATACCATCCATGGCTGGCTCCCTCGTGGTGGGCACTGTCGCTGGCTCTCGCACCTGGCCTGACGGGTGGGGCTCAACGTCCGGGGCAATCCGTTGCTCAGTCGCTCGGCTTGGCGCTGGCTCGTCGATCGCAGCGGGAAATGGCTCTCCGTCATCGGTGGGCTCGGGCTGGTGCTCCGCACCGCGGGGAGTTGGTGGGCTGGGCTCTGGGTCAGGAGTGGACCTGGCGAGATCATCCACGGGGCAGATGGTGAGTGGCGATCCATTTCTCGCCAAAGTCCACTCCACGAAGGCGGCGAATTCCTCTCGAGGACCATCTTCGGACGACTGCGCTCTGCTCGCGGTGTTCAGGCTTGCGTCATAGAAAGAGCAGAGCGTGTCGTCCGGATAGCTGGTGGCGTTAGCTAAACACAGGAACAGTCTTGTATGGTCCTCGAGAGATCTGTCCCCCTGCTCTAGCAGGAGGAGGAGGAATTCGGGCCGGGTGAGGGGATCCATAGACACACAACGGAAACAAAAAACACAGAGAAAACTGTATAAACAAAACGGAGGGTAAACACGGAGGTTACTGTTTCGGTCGGTCCTTCTGTCACACTTCTCGGGGGAGCAAGGAGCGAGGAGACAAGCAGTACTTCAAAAACAGTCTTTAATAATCCAAACACGTAAGAGACACAGGAACACCTGGAAAGACATACAAATGACGTTTAAGGACCAAAAAACATGAACTGAATGGACTGGGGTTTATAAGGACAGAACAATCAGGGGAGGAAGACGAGACACACCTGGAAACAAATTAACAATTAACACGAGGGAGAAACACACAGACAGGTCCATTGTCCTGACAGATACCAGAGACTGGTATACAAAAATAACTAACAATACGAAGACGTAAGATGACTTGATCTTACCTGGAATAAGATATATCTCATTAGTAGATAACACCCAAAAATACCCAAAACAATTACATTTTGCTTTCCTTAAAAATATTCTCAATCTTAAAATCAAGCACACTAGTTAAGAAGTGTTGTGTTTTTACTGATTAAAAATCCACAGTAACACAATGACAGTTTACAATATAGATGAGACAATTCACACATCGGGATGACATGGTTTTACCTGGAAACAGTGTGGCTCCACAAGGACTGAAGTAGTGATGGTGTTTTTGTGGTTCTTTTATAGTCTGAATTAACTTAAAACGTCACTTAAAATGGAGAGTGTTTCTGTCAGCTAATAAGCTGAAAGACAAACCCCTGTCAGTTTATTAAGATTGATTAAGCTGCATTAAACATCATCAGTCTGTAATGAAAATGTAATCGCATATAACACAGCTAAATAGGCCATCAAACAAAACCTGTTAGCTAACAATTTGCAAACAAAACCTAAATGCAATACAAAGACACATAAGGTCAAGAATAACAAGAATTTCAGAGTGAAAAAAAAAAAAAAAAAATTACTCAGAAATTCAGATGATTTTCACACTCATGTCAAGTCCTACAAATGTTCATACAGGTATATAGAAGCCAGTGGCACTTAAAGTTCAGGTCGTGTCTGACAACTGAATATCCTGATGTTTGTTTTTGGATGAGCGAGGAGGATTTTTCTTGAAACCCTCCTGAACAACATGTGGTGATGTAGTGGTTATTTGAATTTTTTTTTAGGATTTCTTACTCCAAAAGTCAACTAATCTGTGCAATTCTCCACCTGTGGTCCTTGGAGAGTCTTTGGCCACTCAAACTCTCCTCCTCATCATTCATTAGGGCGATATAGACACAAGTCCTCTTCCAGGCAGATTTGTAACATCTTTAGTTGATTGGAACTTATTAATTATTGCCCTGATAGTGGAAATGGGGATGTCCAATGCTAAAGCTCTTTTCTTTCAGCCACTTTCTGTTTAGTGAAGCTCAACAATCTTGTTCTGCGCATCAGAACTGTATTCTTTGGTTTTACTCCTTGTGATGGATGATTAAGGGAATTTGGCCTTTGTGCTCCTCATGTTTATAATCCTGTGGAAAAGGAAGTCATGGCTGGACAATTTCATGCTCCTGGTCAACCTGGAGTGCTAAAAATGTAAGTATGAATGGGAATACACTTCAGAGAAATTTTACTCAGGAATTTCTGTGGTGCCAATAATTGCAAAAGGAGTAAAAACATTTATTTCATGATGAGAAATAAATGCCCCCCTCCCTCCACTTTCAATTGTTTAACTTCAATGAAAGGTTAAAACTTTGTGAATTTTTTGAATGAAAGATCAAAAAGATAAAGATGCAGATTTATTATTATATATTAATGGAAGGCACTGTGTATATGTATATATCACCAATTTTCGGCCCAGCTTCAGCTCCCTGACTGATGGCAGGAGATTCTCATCAAGAATTAGTTTTTTCCCCCCAAATAATTGACACCTAACTTTAGATTTAACGATTGTCCATTCATTTGACAGTTGTGGTTATGTTATCTAATCATAAAACTGTATGTTACTTGTTGAATGTCAGCCAGCATTTAAAGCCTAAACAAAAATTTACATTTTTTCTTTCTTTCCATAAAGAAAGGGAAGAAAAAAAATTCCACAGGTATTAAATGGTTATATCATTGTGAACAGTTGTGAAGGATTTAACTCAAGGCTTAATGACTTCCTGAGAGGCTCTAATATTCCCTCCATTAGTATTTTTCCTCAACATCCCTTGAGTATCATAACAGCACTCCCCCTGACAAAAGGAGGTTTGGTCTCTGTCATTAGAAACTATTTTCTCTAATGAACAAAAGTTTTGTCTTAAAAGCTTAGATTCAATTATGGTTGCACTTTTCTTATGGATTCTTATTAGCATTTAGTTTAATACGTATGCCACATATATCCTCCCATATAAAGTTTCATCTCTGCACTGCTTTGTTTGAATTTCACTTATTTGAAGGCAGACTGGACATCACTGCATCCACATACAGGTTTGTTACTTCTTGTATTTTTGAATGGTGAATTACAAAAGCCATTTTTGTGCCCTTAAAGGGCACTACGGGAAACGGATGTAATTTCAAATTAGAGTGTGCAACTTAACGCTTTCATTAATTTGTTATCCTACAGAAAAGAGAGTTGGTCCTAAAGACCGCCAAATTTGTCAGATTACTGTTCATGGTCACCACATTAAGTGTACCAGTAATGTAGTGTCAACAGTAATTAAACACACCTGAACAAGCTCATCAAGACCTTCAGGATTACTAGACACATCCAAACAAAAAAGTATATTTGCAATAGTTCCACTTTAGCACAATCAAATATACTTCAGTATATCTTTAGTTGGACCTCAGTAATACTTCTGCACAATTAAAGTGCATTAAGGACAAAATTAGTGGTTCCAACTTAGCAGACTTTAAATATACCAGTTTAGTATACTAAAAGTACAGTTGCAGGGTATTTTTGTTAAGCACATAAATATGTAAATGTATTTGTAGTATACATAGCACAAAATAAATGTATTTCAAATATATATATATATATATATATATATATATATTTATTTATTTATTTTTTTCTTTCACTAGGCATCTGAAGAAATAGGACCAAATGCACGAGCATCTTTTGCCTGAAATACTACAAATAGTAGCTATAGTACACTAATTCTCTTTTTGATTTCTACTTTAAGATGCCCATCTAAAGGAAACTACAGATCACAATAGCTCCAGATAATTTCAGGTGACGCCAACTTCATAAAGATTTTGGATGATGCCACAACCTACAAAGACTTCGGATAATGCCAGCCTTGGATCGACCAATAAAAAAAAAAAAAAAAAAAAGTGAAATACTGTCCTTATATGTGACCCTGGACCACAAAACCAGTCTTAAGTTGCTGGGGTATATTTGCAGCAATAGCCAAAAATACACTGTATGGGTCAAAATTATCAATTTTTCTTTTATGCCAAAAATCATTAAGACATTAAGTAAAGATCATGTTCCATGAAGATATTTTGTAAATTTCCTACTGTAAATATATCAAAAACTTAATTTTTGATTAGTAATATGCTTTGCTAAGAACTTCATTTGACAAATTTAAAGGTGATTTTCTCAATATTTTGATTTTTTTGCAACCTCAGATTCCAGATTTTCAAATAGTTGTATCTCAGCCAAATATTGTCCTATCCCAACAAACCATACATCAATGGAAAGCTTATTTATTCAGCTTTCAGATGACGTATAAATCTCAATTTCGAAAAATTTACACTTATGACTGGTTTTGAGGTCCTGGGTCACATATTGTAATCATTGCTTAACATGTTCATTATGTGTACATACCTGAATACATGTTGCTAATTAGCCACATAACCAGTATTATCTAATAGCTGTACTACTGCCATATATATGTATATATATCATTCTGACACACTCATCTCTGACCCATAACAGATTACTTCCTGATTGTATCATTGAAAAACATACACTTTTTGTGACACTGCTTTGAAACAATATGCCTTGTGAAACGCGCTATACAAATAAAATTTTATTGAATATAAGTAAATATTTATAAGAATAACAGAGTGCATGCAACCAGTAAAACTATTTACACAATGTATTTATTTTTCATTTTCTGTTCATCACTGAAGGCAAATTACTGCACTTTGCAACAAAACTGCAAGCAATGCATATTTGATGTTTAACATACTGCTATGTGGCGTGGAATTTCAGACCAATACAATTTTTCTGTTGTCAGAGCTGAATCAACCAAAAAGTGACACTTTTATTGCATAGTGTTGCCTGTCTAGGTCATAGAAAGCTGGCAGAGACAGATAATACAGTAGTTCAAACTATACTACACAGAACAGCAGAAGAGATAATCACATACTGCACAATGGAATAATATTCAAACTTATTAATACATTCATTCATTCTGTCTTTTTTGTATAATTAACCAAACTTAATACAATATGTGACATAAAATTGATATTTTATAAAGTGAGTGAACATTTTTACTAAAATAGAGCTTCATTAATCATTTACTTATTGTAAACAGTCACTGTTTAAATATTATTAACATGTTGATTTTATACATGTACAACCATACATAGAAACAAACACATAAAAAAAACTTATTAATTGAACTGTCTGATCTGAGCAGACAGTTCTATTAATAAGAATGTACAAGCAAACATTTCACAACATCAAAGTGCTTCAACACTTTAAACAGCTGTTAGTTCACTGCACATCATGTTGCATGTTGAGTGTTTATACTGGACGTGATTCGTGTTGAATTCTGATGTCTGTCAGTTTTACAACAGCAGGGAACAGACTTCATTATATCACCAACATCAGCCCTCATGAACAAGTACAATATACAGTCAGCAAGTGGGTTCAGATACAAGAGACACTCCAGAAAGCGGTCAGCCTTTTCAAATATCATGTTCATTCTTTCTATAGAGGTAAAATAATTAATAAAATCCATGATTACAAAGGGGAGAATGAGACATGTGTAAGTCAACAACACAAGGAACAAACTGCCTAATATTAATTTGCGATTAAGAGAAGTTAGTGATATTGAGTGTGAAAGACCCCGATAAGTACCAACAAAACAGAGAATGATTATTGGGTAGGGGATAAAACATGCTATAGTTTGGGACAGGTCTGTGAAAAACAGATAAGGTGGTTTTATGACTGCAAAGATCAGAGGCACAAACCAGATGATCAAAGAAATAAAACAGGAGAGTTTGAGTGAATGGTGAGATTTGTACCAGTGAGGATGAGAAACCAAAAGATATCTTTCAAAAGCAACACATGCCATAAAATACAGACCTGCAATCAAAGAATAATTATATGCACCCATTGATTCAAATGATTCGAATTTTGTTGGGATTAATAATATACAAATGATCTGTATGAGATCTGAAAAAATCAAATTAATTACATAAACTGAAGCAATACGATTAGATCTGATAAGAACACACAAAGCAAATAGAGTTAAGAGCATGATTGGAATCTCTATGACTGAAATAACCCAGATATATAATGATTCCGCCATGGACTGTTTAGCATAAAAATAAAAATAATTTCTGTAAAATGACCGAAGTCCAGAAATAGGCGGGCGACTGATGCTGTTGTTGCGTTCTGTCATGTCTCACAAAATCTTGACAGGCAGCACTGAAATAGTAACAAACCAGTCATTAGTTTTTCTTGTTTGTCTCTGTTTGTCTTTTTGATACTTAATACTTTAAGAATTTTGGGCTGTTTGAAAAGTTAACACTTCATTTTCATAGTTCACTTTAGACATTCTACTTGCAAAGTTACTTATTGTTAGTAGAATGTCTGAAGTGGACTACTGAAATAAAGTGTAGCCTTTGAAAATCTCACAGTTACTTTTTTGAAAGAATATTCAACTTTTAAAAACTAACCGATTGCTGTGCACAGCTAACAGAAAAAAAAGACACAATCTGAGTATCAGACAACAGAATTTTAACTTGCATAAAACTTTAGCATTATTGCATATAACATCATAAAGAACAACAAACAATTATAGTTTACAATCACAGTGAGCCTGAAATAGAAAGATACCTGGAGATTACCTGGAATTCAAGTATGTATTCACATACAGGACTGAAAATCAGGAGATGATGGTGTTTATGAACTGTTCAATCATCTAAGTGAAGGACACAACCCTTAAAATGGAGATTCTTCAGTTAAAAAAAAAAAAACTTGCATTATGTTAGACAATATTTCTACTCCTCAAACAAGCACACTAGGGAGTCAACAAATATCATACAGTTGTACTACATGTTAAATTATTTATAAATATTCACAGTGACAGAAAACAATACAGACAATTCACACATGGGATGACATGAACTTACTTGGAATCAGACTGTGGATCCACAGAACTGGAGATGTTGCTCATCAGTAGATGATGGGGTTTATGAGGTTTTCACAGTCCTTTTATAGTCTGAATCAACTGTGGTAACATCACTTAAAAAGGAGTGGTTCTGTCAGATAATGATTCAAAGAAAAAAAAAAAGATTCATTAAACATCATTTATCTGTAATTTGGATCCACAAGTAAAACCAGAATACAATAAAAGATACAAAATCAAAAAGATTTCAGGCATAATGTATATACAATAATAAAATAATTTTAAATAATAATAAAATAAATTGTTTAATTAATCATCTTCAATTGCAGTCTAGATGTTAATTTACAAAGCACTGTATAACTTCACTTTTTCATCTTCCTTTCCTGTCTTGTAATTGTAGGGTTGAAAATGATCAGAGACTTCTGCTTTTCTGTCCCAAACCTATTTTCAGCAACAAAAGGTCCATTTGGAATTCCTGAAGGCACAGAGGTGCTGATTATGATCAAGGCCTGTAGGCCAACATATGTATACATCGGGGGTCTGCTAATTGTCATACCTTTTGTGAAGCTGTAATCTGCTGATTGGTCAGTTTGAAAGCCTCACATTTGGTTTTTAGTCACATGGTCAAGGAAGGGATAAAAGAAGATTGTAACTGTTGCTCTGGCTCTTTTTCTTTCCCGTCTCTTTTCGTGGCTGGCAGTCTCTCTTCGCTGGGGCCATCTTCTTGGGGTTCTGCCCTCTCTTTCTCTTTTTCTTTCTTTCTTTCTCTCTCTCTCTCAGGTAATATTTTAAATACATGCTGGGTACAACTAACTCTTTATTTACCATCCTTCATCTATTTTGTAACCAATTCAAATGTAACCATAACAAAATACTGTTATTACACCATTTCATTTGCACAACATGTGCTAACTAGTCTTGATTCAACAGATTAATTTATTCTGGTACCATCTATACGGGCTGCTAATCTGAGATTTCTTCGTCAGAGAAGACTTACGCTCTACTAACAACAGAAATTAGGATTTCTTCGCTAATATCAGCTTAGTTCTTTATCGTACGATTTAAACATGCATTATAGCATTGATAAACTTCCTACTGCTCATTGTAAGGTGCATTCAAGCTATAGTCTATCTGATTTTATCCGACACTGCATGTGTAGGATGTTAATAAAATTTATGAGACAAACACAAGTTTGATACTGAGTCTGCTTGCAAATAATGTTTAAACGATTGCCACCGTTCTCCACCATTTTGTAGCAAATTAGCTCAAAAGCGAACTGTATATAAATAATTACAATTAATTATGATTAATTATAATTATTTATATCGGCTCACAGTAATAAACTGTAGCAGAATTAGATTGCCATCCGCTGATCTGTTTGTCCAGTGAACATTCAGTGTAAATTCATATCAACTCTAAGAAAGGATAGCAGAGAATGCAGTTATGGAAAGAGTCAGTTAACCACCTGAGTAAAACCACCAGCGCCGTTTATAACGGAGTCTATAAACTTTTACTAAACCTCCGGTTCGTTTAGTTAAATGTATGATACTTGCATTGCCTTGGTCGTTGACGAGTGTCCAGAATGCAGTCTCGGATGAAAGTCTTGATGGTTTCAAGGTTTTGGCCTCGCGATCACATTCTTCCGGGTTGAAGAGTGATGAATTCCAAAGATGTCCTGACTCGATGGTGATTGGGAGTTTCTTCCCAGGTAGAAAGTGAAAAAGAGCTAAGAAAGAGATCTGCTGAGATCCGAGGATCTTTGGTTGGATGGAAAGTCAAGGCCGCAAGGCCTGGCGCAAAAACTTTAGGGTTGCTGAGGAGCTCACATCCTCCTCATCCTCATAGGATCTAAAAGAACCACAGACTGGTTGCGCTGAGGACTGCCAGATGCGGTAGTGCTGGCCCTGGGACTTAGCAACCAGAGGAGATGGGAGACGAGTAAAGAGACTAAAAGCAAGGTGGGACACTGAAGTGAGGTCTTTTAAACCCTATGGAGGTCACACCTCTCGGGGGTCAAAGAGCCAATGGGGACTTGCACTTCTGGAGGGAAAGTTTACGACTCTTTGTCTCCAACCATGGTAATTTTGCATTGTAACTGCATTGGATGTTGATGCCCAGATTACTAAAGATTCTTAGAACACTAATATGTTGCATAGGTATAAACATAATATACACTCTCGATTAGGTCATGTGACTGGGTCTGTGACTGTTTGTTAATCTAATGAATAATTGATTTGTTAAATATAATGAACAAATGTGTGTCTGATTGGTCCAAATGCTACAGTTACACACAGACTTTTATCTCATGTTTTGTAAATAAATGTCTATTCTTTATCTCATGTCTGGCATTAAAGGTATAGTTCAAAGGTATAGTTTGAAGTCCAATAAAGTGCATCCATCTATCATAAAAAGTGCTCCACATGGATCCGGGGGGTTAATAAAGGCTTGGGCTGGCTCAATAGCACTTTTTCAGAACCGATACCGATCCGATACAGCGCAGTTTTTTTTTTTTTTTAATCAGTGTAGAATTTCTATACCTCAGTGTGTGTTGACCTGCTCATCACTCTTTTGTGTTTTACACACAATATACTAAATATAGACAACTTTACTGTAAAGAAAAACAACAAATGAATGAATATGTAATTATAATCTATGACAAAAAAATACTATTATAAACTAGGTTAGTGGATAATTCAGTAGCAAAACTTACTCTAGAAAAATCATGAGTGTACAATAATTTTATAAAATCTAAAATTTGTGGAAAAAAAATAAAACGTATTCTACGCTCTGGAGTACGCATAGAGAAGTTCAAAGCACAAAGTAAAGAGTAGTGTATTAAATCTGTGCGACAGTTTATTGAGCCTTTTCTTTTAACCGTTTTAAATTTCATTTACTGTGCTCATGAAGAACCATTCAAAGTGCTCTCTACAACAGTGTTGTGATCTAACAGAAACCCGGTTGAAAGTAACACGATTTAGAAACCACACACACTCACAGAAGAAGTGTTTACGTGAACTTGACTTAAATATTCATCTGTACCTCACATTAAACTATGGAACGGCTTCAGAACACTTGAAACAGTGCACGGAAACGTTATTGTGCTTTATAATGGTTTTGTGGCTTTCGTGGGTTTTAACAATAACACAATAGTAGCTATACGCAGAATATCGGATTTGGATCGGCCTCGTCTGACCGATACCCCGATCCAGCAGAAAATGTCAATATCGGAGCGATACCAATACTGAATATCGGATCAGCGCACTCCTAAAATGGTCCGTATACTTGGCGGCCAACGGATTTTCCTTTTGAAATTAGAAAACCAAAATCGAGAATCCAGGGTTCACTCGTTTTTGGTTTTAATATTGAATGTAGAAAAATGAGAAAACAGCTCCTTTTTGTTTTTTTGTTTTTTTACAAGAAACGAAAAACAAGAATTCAGCTTAATTTTTCATTTTTCGATCAGGGGTAGAAAAATGAATAAACAGCTTGAATGTTCGATTTCTACACGTGGGCGGGAATTAAACGCCCCTTTCTGCTGATTGGTCAGCCGAAGATCTTCCACAGTTCCGCGAGGCAGAAGTCCTCCACTGCTGCAGGTGTACGGATTCTTGATGTGTTTATTGCAACTACATTTCAGCTTTTTCTCATCAAATAACCAGACAAATGAATAGCTCGATACAATCCGTTCTTCTGTGTAGATATAAATTCTATGATTTGCATCAGCTGGGCATGATATGACGGCTGTCATAGCCTACCCTGGTTGCCCAGTAAGTTTGTTTGTTTAATTAATTAATTCCTTTTAAATAAAATATTTTAAACACTAATACAAAAAGGAAAGAACAATGCATTGACTTATATAACAGTCCGATTAGGCTATAACATTCAAGAGCTGTGTCATTCTGACTATTTTATAATCGGAGAACAACAGAGATAAAATACATAGGCCTACTCTTTTGAGTTTCATAATGTATTTTACGACAGATTTGCATCCGTTTAAAAAAGTGAAAGTCACCATCTCTGCCATTCTCAGCCAAGTGAGAGCACATACTTGAATTTGTGGTTTACAGGGACTCTCCATAGGTGTAATGGTTTTTATACTGTACAAACAGTATTTTCTATCGCCCTACACAAACGCTACATCTAAACCTACCCCTTACAGAAAACTACTGGCAATTTTTGAATTTCATAAAACACAGTTTAGTTTGTTTTTTAAGCTTTTTGTTTTATGGGGACACAGGAAGTGTCCTCATAAACCATGCTTACGTTGTAGTACCCATGTCATTATACACATTTGTGTCCTCGTAAACCATATACCAGTAGCTACATGTGTGTGTGTCTGTGTGTGTGTTCGAAAAGGAAGGTAATAGGCCTTTAGAATAACAAGGTGAGTTAACCCTATAGTTCACACAGTTCTAATAAGTTGCAATGGGTTAAATAAACTGAGTAAACTAAACAGCAGACAAACGAAACTACAGCCAAGCGCAGACCAGTATTGAAGTGTACACCAAATATGCAGTCATAACTTTGTTTTTGCTGAGTTTATTTAATTAATATTGAGTAGGCCTATTTGATGTTTGCTTGGATTTTTTCCTCAGCAGGGGAAATAACACTGTCATTCATGGTTGTATGGTAAAAAAGTAAAAAAATTTTTGTGTATGTTCAAAATGACAACAAAATGTAATGCCTTCGAAAAATAAAGTGAACAGCAAAATGTGCTGCTTTAGCGCGTCTCGGTCTAATTGAGCATCTTTCTGGCGCACGCCACAAACATGAACCAATACACAGCAAGAGCCTACCCTGATAGCACACGTACATCTTGGAGACGTCTGCATTTACATCTGCAAGAGGTATTTTTTAGAGTGTTTGCTCATCTGCAAGATGTCTTAGGACGTTTCCTTTTAGATGTCAAACAGACGTCTATTAGATGTCTTTAATATGTTTATGATATAGAATGTATGTAAAAGTGACATCTGAAAGATGTCCGTCAGACGTTTGTAGACAGCAGATGCTTTCCAGATTAAGAGATCTTTAACAGATATCTTGCAGACGTGTGTGTGCTATCTGGGACTTGATGCACCTACTAGAAGTCTACATTTAGATTATTTGACATGTATCAAAAACGTGACTTTACAGTCTGGAAAATACGGTAGGCTATAGCATTTTTTTTGTGGACCCTCTGGCACTTTTACCCCCTTTCCACCAGCAGGAACCAGGTGCTAGTTCAGAGCCAGTGCTATTGCCGGTTCTTAGTTGGTTCAACTGGCGAGCCCTTTAAGAACCGGTTGCTTTTCCACAGGCTAGAGAGCCAATAGAGAGCCAGGCCTTACGTCACTGAATATGTTTCATGTTTTGGTTCATTAGCGCGGCCGCGGCAGCGCCAAACACAACAGACAGATCGATCGATCGGCACACAACATACTAAAGCACCGCGAGAGCGATCCAAAAGCATAAAGAGCCGTCTGCTTTCCAGTCGCTCCTGCAGCACCCCGATGGCTCGCACCGAACGGTCCATGCAGCGCCAATCCATCCCGAACAAGCCTAAACAAACTATCAACAATGGCGGACGTTGCGGTGCTTTTGATGTTCATGACTTTGCGAACCTACATCAGCATCCAAAAACGGCGAATCCAACATGTTCGTGTTTAGCTGCTACTTCAAATATGGCGGTCCAAAGTTTCTGACGCCTTGTTGGTCACGGTAACCCCACCCCCAGCCCCTGACGCAAGCGGTTCTTCCTTCTAGCCCAGCAATGTTTTGGTGCTACTTACGAACTGCTTTTCCTGGTTCGGAGCTGGTGCTATGGGTGTCGAAAAACAAAGAACTGGTTTGAAACTAGGCTCTGGCTCCGAACCAGCACTGGAACTGCCTTGGTGGAAAAGGGGTATTTGAGAACCGCTGGTCTACACCATAGACTGTACGTCTACACCAGTGGCGGCTGGTGGCAGATTTTCTAGGTGGGCACCACATCCAAAAATTTTAGCATACATCCCGATATGATTTATCCCAGTATAACAAAATGAAAAGGATTAAGACATGAAACATTTTAAATAAAGAAAATTGTTTACCAAATTCAGGATTGAGGATGATTCTCATAAAACTATATTTTCTGCAAGCTTCTTTTTTTTTTTTAAGAAAAATGAAAACATTTTGTTTTTAATTTTAATAATAATTCAAAATTGATGTATACAGTGCAGCAGCAAAATCTGTGAGAAAAAAAAATGTTACATTTGTTTAGACCATTTTCTATACATATATAAATAGCTACAAGTCAAGCTGCAGGACCACACGGAGATGCCAACAGACCACTATACCAGTCGCATTAAAGTTATATAAATATACACGGATCTGTATTCAGAATTATTAAACAGAGCAAAACACAAATAAAAAAAAGTAAATATAAACATTATGAATTTGTTGAGTGTGGTGATCTGAAGGCAGCTCAACATAACTGACCAGTGAACAGTTCCTCTGTCAGAGTGAATGTTGATGCCAATACACCACTGTACATAGCAAACTCCTATAAAAACACGCTTCTTCAGCGAGTGTCCATTATAAAACACTTGCCAGACATGCGATTATACTGAAATGTGCTCATAAAGCTATCAGAGAGCGCACATACATGGTTTGTTTATTTGCACACTAATAATAACGGACTCGCGCGCGTCTAATAATGTAAGTTACGATTCCTGTATGTCACTGACTGTAATCGTCTTTACTTCCATTACAGTCGTCTTCCATCAAAACTTCACTGGTAAGATACTGGTTTGCTTTATTCAGCCCATACAGACTAGTCCTGACTTCATATTTCTTATTATTAGAGGTATGTTTGTTCCGACTAATCGCTGCACTAGTTAAGGTTACGCATGATGGCGAAAGCACGTTAGTGCTAGCCCTCCCGGAACCCATAGAGATTGCATTGCAGTGCCTGCAGTTTGAAAAAAAAATCTTTGTATGAAAGTCTATGGGAACACTCGGGGCGATTCTCAGTCTGTGTAAGAACCAAAAAGGGGCAGTACTACACAGAACGTGACTCGACGCTGATTGGACTATATTTCCAGAGGCAGAACAAACAATCTAGAAGAGTGAAAGCTAGCGTAACACTGTGATTGAATGTGAAAGAAAAAAAATCCCTCCCTTTCGCGCTTTGGTGGTGCGTCGCCCTAATGGAGAAACCGCCCTCGGTCTACACAGAAAAAAGCGCTGTCTAATCTCTGCACCGGTACGAGTTGTGTCGAGCTATTCATTAATTTGGTTGTTTGATGAGAAAAAAGATGAAATGTAGTTGCAATAAACGCATCAGGAATCCGTTCACCTGCAGCAGCAGAGGACTATTATTCTTCCTCGCGAAACTGCGGAAGAACTGATGACGGCACTGTTTGATCTTCGGCTGACCAATCAGCAGAAAGGGGCGTTTAATTCCCGCCCATGTGTAGAAATCGTATATTCAAGCTGTTTATACATGTTTCTACCCCTGAACGAAAAACGAAAAATTAAGCTGAATTCTTGTTTTTTGTTTCTTGGAAAAAAAATGAAAAAACTAAAAAGGAGCTTTTTTCTCATTTTTCTACTTTCAATATTAAATCAAAAAATGAGTGAACGTTGGATTCACAATTTTGGTTTTCTGATTTCAAGAGGAAAATCCGTTGGCCGCCAAGTACACGGACCCCTAATAAAGGTGTTACGAACTGATCAAAACATGAAAGAGGCGGATCCATCTGCAGGGTTTTATTCAAAGACATGGTCAAAAACAAGCATGGGTCGATACACAGCAAACAGTCACAAATGAGGCAAGACAAAGAGTAATTCTTGGGCAAGCGTGGGTCTTCAATCGGCGAACAATATCCAACAGGGCAAGGCAGAAAGATAATCCAGGTATACGAGTGATAGTCCAAGTGAGGGGCAAACAGAGTCCGAATGGCAGGGTAAGGGTTAATCCAGAAAACACAAGCAAGATTCAAAATACGAAAACAGGCAAGGCAAGACTAAGACTAAGACTAAGACTAAGAAAACTACGATAGGCTCCGTAAGGTAGCTATCAGCTAGGGTAGTGATATGTGCTAACAATACTCTGTGAACTAGATCAGGATCTGAGTGTTTTTATATGGTGTGTGTAATAGCTCACAGGTGAGCGTGTGATTGGTGACATCTGTGTGATCAGTGCAATCAGCTGTGTGTGTGTCGTCAGTGCAATGGCTGATGGAAATTGTAGACTGGGGTCATGTGACAGTCTGTGCAATGTGTGAGTCAATGTGATGGAGGAGTGACCTCTGGTGGCAAGCGAATGGAAGTCCATGGACCGGATTCGTGACAGAGCCCCCCCTCCCCCTCCCCAGACGCTCCTAGCTTAATATACTCCAGGAGGGCGGTGGAGTGGAGGCGGAACAGGGGGAGGGACAGAGGGCAAGGTCTATGTGGAAGTGGAGAGGCTGGCGACTGAGGCAGAGCTGGCAGGACAGAGGACCAAGGCGGAGCAGAAAACCAAAGTGACAGAGTTGGGAGCCAGGGTAGAGCAGACAGAACAGGAGCCCACCAGGGCTGAGCAGATGGAACAGGATCCCACCAGGGCAGAGCAGACGGGACAGGAGCCAACCAGGGCGGAGCAGAAGATCTCCACGGTGGAGCAGAAGACCACCAGACCTGAGTAGAAGACCACCACGGCGGAGCAGAAGACCACCAGACCTGAGCCGTAGACCACCACGGCGGAGCAGACAGAGCAGAAGACCACCACAGCGGAGCAGACGGGACTGTAAACCATGGCAGGGACTGGGACCTAGGGAACACTGAGAAACACAGAGCATTTTTGGCCCCAAGAGCCAAGGCAGAGAAAACAAAAAGTTCATCAATAGTCTTTCGGGCCGATAGTTCACACCCAGGCACATTAGCAGAGACTGGGCAGACAGACAGGTCAGAATCAGGTCCTTCAATTGTAACTGGAGAGACAGGCAGTTCACAAACATGTTCAATGACCGAACCTGGACAGGCAGACCGTTCGATTTCTGGCTTGCTGACTGAAACTGGCCAAGAGGACAGTTCATAAACAAACGCATTGACTGCAATGGAATTAGCAGCTGGCCCAAAATTAGATAAGTTAACTGGCATCTCCTTGGTAGTTAGTTCAACATCAGAATTATTGCCAATGACGGGTTGAGTTGACAATTCACAACTGAGCTCATTGACCGAAACTGGACTGGTATACATTTCATAACCAAAATCATCATGGGAAGCGCTTCCGACAGGGGAATCAGTTCAGGAACAGGAGAGCTGAAGTGAGTGGGTTTGGGGATACCAGCTGCGCTTGCAGACACCAGCAGTGCATCCCTCACACTAGATACCAAACTAGGATGCCGAGGGACTGACCTTAAATATTTGGGTGTGGCAGCCAGAACGTGACAAGACTGACTGATCTGACGTGACGAGATTCTAGAAGATCAGCGACAACGTGACGTGACTCTGACTGATCAGCGGAGACGTGAAGAGGCTCTGGAAGGTCAGCAGAGACTTGAAGAGGCTCTGGAAGGTCAGTGGAGACGTGAAGAGGCTCTGGAAGGTCAGCGTAGAGACGTGAAGAGACTCTGGAAGGTCAGCGGAGACGTAAAGAGACTCTGGAAGGTCAGCGGAGACGTAAAGAGACTCTGGAAGGTCAGCGGAGACGTGAAAAGACTCTGGAAGGTCAGTGGAGGCGTGACTTGACTCGTGAAGATTAACTGTGACTGGACTTAACTCGTGAAGATTAGCTGTGACTTGACTGGAATGATGAAGATCAGCTGAGATTTGACTGAAACCTGCCAGATCGGATGATACATAGCGAGGTTCTGGCGGATCATACGAGACATACACAGGCTCTGATGCAGCAGCCGCGATGTTAATGGGTTCTGAGGCGGCAGCCGCGGCATGAATGGAGTCCAAAATAACAACTGTGACATGTTTAGGATCAGGAACGACAGTATTGTCAACACAGTACTTTGTTGTCACCGCCATTATGTGAGTTCGTTCTGTGGCTGCCATTACATGAGTGGACGAGGAGTCGCGTTCCTCCGCGACACCCACAGTGAACGCCGAACCAACAGTCAACAGAGGATAGTCCATAAACTGAGCGAGCGATGAACACGGACTCTCGTGTCTAAGCTCAGATCGCAGAGGCTGATTAATGCCATCACAAAAAAACTCTATTAGTCCGGTAAATCAGAGTAATATGCAACGGCTAGATACTCCTGAATATAGTCCTCGAGTGATCGCGGGCCTTGTTTAAGAGCTAATAAAATGTGTCCATACCTGGCCAAAGCTCCTCTGAAAAGCTGCTGGATCCTTTTGAGGCCGAGTATTCTGTTACGAACTGATCAAAATATGAAACGGGCGGATCCATCTGCAGGGTTTTATTCAAAGACATGGTCAAAAACAAGCATGGGTCGATACACAGCAAACAGTCACAAATGAGGCAAGACAAAGAGTAATCCTTGGACAAGCGTGGGTCTTCGATCGGCGAACAATATCCAACATGGCAAGGCAGAAAGATAATCCAGGTATACGAGTGATAGTCCAAGCGAGGGGCAAACAGAGTCCGAACAGCAGGGCAAGGGTTAATCCAGAAAACACAGGCAAGAATCAAAATACGAAAACAGACAAATAAGAAATATATGATAAGAAAATAAGAATACTACGATAGGCTCCGTAAGGTAGCTATCAGCTAGGGTAGCGATATGTGCTTACAATACTCGACGAGCTAGATCAGGATCTGAGTGTTTTTATATGGTGTGTGTAATAGCTCACAGGTGAGCGTGTGATTGGTGACAGCTGTGTGATCAGTGCAGTCAGCTGTGTGTGTGTGTTGTCAGTGCAATGGTTGATGGGAATAGTCTGGGGTCATGTGACAGTCTGTGCAATGTGTGAGTCAATGTGATGGAGGAGTGACCTCTGGTGGCAAGCGAATGGAAGTCCATGGACCGGATTTGTGACAGAAGGCCTTCTGAAGTCAATGAAAATCAGTGCTTTTTCTAGTCTCACGAGAACCAAGTTTTGTTTACAGCAAAGGAAAACCATTCTCCTCTTGGCTTAAATCGAAATCCTCCGGCATTTTTCTTTACAAATCCTTGCTTTTTACTTCTAATTCCTGACTAATGTTTTGTTTTGCTCTCTCCTCTGTGCTTCTGTGTTTGTCATCTCTCACCGGAGCTTACGCTAAGTCTACATCCTATACGTCATCTGCTGGACGCCACTCTCTCGCGAACACGCGTACGACAGTTAGTGGAAGCTAGAGATAACGGTTTATAAAGTTTTAAATAGGGATATTTTTCTTACACAAACACATCAATTCACTTCAGAAGGCCTTTATTAACCCCCTGGAGCCATGAGAAGTACTTTTTATGATGGATGGATGCACTTTATTGGACTTCAAAATCTCAAAACCTATTCACTGCCATTATAAAGCTTGGAAGAGCTAAGAAATTTTTAATAACTCTGATTGTATTGGTCCGGAGTAATAACTCCGATTGTAAGAAGAAAGTCATATACACCTAGGTTGGGTTAAGGGTGAGTAAATCATGGGGTAATTTTAATTTTTGGGGGAACTATCTTAAAAGAGCTTTCATAGTGATTTGTGTTTCTAACTTCCGCCATTTATTTTTTTTTACTTTTATTTTTTTTTATATAGTACATATAATAATCTCTGAAGTTCAATAGGTCATCATTGTGCAGTTCTTTTTAAAGCTTCATTAAACATTGATTTAATATGTTTGTCAGTAGTCCCACAGCAAGCAAACCAAAGGCATCTTTTGTTTATAAGCCTTAACTCATATTGTTTGCGGTAAGTGTGCTTTTGCATGGTAAGGAGTATTTTATTTTTTTATGGACTCTCAAAGTGTTTTAAAGTGCTTTAATGGCAGAAAAAGCCATTATAAAATGTGTGCGTGGGTTAGGGCGATTGATTCATCTGTGTTAAATCTTTAACAATGTAAACCTCTAATATCCTTTCCAATCATGCAAGTAAGAACAATATATATATGCCTACAGTGTTGGGGTAACGTATTATAAGTAACGTAATTAGAAAATATTTGTTACTTTTTTCACATTTATTGATCCTCTGTCCGCATGTTGAGAAAAATCGGGAGTAAGTGGAAAGTACAAACATGCACACAATTAAAATGATTCTGATTGTTTGAATGGGTTGCGTGTCATGCTGAATTCTGATGTCTGTCCTACAACAGCAGTAAACAGACTTCATTTTATCAGCCCTTGCGAACAAGTATAATAAACAGTCAGCATATGGGTTCAGATTCAGGAGACACAGTAGGAAGTAGTGAACTCTATTCAGGCTAACCTTCAAGGGGAGGATAAAATTACTCACCCTCATGTCCTTTCATGTCATGAAATCTCAGTCCCTCCACTGAAACTACACTTCAGAATATGAGGTGAGTAGGCTAATTTTGGGGTGCGTTCGAAACCGCATACTTCCATACTATACAGTAGGCAAAAGTAGGCGAGCGAATAAGTATGTTTGAATGATAAGTATTCATAAAAGAGTAGGCGAGTGCACTAAGCGAGTGCACTAATTCTCACAAGATTCGGACGTACGTATACTTAAGTTGTGTCCTTATATGCCTACTTACCTACTATATAGTAGGGAAAAAGAGTACGTGAAGAAAGAAGTAAGTTCGAAAGCTTAAGTATTCATAAAAGAGTGGGCGAGAAATCCCCGGATGTCGTACTGCTTCAACCCATATTCTGAAGTGTTCATCCGATGGACTCTTTTCTATCCCAGAAGCCCACGTGAGAGGATACGTCATCATCGAACGTGAAGGAGAACAGCGACGAGGCTGTTTACAAATGTGAGTAATACAAACCAAAACATGGTTCCTTGAGTTAAAATCGCATTGAGCTACTGTTGAGCAAACTGTTGAATTTCTTAATGTGTAAACGCTAAACGTTTCTAGTATCTGTAAAACTGCGTTTTTCCATCTCAAAAACATATCTAAATTGCGACCTATGCTCTCAACGTCAAATGCAGAAATGCTAATTCATGCGTTTATGACCTCAAGGTTAGACTATTGTAATGCTTTACTGGGTGGTTGTTCTGCACGCTTGATCAATAAACTACAGTTGGTCCAAAATGCAGCAGCTAGAGTCCTTACTAGAACCAGGAAGTATGACCATATTAGCCCGGTTCTGTCAACACTGCACTGGCTCCCTATCAAACATCGGATAGATTTTAAAATCTTGTTAATTACTTATAAAGCCCTGAATGGCTTAGCTCCTCAGTACTTGAGCGAGCTCTTATCACATTATAGTCCTCCACGTCTGCTGCGTTCTCAAAACTTTGGCCATTTGATAATACCTAGAATATCAAAATCGACTGCGGGCGGCAGATCCTTTTCCTATTTAGCGCCCAAACTCTGGAACAATCTACCTAACACTGTTCGGGAGGCAGACACACTGTGTCAGTTTAAATCTAGATTAAAGACACATTTCTTTAACCTGGCTTACACATAACACACTAATACACTTCTATTATTCAAATCCGTTAAAGGATTGTTAGGCTGCATTAATTAGATCAACCGGAACCGGGAACACTCCTCATAACACACGATGTACTCGTTACATCGTAAGAAGAATGGCATCTACGCTAATATTTGTCTGTTTCTTTATTATTCTGTTTCTCAGTCTGTGTCCGGATCAGATGGCGCCGGGAGATGATGTCTGCGACCCTGACCGTCGGCGGAGGCCGGACACCTGGATGAGCCCCGGGGACATATCCCCAGTGAAGACCTCGACTTAAATACAATAAAACTTAAAATTAAACAAAATAACTATAATATAATAAAATACCTAACTACATAATACTATTATTGTTAGAAATTGCAACAATATAAAAATAGAAATATAATACATTTATACATTTAAAATTTAATTAATACAATAAGTAAAAAAATAAATAATAATATCCTGGCCAGAGGAGAACTGGCCCCCCGACTGAGCCTGGTTTCTCCCAAGGTTTTTTTCTCCATTCTGTCACAGAGGGAGTTTTCGTTCCTTGCCGCTGTCGCCTCTGGCTTGCTCAGTTGGGGACACTTAATTTCTAACGATTATCGTCAATTTGATTTCATATTATCTATTTAAACTAAACTGAGCTAGACAATGACATCTCTGAATTCAATAATGAAATGCCTTTAACTGAAAATTGAGTGTTTAATCTTATTATTATACATTACTGACACTCTATGCTCCAATTTGATACTGTTAAGTGCTTTGACACAATCTGTATTGTTAAAAGCGCTATATAAATAAAGGTGACTTGACTTGACTTCTCGGGGGAGCAAGGAGCGAGGAGACGAGGAGTACTTCAAAAACAGTCTTTAATAATCCAAACACGTAATAGACACAGGAACACCTGGAAAGACATACAAATGACGTTTAAGGACCGAAAAACATGAACTGAATGGACTGGGGTTTATAAGGACAGGACAATCAGGGGAGGAAGACGAGACACACCTGGAAACAAATTAACAATTAACACGAGGGAGAAACACACAGTCAGGTCCATTGTCCTGACAGATACCAGAGACTGATATACAAAAATAACTAATAATACGAAGACGTAAGATGACTTGATCTTACCTGGAATAAGATATATCTCATTAGTAGATAACACCCAAAAATACCCAAAACAATTACATTTTGCTTTCCTTAAAAATATTCTCAATCTTAAAATCAAGCACACTAGTTAAGAAGTGTTGTGTTTTTACTTATTAAAAATCCACAGTAACACAATGACAGTTTACAATATAGATGAGACAATTCACACATCGGGATGACATGGTTTTACCTGGAAATAGTGTGGCTCCACAAGGACTGAAGTAGTGATGGTGTTTTTGTGGTTCTTTTATAGTCTGAATTAACTTAAAACGTCACTTAAAATGGAGAGTGTTTCTGTCAGCTAATAAGCTGAAAGACAAACCCCTGTCAGTTTATTAAGATTGATTAAGCTGCATTAAACATCATCAGTCTGTAATGAAAATGTAATCGCATATAACACAGCTAAATAGGCCATCAAACAAAACCTGTTAGCTAACAATTTGCAAACAAAACCTAAATGCAATACAAAGACACATAAGGTCAAGAATAACAAGAATTTCAGAGTGAAAAAAAAAAAAAAAAAAATTACTCAGAAATTCAGATGATTTTCACACTCATGTCAAGTCCTACAAATGTTCATACAGGTATATAGAAGCCAGTGGCACTTAAAGTTCAGGTCGTGTCTGACAACTGAATATCCTGATGTTTGTTTTTGGATGAGCGAGGAGGATTTTTCTTGAAACCCTCCCGAACAACATGTGGTGATGTAGTGGTTATTTGAATTTTTTTTTAGGATTTCTTACTCCAAAAGTCAACTAATCTGTGCAATTCTCCAGCTGTGGTCCTTGGAGAGTCTTTGGCCACTCAAACTCTCCTCCTCATCATTCATTAGGGCGATATAGACACAAGTCCTCTTCCAGGCAGATTTGTAACATCTTTAGTTGATTGGAACTTATTAATTATTGCCCTGATAGTGGAAATGGGGATGTCCAATGCTAAAGCTCTTTTCTTTCAGCCACTTTCTGTTTAGTGAAGCTCAACAATCTTGTTCTGCGCATCAGAACTGTATTCTTTGGTTTTACTCCTTGTGATGGATGATTAAGGGAATTTGGCCTTTGTGCTCCTCATGTTTATAATCCTGTGGAAAAGGAAGTCATGGCTGGACAATTTCATGCTCCTGGTCAACCTGGAGTGCTAAAAATGTAAGTATGAATGGGAATACACTTCAGAGAAATTTTACTCAGGAATTTCTGTGGTGCCAATAATTGCAAAAGGAGTAAAAACATTTATTTCATGATGAGAAATAAATGCCCCCCTCCCTCCACTTTCAATTGTTTAACTTCAATGAAAGGTTAAAACTTTGTGAATTTTTTGAATGAAAGATCAAAAAGATAAAGATGCAGATTTATTATTATATATTAATGGAAGGCACTGTGTATATGTATATATCACCAATTTTCAGCCCAGCTTCAGCTCCCTGACTGATGGCAGGAGATTCTCATCAAGAATTAGTTTTTCCCCCCAAATAATTGACACCTAACTTTAGATTTAACGATTGTCCATTCATTTGACAGTTATGGTTATGTTATCTAATCATAAAACTGTATGTTACTTGTTGAATGTCAGCCAGCATCTAAAGCCTAAACAAAAATTTACATTTTTCTTTCTTTCCATAAAGAAAGGGAAGAAAAAAAAATTCCACAGGTATTAAATGGTTATATCATTGTGAACAGTTGTGAAGGATTTAACTCAAGGCTTAATGACTTCCTGAGAGGCTCTAATATTCCCTCCATTAGTATTTTTCCTCAACATCCCTTGAGTATCATAATAGCACTCCCCCTGACAAAAGGAGGTTTGGTCTCTGTCATTAGAAACCATTTCCTCTAATTAACAAAAGTTTTGTCTTAAAAGCTTAGATTCAGTTATGGTTGCACTTTTCTTATGGATTCTTATTAGCATTTAGTTTAATATGTATGCCACATATATCCTCCCATATAAAGTTTCATCTCTGCACTGCTTTGTTTGAATTTCACTTATTTGAAGGCAGACTGGACATCACTGCATCCACATACAGGTTTGTTACTTCTTGTATTTTTGAATGGTGAATTACAAAAGCCATTTTTGTGCCCTTGAAGGGCACTACGGGAAACGGATGTAATTTCAAATTAAAGTGTGCAACTTAACGCTTTCATTAATTTGTTATCCTACAGAAAAGAGAGTTGGTCCTAAAGACAGCCAAATTTGTCAGATTACTGTTCATGGTCACCACATTAAGTGTACCAGTAATGTAGTGTCAACAGTAATTAAACACACCTGAACAAGCTCATCAAGACCTTCAGGATTACTAGACACATCCAAACAAAAAAGTATATTTGCAATAGTTCCACTTTAGCACAATCAAATATACTTCAGTATATCTTTAGTTGGACCTCAGTAATACTTCTGCACAATTAAAGTGCATTAAGGACAAAATTAGTGGTTCCAACTTAGCAGACTTTAAATATACCAGTTTAGTATACTAAAAGTACAGTTGCAGGGTATTTTTGTTAAGCACATAAATATGTAAATGTATTTGTAGTATACATAGCACAAAATAAATGTATTTCAAATATATATATATATATATATATATATATATATATATATATATATATATATATATTTATTTATTTTTTATTTTTTTTCTTTCACTAGGCATCTGAAGAAATAGGACCAAATGCACGAGCATCTTTTGCCTGAAATACTACAAATAGTAGCTATAGTACACTAATTCTATTTTTGATTTCTACTTTAGGATGCCCATCTAAAGGAAACTACAGATCACAATAGCTCCAGATAATTTCAGATGACGCCAACTTCATAAAGATTTTGGATGATGCCACAACCTACAAAGACTTCGGATAATGCCAGCCTTGGATCGACCAATAAAAAAAAAAAAAAAAAAGTGAAATACTGTCCTTATATGTGACCATGGACCACAAAACCAGTCTTAAGTTGCTGGGGTATATTTGTAGCAATAGCCAAAAATACACTGTATGGGTCAAAATTATCGATTTTTCTTTTATGCCAAAAATCATTAGGACATTAAGTAAAGATCATGTTCCATGAAGATATTTTGTAAATTTCCTACTGTAAATATATCAAAAACTTAATTTTTGATTAGTAATATGCTTTGCTAAGAACTTCATTTGACAAATTTAAAGGTGATTTTCTCAATATTTTGATTTTTTTGCAACCTCAGATTCCAGATTTTCAAATAGTTGTATCTCAGCCAAATATTGTCCTATCCCAACAAACCATACATCAATGGAAAGCTTATTTATTCAGCTTTCAGATGACATATAAATCTCAATTTCGAAAAATTTACACTTATGACTGGTTTTGAGGTCCTGGGTCACATATTGTAATCATTGCTTAACATGTTCATTATGTGTACATACCTGAATACATGTTGCTAATTAGCCACATAACCAGTATTATCTAATAGCTGTACTACTGCCATATATATGTATATATATCATTCTGACACACTCATCTCTGACCCATAACAGATTACTTACTGATTGTATCATTGAAAAATAAACACTTTTTGTGACACTGCTTTGAAACAATATGCCTTGTGAAACGCGCTATACAAATAAAATTTTATTGAATATAAGTAAATATTTATAAGAATAACAGAGTGCATGCAACCAGTAAAACTATTTACACTATGTATTTATTTTTCATTTTATGTTCATCACTGAAGGCAAATTACTGCACTTTGCAACAAAACTGCAAGCAATGCATATTTGATGTTTAACATACTGCTATGTGGAGTGGAATTTCAGACCAATACAATTTTTCTGCTGTCAGAGCTGACACAACAGAAAGAGAAGCAAATCAACCAAAATGTGACACTTTTATTGCATATTGTTGCCTGTCTAGGTCATAGAAACCTGGCAGAGACAGATAATACAGTAGTTCAAACTATACTACACAGAACAGCAGAAGAGATAATCACATACTGTACAATGGAATAATATTCAAACTTATTAATACATTCATTCATTCTGTCTTTTTTTGTATAATTAACCAAACTTAATACAGTATGTGACATAAAATTGATATTTTATAAAGTGAGTGAACATTTTTACTAAAATAGAGCTTCATTAATCATTTACCTATTGTAAACAGTCACTGTTTAAATATTATTAACATGTTGATTTTATACATGTACAACCATACATAGAAACAAACACATAAAAAAAACTTATTAATTGAACTGTCTGATCTGAGCAGACAGTTCTATTAATAAGAATGTACAAGAAAACATTTCACAACATCAAAGTGCTTCAACACTTTAAACAGCTGTTAGTTCACTGCACATCATGTTGCATGTTGAGTGTTTATACTGGACGTGATTCGTGTTGAATTCTGATGTCTGTCAGTTTTACAACAGCAGGGAACAGACTTCATTATATCACCAACATCAGCCCTCATGAACAAGTACAATATACAGTCAGCAAGTGGGTTCAGATACAAGAGACACTCCAGAAAGCGGTCAGCCTTTTCAAATATCATGTTCATTCTTTCTATAGAGGTAAAATAATTAATAAAATCCATGATTACAAAGGGGAGAATGAGACATGTGTAAGTCAACAACACAAGGAACAAACTGCCTAATATTAATTTGCGATTAAGAGAAGTTAGTGATATTGAGTGTGAAAGACCCCGATAAGTACCAACAAAACAGAGAATGATTATTGGGTAGGGGATAAAACATGCTATAGTTTGGGACAGGTCTGTGAAAAACAGATAAGGTGGTTTTATGACTGCAAAGATCAGAGGCACAAACCAGATGATCAAAGAAATAAAACAGGAGAGTTTGAGTGAATGGTGAGATTTGTACCAGTGAGGATGAGAAACCAAAAGATATCTTTCAAAAGCAACACATGCCATAAAATACAGACCTGCAATCAAAGAATAATTATATGCACCCATTGATTCAAATGATTCGAATTTTGTTGGGATTAATAATATACAAATGATCTGTATGAGATCTGAAAAAATCAAATTAATTACATAAACTGAAGCAATACGATTAGATCTGATAAGAACACACAAAGCAAATAGAGTTAAGAGCATGATTGGAATCTCTATGACTGAAATAACCCAGATATATAATGATTCTGCCATGGACTGTTTAGCATAAAAATAAAAATAATTTCTGTAAAATGACCGAAGTCCAGAAATAGGCGGGCGACTGATGCTGTTGTTGCGTTCTGTCATGTCTCACAAAATCTTGACAGGCAGCACTGAAATAGTAACAAACCAGTCATTAGTTTTTCTTAATAGTTTAACACTGTTGCTCTGTTTGTCTTTTTGATACTTAAAAGTTGAATATTCTTTCAAAAAAGTAACTGTGAGATTTTCAAAGGCTACACTTTATTTCAGTAGTCCACTTCAGACATTCTACTAACAATAAGTAACTTTGCAAGTAGAATGTCTAAAGTGAACTATCAAAATAAAGTGTTAACTTTTCAAACAGCCCAAAATTCTTAAAGTATTAAAAACTAACCGATTGCTGTGCACAGCTAACAGAAAAAAAGACACAATCTGAGTATCAGACAACAGAATTTTAACTTGCATAAAACTTTAGCATTATTGCATATAACATCATAAAGAACAACAAACAGTTACAATCACAGTGAGCCTGAAATAGAAAGATACCTGGAGATTACCTGGAATTCAAGTATGTATTCACGTACAGGACTGAAAATCAGTAGATGATGGTGTTTATGAACTGTTCAATCATCTAAGTGAAGGACACAACCCTTAAAATGGAGATTCTTCAGTTAAAAAAAAAATAAATAAAAATAAAAAAAAAACCTTGCATTATGTTAGACAATATTTCTACTCCTCAAACAAGCACACTAGGGAGTCAACAAATATCATACAGTTGTACTACGTTAAATTATTTATAAATATTCACAGTGACAGAAAACAATACAGACAATTAACACATGGGATGACATGAACTTACTTGGAATCAGACTGTGGATCCACAGAACTGGAGATGTTGCTCATCAGTAGATGATGGTGTTTATGAGGTTTTCACAGTCCTTTTATAGTCTGAATCAACTGTGGTAACATCACTTAAAAAGGAGTGGTTCTGTCAGATAATGATTCAAAGAAAAAAAAAAAAAAAAAAGATTCATTAAACATCATTTATCTGTAATTTGGATCCACAAGTAAAACCAGAATACAATAAAAGATACAAAATCAAAAAGATTTCAGGCATAATGTATATATAATAATAAAATAATTTTAAATAATAATAAAATAAATTGTTTAATTAATCATCTTCAATTGCAGTCTAGATGTTAATTTACAAAGCACTGTATAACTTCACTTTTTCATCTTCCTTTCCTGTCTTGTAATTGTAGGGTTGAAAATGATCAGAGACTTCTGCTTTTCTGTCCCAAACCTATTTTCAGCAACAAAAGGTCCATTTGGAATTCCTGAAGGCACAGAGGTGCTGATTATGATCAAGGCCTGTAGGCCAACATATGTATACATCGAGGTCTGCTAATTGTCATACCTTTTGCAGAGTGGGTGAAGCTGTAATCTGCTGATTGGTCAGTTTGAATGTCTCACATTTGGTTTTTAGTCACATGGTCAAGGAAGGGATAAAAGAAGATTGTAACTGTTGCTCTGGCTCTTTTTCTTTCCCGTCTCTTTTCGTGGCTGGCAGTCTCTCGTCGCTGGGGCCATCTTCTTTGGGTTCTGCCATCTCTTTCTCTTTCTCTTTCTTTTTCTTTCTCTCTCTCTCTCTCTCTCTCTCTCTCTCTCTCAGGTAACATTTAACATACATGCTGGGTACAACTAACTCTTTATTTACCATCCTTCATCTATTTTGTAACCAATTCAAGTGTAACCATAACAAAATACTGTTATTAAACCATTTCATTTGCACAACACGTGCTAACTAGTCTTGATTCAACAGATTAATTTATTCTGGTACCATCTATACGGGCTGCTAATCTGACATTTCTTCGTCAGAGAAGACTTACGCTCTACTAACAACAGAAATTAGGATTTCTTTGCTAATATCAGGTTAGTTCTTTATCATACGATTTAAACATGCATTATAGCATTGATAAACTTTCTACTGCTCATAGTAAGGTGCATTCAAGCTATAGTCTATCTGATTTTATCAGACACTGCATGTGTAGGATGTTAATAAAGTTTATGAGACAAACACAAGTTTGATACTGAGTCTGCTTGCAAATAACGTTTAAACGATTGCCACCGTTCTCCACCATTTCGTAGCAAATTAGCTCAAAAGCGAACTGTATATAAATAATTACAATTAATTATAATTATTTATATTGGCTCACAGTAATAAACTGTAGCAGAATTAGATCGCCATCCGGTGTTTGTCCAGCGAACATTCAGTGTAAATTCATATCAACTCTAAGAAAGGATATTTCCGTGGCCACAGAAAATACTTTCCTATTAATGCAACGGAGCATGTAGCGAGGGTCAAAATTGTAAAGAGACATTAATTTGCAAGGCAGAACCAGAAACTCATGTAATTTGTGCACACAACTTTTATTAACTAAATGCTAACACACATAACTAATCTAAACAAACAAATGAATAAACATACACTCACGCGTACATACAAAGGGGAGCTAAAGTGGATGAATGAAGCCATTAGAGAAAACAGAGAATGCAGTTATGGAAAGAGTCAGTTAATATACTCCAGTAGGGCGGTGGAGCGGAGGCGGAACAGGGGGAGGGACAGAGGGCAAGGTCTATGTGGAAGTGGAGAGGCTGGCGACTGAGGAAGAGCTGGCAAGACAGAGGACCAAGGCGGAGCAGAAAACCAAAGTGACAGAGTTGGGAGCCAGGGTAGAGCAGACAGAACAGGAGCACACCAGGGCTGAGCAGATGGAACAGGATCCCACCAGGGCAGAGCAGACGGGACAGGAGCCCACCAGGGCGGAGCAGAAGATCTCCACGGTGGAGCAGAAGACCACCAGACCTGAGCCGTAGACCACCATGGCGGAGCAGACGAAGCAGAAGACCACCCCGGCGGAGCAGACGGGACTGTAAACCATGGCAGGGACTGGGACCTAGGGAACACTGAGCATTTTTGGCCCCAAGAGCCAAGGCAGAGTAAACAAAAAGTTCATCAATAGTCTTTCGGGCCAACAGTTCACACCCAGGCACATTAGCAGAGACTGGGCAGACAGACAGACAGGTCAGAATCAGGTCCTTCAATTGTAACTGGAGAGACAGGCAGTTCACAAACATGTTCAATGACCGAACCTGGACAGGCAGACTGTTCGAATTCTGGCTTGCTGACTGAAACTGGACAAGAGGACAGTTCATAAACAAACGCATTGACTGCAATGGAATTAGCAGCTGGCCCAAAATTAGATAAGTTAAGTGGCATCTCCTTGGTAGTTAGTTCAACATCAGAATTATTGCCAATGACGGGTTGAGTTGACAATTCACAACTGAGCTCATTGACCGAAACTGGACTGGTATACATTTCATAACCAAAATCATCATGGGAAGCGCTTCCGACAGGGGAATCAGTTCAGGAACAGGAGAGCTGAAGTGAGTGGGTTTGGGGATACCAGCTGCGCTTGCAGACACCAGCGGTGCATCCCTCAGACTAGATACCAAATTAGGATGCCGAGGGACTGACCTTGAATATTTTGGTGTGGCAGCCAGGACGTGACAAGACTGACTGATCTGACGTGACAAGATTCTAGAAGATCAGCGGCAACGTGACGTGACTCTGACTGATCAGCGGTGTCGTGACGAGATTCTAGAAGATCAGCGGCGACGTGACATGACTCTGGAAGGTCAGCGGAGACGTGACATGACTCTGGAAGGTCAGCGGAGACGTGAAGAGGCTCTGGAAGGTCAGCGTAGAGACGTGAAGAGGCTCTGGAAGGTCAGCGTAGAGACGTGAAGAGGCTCTGGAAGGTCAGCATAGAAACGTGACTTGACTCGTGAAGATTAGCTGTGACTTGACTGGAATGATGAAGATCAGCTGAGATTTGACTGAAACCTGCCAGATCGGACGATACATAGCGAGATTCTGGCAGATCATACGAGACATACACAGGCTCTGATGCAGCAGCCGCGATGTTAATGGGTTCTGAGGCGGCAGCCGCGGCATGAATGGAGTCCAATATAACAACTGTGACATGTTTAGGATCAGGAACGACAGTAGTGTCAACACAGTACTTTGTTGTCGCCGCCATTTTGTGAGGTCGTTCTGTGGCTGCCATTACATGAGTGGACGAGGAGTCGCGTTCCTCCGTGACACCCACAGTGAACGCCGAACCAAGAGTCAACAGAGCATAGTCCATAAACTGAGCGAGCGATGAACACGGACTCTCGTGTCTAAGCTCAGATCGCAGAGGCTGATTAATGCCATCACAAAAAAACTCTATTAATAAACAGTCCGGTAAATCAGAGTAATATGCAATGGCTAGATACTCCTGAATACAGTCCTCGAGTGATCGTGGGCCTTGTTTAAGAGCTAATAAAATGTGTCCATACCTGGCCAAAGCTCCTCTGAAAAGCTGCTGGATCATTTTGAGGCAGAGTATTCTGTTACGAACTGATCAAAACATGAAACGGGCGGATCCATCTGCAGGGTTTTATTCAAAGACATGGTCAAAAACAAGCATGGGTCGAAACACAGCAAACAGTCACAAATGAGGCAAGACAAAGAGTAATCCTTGGACAAGCGTGGGTCTTCGATCGGCGAACAATATCCAACATGGCAAGTCAGAAAGATAATCCAGGTATACGAGTGATAGTCCAAGCGAGGGGCAAACAGAGTCCGAACAGCAGGGCAAGGGTTAATCCAGAAAACACAGGCAAGAATCAAAATACGAAAACAGACAAATAAGAAATATATGATAAGAAAATAAGAATACTACGATAGGCTCCGTAAGGTAGCTATCAGCTAGGGTAGCAATATGTGCTTACAATACTCGACGAGCTAGATCAGGATCTGAGTGTTTTTATATGGTGTGTGTAATAGCTCACAGGTGAGCGTGTGATTGGTGACAGCTGTGTGATCAGTGCAGTCAGCTGTGTGTGTGTGTTGTCAGTGCAATTGTTGATGGGAATAGTCTGGGGTCATGTGACAGTCTGTGCAATGTGTGAGTCAATGTGATGGAGGAGTGACCTCTGGTGGCGAGCGAATGGAAGTCCATGGACCGGATTTGTGACAGAAGGCCTTCTGAAGTCAATGAAAATCAGTGCTTTTTCTAGTCTCACGAGAACCAAGTTTTGTTTACAGCAAAGGAAAACCATTCTCCACTTGGCTTATATCGAAATCCTCCGGCATTTTTCTTTACAAATCCTTGCTTTTTACTTCTAATTCCTGACTAATGTTTTGTTTTGCTCTCTCCTCTGTGCTTCTGTGTTTGTCATCTCTCACCGGAGCTTACGCTACGTAAAAGATTAGAGGCACAAACCTGATGATTAAAGAAATAAAACAGGACATTTTTAGTGAATTGTGAAACCTGTACCTAATAGGATGACAAACCAAAAGATATCTTTCAAAAGCAACACATGCTATAAAATACAGACTCACAATCAGAGAATAATAATATCCTCCTGTCAACTCTTCTGACCGCCATGTGGCTGTTGTTAATATAAACATACAAATGATCTGAATGAGATCTGAAAGAATCAACTGTATCACATAAACTGTAGCAGAACGATGAGATTTGATGAGAAAACACAAGGCCAACAGAGTTAAGAGCATGATTGGAATCTCAATGATTGAAACAACCCAGACATTAATTGCAATTCATATATGACTTAATCTATTAATCAGCTTTATTAACAGATTATATAGATATTTTTATTAGTTGCTGATGCAGCAATCATTAATGATTGGCATAATTCTGCATGGTTCATACATAAAACTATCTTTGCATTATTATATCAGCGCACCCATATTATAAAGTTGCTGCAGCTTCTGTTTCATGTTGACTTTAAATTTTTAAAATTTTCCATTGACTTACACTGAGAGAACACTTCCCATTCAAACTCACATATGATGATGGCATCATCACAATATTTGCATGGAAATTCTGATTGGTCTTCTTTCTCACGGTACTGAATTATGATCTAATTAACAATATATAGCCATCTATACACTGCAAAAAAGGTTTCACATTATGTTTTAATTCTCATGCATAATAATCTATAGACAACCAGAAGTGTGCTGAATGTCACGACAACAGCAAAGCTGCTCTGATGCTGCATTTCAATTATACAGAAACAAGGCCTAAAACTTAAACTTACCTAAAACTTGAATACTATTATTTTTCTGTCTTGCAAGTACTCCTGTGTACTTCAGGAAAAGCAAATGTACAGTAGTGAGTGGTAGTAGTAAGCTGGTGACACACTTCACCTTGAAAAAAAAAAGAAAAGAAAGAGTTTGATATACATGATTAAAAAATCCTAAATTGCATTTACTCTTAAAAACTACAAACAATCACACTGATACCAGAGACTGATATACAAAAATAACTAACAATATGAAGACTTGATCTTACCTGGAATAAGATATATCTCATTAGTAGATAACACCCAAAAATACCCAAAACAATTACATTTTGCTTTCCTTAAAAATATTCTCAATCTTAAAATCAAGCACACTAGTTAAGAAGTGTTGTATTTTTACTGATTAAAAATCCACAGTAACACAATGACAGTTTACAATAGAGATGAGACAATTCACACATCGGGATTACATGGTTTTACCTGGAAACAGTGTGGCTCCACAAGGACTGAAGTAGTGATGGTGTTTATGAGTTTTTGTGATTCTTTTATAGTCTGAATTAACTTAAAACGTCACTTAAAATGGAGAGTGTTTCTGTCAGCTAATAAGCTGAAAGACAAACCCCTGTCAGTTTATTAAGATTGATTAAGCTGCATTAAACATCATCAGTCTGTAATGAAAATGTAATCGCATATAACAGCTAAATAGGCCATCAAACAAAACCTGTTAGCAAACAATTAGCAAACAAAACCTAAATGCAATACAAAGACACATAAGGTCAAGAATAACAAGAATTTCAGAGTGAAAAAAAAAATAAAAATTACTCAGAAATTCAGATGATTTTCACACTCATGTCAAGTCTTACAAATGTTCATACAGGTATATAGAAGCCAGTGGCACTTAAAGTTCAGGTCGTGTCTGACAACTGAATATCCTGATGTTTGTTTTTGGATGAGCGAGGAGGATTTTTCTTGAAACCCTCCCGAACAACATGTGGTGATGTAGTGGTTATTTGAAATTTTTTTTAGGATTTCTGACGCCAAAAGTCAACTAATCTGTGCAATTCTCCAGCTGTGGAGAGTCTTTGGCCACTCAAACTCTCCTGCTCATCATTCATTAGGGCGATATAGACACAAGTCCTCTTCCAGGCAGATTTGTAACATCTTTAGTTGATTGGAACTTATTAATTATTGCCCTGATAGTGGAAATAGGGATGTCCAATGCTAAAGCTCTTTTCTTTCAGCCACTTTCTGTTTAGTGAAGCTCAACAATCTTGTTCTGCACATCAGAACTGTATTCTTTGGTTTTACTCCTTGTGATGGATGATTAAGGGAATTTGGCCTTTGTGCTCCTCATATTTATAATCATGTGGAAAAGGAAGTCATGGCTGGACAATTTCATGCTCCTGGTCAACCTGGAGTGCTAAAAATGTAAATATGAATGGGAATACACTTCAGAGAAATTTTACTCATAAGAATTTCTGTGGTGCCAATAACTGCAAAAGGAGTAAAAACATTTATTTCATAATGAGAAATAAATGCCCCCCTCCCTCCACTTTCAATTGTTTAACTTCAATGAAAGGTTAGAACTTTGTGAATTTTTTGAATGAAAGATCAAAAAGATAAAGATGCAGATTTATTATTATATATTAATGGAAGGCACTGTGTGTGTGTGTGTGTGTGTGTGTATATATATATATATATATATATATATAAATATATATATATATATATATATATATATACACACACACACACATATATCCATACAGGTGCATCTCAATAGATTAGAATGTCGTGGAAAAGTTCATTTATTTCAGTAATTCAACTCAAATTGTGAAACTCATTTATTCAATGCACACAGACTGAAGTAGTTTAAGTCTTTGGTTCTTTTAATTGTGATAATTTTGGCTCACATTTAACAAAAACCCACCAATTCACTATCTCAACAAATTAGAATATGGTGACGTCAATCAGCTAATCAACTCAAAACACCTGCAAAGGTTACCTGAGCCTTCAAAATGGTCTCTCAGTTTGGTTCACTGGGCTACACAATCATGGGGAAGACTGCTGATGTCTGACAGTTGTCCAGAAGACAATTATTGACACCCTTCACAAGGAGGGTAAGCCACAAACATTCATTGCCAAAGAAGCTGGCTGTTCACAGAGTGTTGTATTCAAGCATGTTAACAGAAAGTTGAGTGGAAGGAAAAAGTGTGGAAGAAAAAGATACACAACCAACTGAGAGAACCACAGCCTTATGAGGATTGTCAAGCAAAATCGATTCAAGAATTTGGGTGAACTTCACAAGGAATGGACTGAGGTTGGGGTCAAGGCATCAAGAGCCACCACACACAGACGTGTCAAGGAATTTGGCTACAGTTGTCGTATTCCTCTTGTTAAGCCACTCCTGAACCACAGACAACGTCAGAGGCGTCTTACCTGGGCTAAGGAGAAGAAGAACTGGACTGTTGCCCAGTGGTCCAAAGTCCTCTTTTCAGATGAGAGCAAGTTTTGTATTTCATTTGGAAACCAAGGTCCTAGAGTCTGGAGGAAGGGTGGAGAAGCTCATAGCCCAAGTTTCTTGAAGTCCAGTGTTAAGTTTCCACAGTCTGTGATGATTTGGGGTGCAATGTCATCTGCTGGTGTTGGTCCATTGTGTTTTTTGAAAACTAAAGTCACTGCACCCGTTTACCAAGAAATTTTGGAGCACTTCATGCTTCCTTCTGCTGACCAGCTTTTTAAAGATGCTGATTTCATTTTCCAGCAGGATTTGGCACCTGCCCACACTGCCAAAAGCACCAAAAGTTGGTTAAATGACCATGGTGTTGGTGTGCTTGACTGGCCAGCAAACTCACCAGACCTGAACCCCATAGAGAATCTATGGGGTATTGTCAAGAGGAAAATGTGAAACAAGAGACCAAAAAAATGCAGATGAGCTGAAGGCCACTGTCAAAGAAACCTGGGCTTCCATACCACCTCAGCAGTGCCACAAACTGATCACCTCCATGCCACGCCGAATTAAGGCAGTAATTAAAGCAAAAGGAGCCCCTACCAAGTATTGAGTACAAATACAGTAAATGAACATACTTTCCAGAAGGCCAACAATTCACTAAAAATGTTTTTTTTTTTTTTTTGGTCTTATGAAGTATTCTAATTTGTTGAGATAGTGAATTGGTGGGTTTTTGTTAAATGTGAGCCAAAATCATCACAATTAAAAGAACCAAAGACTTAAACTACTTCAGTCTGTGTGCACTGAATTTATTTAATAAAACGAGTTTCACAATTTAAGTTGAATTACTGAAATAAATTAACTTTTCCACGACTAATTTATTGAGATGGACCTGTATGTGGCATGCATATTAAACTAAATGCTAATAAGAATCCATAAGAAAAGTGCAACCGTAATTGAATCTAAGCTTTCAAGACAAAACTTTTGTTAATTAGAGGAAATGGTTTCTTATGACAGAGACCAAACCTCCTTTTGTCAGGGGGAGTGCTGTTATGATACTCAAGGGATGTTGAGGAAAAATACTAATGGAGGGAATATTAGAGCCTCTCACGAAGTCATTAAACCTTGAGTTAAATCCTTCACAACTGTTCACAATGATATAACCATTTAATACCTGTGGAAATTATTTTATTCTTCCCTTTCTTTATAGAAAGAAAGAAAAATGTAAATTTTTGTTTAGGCTTTAAATGCTGGCTGACATTCAACAAGTAACCTACAGTTTTATGATTAGATAACATAACCATAACTATCAAATGAATGGACAATCGTTAAATCTAAAAGTTAGGTGTCAATTATTTGGGGGGAAAAACTAATTCTTGATGAGAATCTCCTGCCATCAGTCAGGGAGCTGAAGCTGGGCCGAAAATTGGTGATGCAACAAGACAACGACCCAAAGCATTCTAGCAAATCTCCCAAGGAATGGCTTAAAAGAAAGAACATTCGTACTCTGGATTGGCCTAGTCAAAGTCCGAACCTCAATCCAATCGAAATGTCGTGGCTAGACATGAAGCAGGCGGTACATGCCAGATGTCCCTCCAACCTCTCTCAACTGGCTGAGTTCTGAAAGGAGGAGTGGGCAAAAATCCCCAAAGGCAGATGTGAGAGACTGGTCAGTGGTTACAGAATACGTTTGGTTGAAATAATGGCTGCAAAAGGAGGTGCCACAAGCTACTAAATAACACTTCTGCAAATCTTTAGTTTTTGTGAGATAAATCACTTTTGTTCAATAAATAATGACAATGTATCTTATATACAGTATGTATATATCATTCTGACACACTCATCTCTGACCCATAACAGATTACTTCCTGATTGTTTCACTGAAAAACATACAATTTTTGTGATGCTGCTTTGAAACAATACGCCTTGTGAAACGCACGATACAAATAAAATTGTATTGAATAAAAGTAAATATTTATAAGAATAACACAGTGCATACAAACAGTAAAACTATTTGCACTATTTATGTATTTATTTTCCATTTTCTGTTCATCACTGAAGGCAAATTACTGCACTTTGCAACAAAACTGCAAGCAATGCATATTTGATGTTTAACATGCTTAAATTTTCTAGTTGGGGCGCCACATCCAAAAATTTTAGCATACATCCAATAAATAAATAAATAAACAAATAAATAAATAAATTAGTGCTTTCAAAAAATTAATCGTTCTGGTGGGTTTTGTTAAATGTGAGCCAAAATCATCACAATTAAAAGAATCAAAGACTTAAACTACTTCAGTCTGTGTGCATTGAATTTATTTAATACACAAGTTTCACAATTTGAGTTGAGTTAGTGAAATAAATGAACTTTTCCACGACATTCTAATTCATTGAGATGCACCTGTAATATATGTGCTTATACTGTGTGTATTTATTTTGTACAGTCAGGTCCATAAATATTGGGACATCGACACAATTCTAACATTTTTGGCTCTATACACCACCACAATGGATTTCAAATGAAACGAACAAGATGTGCTTTAACTGCAGACTGTCAGCTTTAATTTGAGGGTATTTACATCCAAATCAGGTGAACGGTGTAGGAATTACAACAGTTTGCATATGTGCCTCCCACTTGTTAAGGGACCAAAAGTAATGGGACAATTGGCTTCTCAGCTGTTCCATGGCCAGGTGTGTGTTATTCCCTCATTATCCCAATTACAATGAGCAAATAAAAGGTCCAGAGTTCATTTCAAGTGTGCTATTTGCATTTGGAATCTGTTGCTGTCAACTGTCAAGATGAGATCCAAGAGCTGTCACTATCAGTGAAGCAAGCCATCATTAGGCTGAAAAAACAAAACAAACCCATCAGAGAGATAGCAAAAACATTTGGCGTGGCCAAAACAACTGTTTGGAACATTCTTAAAAAGAAGGAACGCACCGTTGAGCTCAGCAACACCAAAAGACCCGGAAGACCACGGAAAACAACTGTGGTGGATGACCGAAGAATTCTTTCCCTGGTGAAGAAAACACCCTTCACAACAGTTGGCCAGATCAAGAACACTCTCCAGGAGGCAGGTGTATGTGTGTCAAAGTCAACAATCAAGAGAAGACTTCACCAGAGTGAATACAGAGGGTTCACCACAAGATGTAAACCATTGGTGAGCCTCAAAAACAGGAAGGCTAGATTAGAGTTTGCCAAACGACTTCACAGTTCTGGAACAACATCCTATGGACAGATGAGACCAAGATCAACTTGTACCAGAGTGATGGGAAGAGAAGAGTATGGAGAAGGAAAGGAACTGCTCATGATCCTAAGCATACCACCTCATCAGTGAAGCATGGTGGTGGTGGGCATGTATGGCTGCCAGTGGAACTGGTTCTCTTGTATTTATTGATGATGTGACTGCTGACAAAAGCAGCAGGATGAATTCTGAAGTGTTTCGGGCAATATTATCTGCTCATATTCAGCCAAATGCTTCAGAACTCATTGGACGGCGCTTCACAGTGCAGATGGACAATGACCCAAAGCATACTGCAAAAGCAACCAAAGAGTTTTTGAAGGGAAAGAAGTGGATTGTTATGCAATGGCCAAGTCAATCACCTGACCTGAATCCGATTGAGCATGCATTTCACTTGCTGAAGACAAAACTGAAGGGAAAATGCCCCAAGAACAAGCAGGAACTGAAGACGGTTGCAGTAGAGGCCTGGCAGAGCATCACCAGGGATAAAACTCAGCGTCTGGTGATGTCTATGCGTTCCAGACTTCAGGCTGTAATTGACTGCAAAGGATTTGCAACCAAGTATTAAAAAGTGAAAGTTTGATTTATGATTATTATTCTGTCCCATTACTTTTGGTCCCTTAACAAGTGGCAGGCACATATGCAAACTGTTGTAATTCCTACACCATTCACCTGATTTGGATGTAAATACCCTCAAATTAAAGCTGACAGTCTGTAGTTAAAGCACATCTTGTTCGTTTCATTTGAAATCCATTGTGGTGGTGTATAGAGCCAAAAATGTTAGAATTGTGTCGATGTCCCAATATTTATGGATCTGACTGTATATATAAATACAAACACATGCATGTATATATTTAAGAAAAATATGTTTATATATTTATATATAATATAAATTATAAGAATATAAATATATAAATGTATATACATGTAAATATTTTCAAAATATATACTGTATGTATGTGTACTTATGTGTACATAATAAATATACACAGTACACATACATTATGTAAACAAAAACTTTTAAAAAATATAAAAATATTTAAATATTTTGAAATATTTGGTGAGCAGAAGAGACTTCTTTAAAAACTTAAAATAAATAAATAAATAAATAAATTAAAAAAATTTTGACTGGTAGTGTTCTGCATGGACCCAACTAAACTAAATTGTTTGTTATTTGTTAATTGTTATCCACTGTATAAGTAAAGTTTCTTTGTTTTCTTGCTTTTTATACAAACACACTGTGTCTGTGAGTTGGTTTGTATGAGTTTTAATTGAATGCATCCTAAGAGTGTTCATTTTGTCAAGCAGTATAAATGATGTCTAAATGAGACTGCGGTTATTCCTAGTTAACCATTTTGTGTTAATGGCTCTCATATCATTTCAGGCATATGCTAAGAACACGCTTAAGCAGAAGTGTCAGCGCGGGACTATTTAATGGATTATACATTCTTCTTTCGTGTGGTCGAATTGTGGTAAGTTATTTACTTTGACAGTCTTGCAATATGTAAAGAAAATGTAGTGTAATTGTAATGTTTGAAGTGTCTGTTAAATTAGTCCCAAAAAGGCCACGTCTCATTCTGAAGGTGTTCGCTAACAATAACAATGTCAATAACACCTGATGTACTTGTTACACCGTAAGTAGTATGGCATCCATGCTAATATTAGTTTGTTTCGTTCTTATTCCGAGGTCACCGTAGCCACCTGGACCCAGTCTATATCCAGATAAGATGGTGGAGACAACTCTACAGCCCTGAATGTCAGCAGAGACCATGTCAACTAGATGAGTCCCAAAGACAGATCCGCAGTGAAGGCCTCATCAACTATACGCCTTTGGCACAAAACCTCAGCAAAGACCACGATGAAAAACACCACGTTGGTTCGTCTGGCCAGAGGAGGACTGGCCCCCCGACTGAGCCTGGTTTCTACCAAGGTTTTTTTCTCCATTTCTGTCACCTTTGGCTTGCTTATTTGGGGACACTTCATTTTTGGGAATATTAACGACTTGATTGCAGAGACACTATTTGAAGGGAACTGAACTGAGCTGGATGATGATGACATCACTGAATCAACGATGAACTGACTTTAATTGAAATATTGACTGTTTACTTTTGTCCTTTTTTTAGAGCTGCTTTACTGCATAACTGAATTTTGTTTGCATTATTGACACTATTTTCCTGTTTAACAATATAAAGCTGCTTTGACACCATCTGTATTGTATGAAGTGCTATATATAAATAAGAGTGAGTTGACTTGCTTTTGACAATTCTTCATAGAAATGTTTGTGTGTTGTTGGTTTTGAACAATTTTGTATTTTTGAAAATTGTATTAGTAGCCTTCAGTGTGAAAGAAATCAGTAAAATAAGATTACATCAAATCAGTCACAAGTGAATTGTAATTACACAAATACAATAAGTTGTGGTTACTTAATATTCTCAAGGCAACGGGTTTCCTCAATTTAATTAATTAGACAGAACTCAGATTAACTTGTTAGTTTTAAGTTAAGTAGATTCATACTTTTAAGTACTTGCAATTTAATGAATTTAAGTTGGTCCAACTTAAAATAAAAAGTGACCACAACACATTTTCTTTTGTTTATTTGTTAATGTAACTCAGAATTGTCAAGTTCAATTAACTTTTTTCTTTTAATTATGCATGAATTTCCTTTACTTAATAATTTTAAGGCAACAGGTTTCCTCAATTTTTTAGTATAAATTATAAAGTTAACCGCTTTTTACAGTGTAGAGAGTGAACAAGTGATGTACAGCTGTATTACGTGTTAACTTTTATTGATAAAGACCCACAGTGACAGTCATCAACAGAAACATTTCACACGTGAGATCACATTATCTTACCCAGAATCAGAATGTGGATCTAAAGATGACGGTGTTTATGAGCTGTTCATAGTTCTTTTATAGTCTTTTATAACTCCGGAAACATCACATAAAAAGGAGGTTCTATCAGATAATGAACAGGAGAAAAAAAATCAATTAACACCTTCATCTGTAATGCGGATGACAGTATTGTTATCTCATCCCAAAATGACACAGATAAGACATTTAAAGACTGTCCAGGCTGTTTCCCCCACCATTGCCCGAGATCCAGCATCCCCGCGACTATAAAGGATAAGAGGTTTGGTTAGATGATTTCTCTTTTAGTAGTTTTTAGGTTTAGAAAAAGCAGGTTTCTTTTTTTTTTTTTTTTTTCTGTATTTCCCAAAACTCTGTAATAAAAGCTACTTACCAGTTTTTACTATGTATCTTATTTGGATTAATGTATTATGTCATATACCACCTCTAAAATAAAGTGGCATTCGTAGTGTTAATAGAGGAAATGGTTTCTAATGGCAGAAACCAAACATCCTTTAGTCAGGGAGAGTGCAGTTATGCCACTCAAAGGATGATGAGCAATAACACTCTGTGGTGTCTATTAGAACTTCCCAGAAAGCTATTAAAACTTAAGTAACACTTTATTTTAGGGTCTCTTAACTAGTTTCTAATTAGCATGCATATTAATAGAATATTAGCCATTTATTAGTGGTAATTAAGCACATATTAATGCCTTATTCTACATGACCTTATTCTACATCCCTAATCCTACCCAATACCTACAACGGTAAAATCCTGAGTGTTAAATTAACACTCCTTGGAGCATATATGGTCCCACTCTAAAAGAGTGTTAAAGTAATACTGAAGCAGTGTTAAAGTTAATGTGATAATTAAGTAATTAATTAAGTGATGATTGTGCACTACACTGTAAAAAGATTACTGTAAATTTTACAGTAACTTACTGGCAGCTGGATGCCAGTAAATTACTGTAAAAATGGTTACAGTATTATTACTGTATTTTCATTTACAGTATTATTACCGTATTTTCATTTACAGTATTATTACAGTATTATCATTTACAGTATTATTACCGTATTTTCATTTACAGTATTATTACCGTATTATCATTTACAGTATTATTACCTTATTTTCATTTACAGTATCAGTGCTGTAGTGTTTATTTTCATGTAGTTTAAAGATTTTTTACCTGTAAAAAACAATCAAATTATGGTGCAGCACTGTAATCCATGATTTTTACCACCCCAACTCCATAAAAATCAAAATAACTCATGAGCATTAGTTCTGATAATATTCTTTTTAATTGTTGAACATTTTCTTTTTAAAAGTACAAATTACAACTCTTGATCTCTAGGATGAACTAGCTGAAAAAAAAAAAATAAAAAAATAAAAAATCACAGTCCCCTGGACACTTTGTATCATGGCAAAACTTATACATACTGAAAAGCAAAAACAAGTAAGTACACTAACAGTCAAAAGTTTTTGAACCGTAAGATTTTTTATGTTTTTAAAGAATTCTCTTCTGCTCACCAAGCCTGCATTTATTTGATCCAAAATACAACAAAAGCAGTAACACTGTGAAACATTTTTACTATTTAAAATAACAGCTTTCTATTTGAATATATTTTAAAATGTAATTTATTCCTGTGATCAAAGCTGAATTTTCACTGCTCACCAAGCCTGCATTTATTTGATCCAAAATACAACAAAAGCAGTTACACTGTGAAACATTTTTACTATTTAAAATAACAGCTTTCTATCTGAATATATTTTAAAATGTAATTTATTCCTGTGATCAAAGCTGAATTTTCAGCATCATTACTCCAGTCTTCAGTGTCACATGATCCTTCAGAAATCATTCTAATATGATGATAAACATTTATTACTATTATTATTATTATTATTATTATTATCATCATAAATATTTAAAACAGTTGAGTACATTTTTTCAGGATACTTTGATGAATAGAAAGATCCAAAGATCAACATTTATCTGAAATAAAAAGATTTTGTAACATTATACACTATACCATTCAAGAGCTTGGATTCAGTATTTTTTTTATGAAGTATTTTTTTATTGGTCTTATGAAGGGGGGTATGGAAATTACTACTTTTATTTAGCAAGGATGGTTTAAATTGATCAAAAGTGAAGATAAAGACATTTATAATGTTACAAAAGATTTCTATTTCAGATAAATGCTGTTCTTCTGAACTTTCTATTCATCAAGGAAACCTGAAAAAATTACTCCGCTGTTTTCAACATAATAATAATAATAATAATAATATTAATAATAATAATAATAATAGTACTTTTTTGAGCAGCAAATCAGAATATTATAATGATTTCTAAAGGATCATGTGACACTGAAGACTGGAGTAATGATGTTAAAAATTCAGCTTTGATCACAGGAATAAATTATATTTTAAAATATATTCAAATAGAAAATATTTATTTTAAATAAAAATTCAAAATTGTTTTGCTGTACTTTGAACCAAATAAATGCAGGCTTGGTAAGCAGGAGAGGCCTCTTCAAAAACATTAAAAATCTTACTGTTCAAAAACTTTTCAGTAATTTTGACAGTCAAAGTTGACAAGCTCTCCGATGAGAAACAGCAGGATGGGATTCAGGCAGATCCTTTTTCTTTGCACCCTCTTTCCAGAATTCCAGCTGATCTGTGACTTTCAATGCATTTGGTGCCACAAAGATTGACTGTCTGAATGAACCTGCAAGCACAAGGAAAAAAAAAAAAAGAAAAAAGAAAAAGAATTATTTTTCAAAGCAGTGTTTACAGAATTTACCTCAACTGTCAAACTTGGTGCTGTATGCACTTTGATGTTAATAAAACCGTTATATACTACATCTGAACGCACCTACAAGGGAAGGTACATAATTAGTTGATAATCCATCACATTCAAATTATTAAAGCTCTATTTTTTACAATGCATTCTCAATCTGTAGAGCAAAGTGGTAGAACGCTGAATTAATGGGTTTGATTCCAGGGGCGGTTCTAAGGTGAGTGGATACCCAGGGCTTAGCCCGGAGACATTAATTTATGTATCAGAATTAGGACTGTCAATCGATTAAAATATTTAATCGAGATTAATCGCATGACTGTCATGAGTTAACTTGCGATTAATCGCAATTTAATCACACTTTTTTATCTGTTCTAAATGTGCCTTAAATTAATACTTTAAGTTTTTAATACTCTAATTGACATGGGCATGGACAAATATGGATGCTTTATGCAATATATGTTTATTATTAGTGAAACCATAGTCAACATAGAGCATGAAGAGTAGATATGTTTCAAAGGTCATAGATGTTCTTCAAAGAACTTGCTCATGTTTATTACACACATGAAAAAAGAACATAGAAATACCAGGTTCCCATTACTTCTCTTTATTTGCACTGAGCAATTGACTTAGACAAGCCTGTTTACATTTTCACACTACAGGGCAGCTCACTTCTTCTGAACAAGCTAAATGTACATTTATTATTTATTATTACATTTGTTTGCCTCTCTGTGCCCACATACTGTATTTTGATGCAGCTAAATTCTCAATAAAACTGTTTTCATTGATATATTTTTTTTCATATATATATTTTCTGTGGTCAGATAATGGAATGAATGTGAAATAGTGACTAAAACGCGACCCATTAAGACTACATAACCAGCTATACCTTCCAAGATGTTAATCTGCACAAAAATCCTGATTTATAATCAAGCCGTCGTCTGATAAAATCAAATAGCCTAAACATAAGATAAAGACAATAGCTGTTCTGTGATTTCGGCTATACTTGTATGTAAAATTAGAGAATCAACATAAAATCGGTTTTAAAGCAGCACTACAGGTGCATCTCAATAAATTAGAATGTCGTGGAAAAGTTCATTTATTTCAGTAATTCAACTCAAATTGTGAAACTCGTGTATTAAATAAATTAAATGCACACAGACTGAAGCAGTTTAAGTCTTTGGTTCTTTTAATTGTGATGATTTTGGCTCACATTTAACAAAAACCCACCAATTCACTATCTCAACAAGTTAGAATACTTCATAAGACCAATAATAATAATAAAAAAATTAGTGAATTATTGGCCTTCTGGAAAGTATGTTCATTTACTGTATATGTATTCAATACTTGGTAGGTGATCCTTTTGCTTTAATTACTGCTTCAATTCGGCGTGGCATGGAGGTGATCAGTTTGTGGTACTGCTGAGGTGGTATGGAAGCCCAGGTTTCTTTGACAGTGGCCTTCAGCTCATCTGCATTTTTTGGTCTCTTGTTTCTCATTTTCCTCTTGACAATACCCCATAGATTCTCTATGGGGTTCAGGTCTGGTGAGTTTGCTGGCCAGTCAAGCACACCAACAACACGGTCATTTAACCAACTTTTGGTGCTTTTGGCAGTGTGGGCAGGTGCCAAATCCTGCTGGAAAATGAAATCAGCATCTTTAAAAAGCTGGTCAGCAGAAGGAAGCATGAAGTGCTCCAAAATTTCTTGGTAAACGGGTGCAGTGACTTTGGTTTTCGAAAAACACAATGGACCAACACCAGCAGATGACATTGCACCCCAAATCATCACAGACTGTGGAAACTTAACACTGGACTTCAAACAACTTGGGCTATGAGCTTCTCCACCCTTCCTCCAGACTCTAGGACCTTGGTTTCCAAATGAAATACAAAACTTGCTCTCATCTGAAAAGAGGACTTTGGACCACTGGGCAACAGTCCAGTTCTTCTCCTTAGCCCAGGTAAGACACCTCTGACATTGTCTGTGGTTCAGGAGTGGCTTAACAAGAGGAATACGACAACTGTAGCCAAATTCCTTGACACGTCTGTGTGTGGTGGCTCTTGATGCCTTGACCCCAGCCTCAGTCCATTCCTTGTGAAGTTCACCCAAATTCTTGAATCGATTTTGCTTGACAATCCTCATAAGGCTGCGGTTCTCTCGGTTGGTTGTGCATCTTTTTCTTCCACACTTTTTCCTTCCACTCAACTTTCTGTTAACATGCTTGGATACAGCACTCTGTGAACAGCCAGCTTCTTTGGCAATGAATGTTTGTGGCTTACCCTCCTTGTGAAGGGTGTCAATGATTGTCTTCTGGACAACTGTCAGATCAGCAGTTTTCCCCATGATTGTGTAGCCTAGTGAACCAAACTGAGAGACCATTTTGAAGGCTCAGGAAACCTTTGCAGGTGTTTTGAGTTGATTAGCTGATTGGCATGTCACCATATTCTAATTTGTTGAGATAGTGAATTGGTGGGTTTTTGTTAAATGTGAGCCAAAATCATCACAATTAAAAGAACCAAAGACTTAAACTACTTCAGTCTGTATGCATTGAATTTATTTAATAGACGAGTTTCACAATTTGAGTTGAATTACTGAAATAAATTAACTTTTCCACGACATTCTAATTTATTGAGATGCGCCTGTATGTAACTTTTGGCGCTCTAGCGGTTAATACACAGAACTGCACGCATCCCGCAGAAGAACATTCTAACCGGAGCTACTTCTCTAAGTTTATGTCTATGGCGATTCACGCAGGTATGTGTTACTCCGCAGCGGTGAAGACCCGACCAGGCTACAATAGTCCAAAAATAAGCACTTATTATAAGAGTACCGTAGTGATTCGGGATAAGACAAAAACGCAGTTTGGAAGATGAATTCATGATGTACTCGCTCATTATATGCATTTTGCAAATTCTGAACACAGAAAACGTTACATGCTGAACAGAGCAGACGCAGAGAGAGAGAGAGAGAGAGAGAGAGAGAGAGAGAGCGAGAGAGAGAGAGAGAGAGAGAGAGAGAGAGAGAGAGAGAGAGAGAGAGAGAGAGAGCGGGAAAGAGAGAGCTCACGCTTGTGCGATGTACAGTACCGGCTAGTCTCAGAAACTAAATAAGGTTTGGGCAAAAACTAAAGATTGGTCGCTAGGCTCTTTTTGAAAAAATAAATAAATAAATAAATAAATAATAATAAAAAAAAAAAAAAACAAAAACAAAAAAAAAACCAAACAAACAAAAAAAAAAGTGTTCCTAAAGGGGTCTGAAAAGTCGCTAAGTTGGCAACACTGACAGCATCTCCATCCATTTCTCCAACTACTGGTTAGGCCACGGCTCAAACAGAAAATGTGCGCTGCGTTAATCGCGCGTTAATAAAATTAGCGCCGTTAAAGTGAATTATTAACGCGTTAGCTTTGACAGCACTAATCAGAATACATGGGATACAAGTCAAATAAAACAGGCTATGCTGAAAAGTTACATTGGCTAAGTGGCTTAATTTTTTTTAAAGCGACAAGTATAATTATTTATAATTTGTACAAATTGCATAAATAATATTATAAAATTGTTTTAAACATATACACAAAATTTTAACACAAAAATATGTAATGACAGAAAAAAAATAGAATGATACTTTTAAAAATGAGACTAAAATTACCAGTAGATGGCAGCAAGCCACTGTCTTAATGACTGAGCCATTGAGTCATTTATTCAATCAATTCATTAAAAACTGCTGATGCATTCAGGAAAAAAAAAAAAAAAATGTTTTTATGAATGGATCAGTGAATCACTGATTCAAGGTATTCAAAAAAGGTAAATTCTTTCAGTAATGAAACACTGTTGTGTGCAGAGACGCACAACATGGCTTTGTTTAGAACCGTTTTTGTGAAATAGAGCAAAAAGACAATATTTTCTGCACGATTTAAATCACTTAATATTAACTTGTTTATTGAATTTTGTTGCCCTGACACTTAGTAAAGCCTGCCACAGACCATGCTAAATGCTAACCAATCTGTTCATATAATCTAGTCATTCTAAATGTGTGTTTCCAAGAAAATCTGTACTTATAATACCATGATTAAAAATCTATATTTGTTGCTATACAGTTACAGTAATCTAATTTTGTCAGATGGGGATATCGGTATTATGAATTTATAGGCTACAGTAAGTTAAAGATACCTGAAGCAGCTGCATTTTGCTGTTTAAGTGCTGGTTTAATAGAAATAATTTTAATGTGCATGAAAACTCAATCTTGATGCGCACAAGACATGGTAATAAAAACATTCGGGCTTCAGCCCCCTTAGCCCACCCCTAGCGCCTGTTTGATTCTCAGGGAATGAATAACTTAATAAAATGTGTAGGGGAGCGCAGGGCACAAACTAACACGGGGTTAGTTGTAACACACATGGTTTAAATATTTCCATACATGCCAGTATAACCAAATTTATAGTATTTACTAGCTGCCATATCAACACTATATAGAGAATAAAGAGCACCAAAATTCAAAACTCTTTTGAAGATGTCGCTGAATATTTAATCTACCAAGGTAGAAGTAAATTTCTGGCTGAAGTAAATTTGGTCATCTCAGTTTTTAGTTTTTAGTTTTTAGTTTTTAGTTTTTCTACGGGGCATGCTGTCACGAAAAATAGTGAAAAACATATACAGGTGCATCTCAATAAATTAGAATGTCGTGGAAAAGTTAATTTATTTCAGTAATTCAACTCAAATTGTGAAACTCGTGTATTAAATAAATTCAATGCACACAGACTGAAGTAGTTTAAGTCTTTGGTTCTTTTAATTGTGATGATTTTGGCTCACATTTAACAAAAACCCATTAACTCACTATCTCAACAAATTAGAATATGGTGACATGCCAATCAGCTAATCAACTCAAAACACCTGCAAAGGTTTGCTGAGCCTTCAAAATGGTCTCTCAGTTTGGTTCACTAGGCTACACAATCATGGGGAAGACTGCTGATCTGACAGTTGTCCAGAAGACAATCATTGACACCCTTCACAAGAAGGGTAAGCCACAAACATTCATTGCCAAAGAAGCTGGCTGTTCACAGAGTGCTGTATCCAAGCATTTTAACAGAAAGTTGAGTGGAAGGAAAAAGTGTGGAAGAAAAAGATGCACAACCAACCGAGAGAACCGCAGCCTTATGAGGATTGTCAAGCAAAATCGATTCAAGAATTTGGATGAACTTCACAAGGAATGGACTGAGGCTGGGGTCAAGGCATCAAGAGCCACCACACACAGACGTGTCAAGGAATTTGGCTACAGTTGTCGTATTCCTCTTGTTAAGCCACTCCTGAACCACAGACAACGTCAGAGGCATCTTACCTGCGCTAAGGAGAAGAAGAACTGGACTGTTGCCCAGTGGTCCAAAGTCCTCTTTTCAGATGAGAGCAAGTTTTGTATTTCATTTGGAAAACAAGGTCCTAGAGTCTGGAGGAAGGGTGGAGAAGCTCATAGCCCAAGTTGCTTGAAGTCCAGTGTTAAGTTTCCACAGTCTGTGATGATTTGGGGTGCAATGTCATCTGCTGGTGTTGGTCCATTGTGTTTTTTGAAAACCAAAGTCACTGCACCCGTTTACCAAGAAATTTTGGAGCACTTCATGCTTCCTTCTGCTGACCAGCTTTTTAAAGATGCTGATTTCATTTTCCAGCAGGATTTGGCACCTGCCCACACTGCCAAAAGCACCAAAAGTTGGTTAAATGACCATGTTGTTGGTGTGCTTGACTGGCCAGCAAACTCACCAGACCTGAACCTCATAGAGAATCTATGGGGTGTTGTCAAGAGGAAAATGAGAAACAAGAGATCTAAAAATGCAGATGAGCTGAAGGCCACTGTCAAAGAAACCTGGGCTTCCATACCACCTCAGCAGTGCCACAAACTGATCACCTCCATTCCACGCTGAATTGAGGCAGTAATTAAAGCAAAAGGAACCCCTACCAAGTATTGAGTACATATACAGTAAATGAACATACTTTCCAGAAGACCAACAATTCACTAAAAATGTTTTTTTTAATTGGTCTTATGAAGTATTCTAATTTGTTGAGATAGTGAATTGGTGGGTTTTTGTTAAATGTGAGCCAAAATCATCACAATTAAAAGAACCAAAGACTTAAACTACTTCAGTCTGTGTGCACTGAATTTATTTAATACACGAGTTTCACAATTTGAGTTGAATTACTGAAATAAATGAACTTTTCCACGACATTCTTATTTATTCAGATGCACCTGTACACTGTAATTATGAAACAACGCAACGTATTTGTACTAGACAAGTGTGAAATTAAAGTGCACGAAAAAAATTATACTCGAACCCCACGTGGATTTACACAAACTAAGAAAGTCTAACAGTGTTAGGTTGTGCCCCGTGCTCCCCTACTTTAACACTAGAACCGCCACGGGGTAAATTTTACCCTTGGCTGTTTTTCAAATGTACATAACAGATTTTCAACAAAACATTCAAGTCTCCCAGTCATTGACTTTTACTAAAATTATGTAATTTACAATCCAATGTTGTTAAAAGCCATTTAGATAAAACCAGATAAAAAAAAAACGGAGCATTTATACCTATAAGCGCTGCACGGGTCAAATTTACCCGCTATATAATGCATGTATTTTCACGCTGTCATTTTCTTGCCGCTTATGTTTTAACATTGTACATTTCTAGGCAACGCCTTTCCCTCTCTGATTTACCGGTTATCAGTTTCATAAATAAAGTCAAAATGACTAAAAGAAGGCGATTTATGGAAGGTAGGTATTAGAAACACTAAATGCCGTGCGTGATGGAGAGTCTGATGGTAAGTTATGCGTCCTGGGTCGGCTCAGCATCTGACGGCTCATCTGACAGTGATCCAGACATCATATTTAGATGTTTTAGCCTAACTTTACTCATAATTGGTCAAACTTTGGTTTTATTATTTAATTTTTGTCTTGCCATATCGTTTATTGTTCGCTACTGTGTTGCTATTTATTCTAGTCTGGCCGTTTTCTGAAGAAAAAAATAATAATAATCCGATCTATGATGTAACGAATAAATTTTTTTTTTTTTTGATTACCCGAAATTTATTGGTGTTGTTCTCTTATTCAAATTATAAATGATATAACTAAACAAATTAGTAATTGGGCCTAGGTGAAACTGTGCGCTTGAATTTGTCATAGCATCATCCTATGCTGTATGGTGAATTATTATTGCTCATTATTGTCTTATTTGCTATTTTAGTAATTTAAATAACATGGGTTATCCTAATATATTGACTAATGGCATTGTATTATAATATTACACCACCCAAATATTTACTACCTTCTAATTTTCGTTGTCAGTGCAGGCTTTTTTTTTTTTTTTTTAAGCTTACTGACCATTATGGATTAGTGTAGGCTGCATTAAAAAGTCTTGAACATAAAACAACAGGGTAAAAATATAGTTGACGACTAGACATAATTATTTCATGACTCTAGACACTTCTTTGTGAAGACAGTGGCATAATACAATGAAATAATATGTTCTTTAGCCATACAAAAACAGTTGCCATGTGTGTGGGTAAAATTTACAGGCTGGCGCTTTTAGGTACACAGCGACCTCTAGCGGTTCTAGTGTTAAATACAATATAACTTGCTTTGGATCAAAGCATCTGGTAAATGCATAAATGTAAATGCAATGTAAAACAAAATGTATTTTGGGTTACCTAATTCTGCATTTCTGTAAAATGGACAGCTGGCTGTATGATGATTCGGGCCTCATAGTCAGGATCCTGTTTTTGCTTGGAGAAATCTCCTGTAACAGACAGAGTCACATCACCCTTTTAGTGTTACTATAGTTTATGATGAGAAAAAAAAAAAAAAACTACCGTACAGTAATACAAACATTTTTAATAAAATAAACATTTTTGGTAACACTTTACAATAAGGTGTCATTTGTTAACATTAGTTAATGTATTAACTAATATGAACAAACAATGAACAATGCATTTATTACACTACTTATTAATCTTTGTTAATGTTAATGAAAATGCATTGTTGTTTATTCATGTTAGTTCACAGTGCATCAACTAATGTTAACAAACACAAATTGTGATTTTAATAATGCATTAGTAAATGCTGAAATGAACATTAACTAAGATTAATAAATGCTGTAGAAGTATTGTTCATTCTTAGTTCATGTTTACTAATGTTTTTAACTAACGTTAATGTTAACTAATGAACCTTATTGTAAAGTGTTACCACATTTTTAATATTTATTAGCAAAACTTACTATATTAATATATTGCTAGCCCGTTCCTCTCTTTCAGAAGTAAACTGGTTCTGTGAGTTAGTGGAGAACAGCAGCCCGTGGATAATTTGTCTTCTTTAGTAACATTAGTTAAGTTGATGAAAGCTCACCTGTTGTTACGATGACAATCACAGGAAAAGACTCCAATACTCCTCCGATGCAGACGACATGACCACAAACTTGAAAATAAAATACAAAAGATGTACTTTACAGTGGTATTTCTTAACTCAGTTTTCCTCAGTATTTCATGTTAGCTCGCGGTTTTATTTTACGTCTCTCTGAATAGGGATCGTCTCTAAAGTTACAACATTGGTACACACGTTTCTAACTTAAATAGCATTTGAAGAGAATTGCACTTGAGATAAAGAGGCAGTGTACAAAAGATATTATTCTTCTCTGTGTTCGTTAACTTCGGCTAACTGACATTATTAACTTACCAGTTGATGTTATCATCGATGGCATTCACAAGAAGAGGCTCCAAAATACACCTCCGACGTTGCAGACGACATCTACACTAGAAACTTGAAAAGAACAAAGAAAAAAAGTACTTGAAATACTGTTTAAAATCTCCACTGAAACAGTGGTGTTGCCTAACGTTAGGCACTTTACCTCAGTAACATTATTTCACGTTAGTTCGTTGTTAAGGTTAAGTAATGACTCGCCAGATTAACTAACTTGCATTAAAGGGCAGCAGAACCTACAAACGTGTTTCTCGGTTTAATTAAGGTTTATTTTGACTAATATAGGTGACCTTAATTTACTCACCAGTCGATGTTTTATCACCGTTATGGCGGCGTTAATCCGGCAGTCAGTCAGAAAAAAAGGCCCCAACTCCCGACATGAAAAACGACACAATTAATAATGTTAGTTTGCTATTAACAAGTTAAAACATCTTAAAATATCTCAGTTTTGCATAAAACAGGAACATAAATAATATACTAACCTTTTTGTCCAATTAACAGTGCAACGTGTCTCTTTTGTCCTTTTACCGCTGCTTCCACCAAACAGAAAACAAAATAAATCTCTCTTGCCATTGGTCAGTTTTTCGCGGGCAAGTTCACTACTGTAAATTTACAGTAGTTTACTGTAGTGACCATATATTTTCCCACAATCCTTTGTAGTTTACAGTAAAATACTGTATATACATTTTACAGTATCTTACTGTACATATTACAGTAAAATACTGTTCAAATTACAAAAATCGGTTACAGTGTAGTGATGAACACCTGCTGTTAACAAGCAGAATCACTGAAGAAAAGAGAAACACAAGAACTACAACTGACTTCAGCCACAGCCTTAGACGAAATCAATTAAAATAAAATAAAACACTAAATCTCTCAAGATTTCAGTAGAAGATAATTAAACAACTCCACAAACAACATCACCAGCTTCATGCATTACTAACCAGTTAGACTTTATTTCTGGAGTATCTAAAACAGAAGTTCTTTATTGAGAATTAAGGTTTAGATGTTTGTTTGTTTTTTTGTTCTGTTTTTCAACTTACCGTTTTGGTGAATAGCATTTGATTTAGTTGCCTCTTGACCCTTAACTTTTTAAAATATAAATTTTTCTTTGGCTGTTACAATTGTGTTTATAAAACACATATGTGATGGCAAGGAATTTATGATAAAATTGATTCATGCGTCTGAGTCTCTGCATTTTATCTAAATTTGTAGTGCTTTTATGATTTCTGTATTATTGCAGTTCTATGATATCAGATGACAATATGAGAACTTTATTAGCCACTTTTATAAATATTGTTAATAAAGTGGTTTCAATTCTGGCACTCATAGACATGAAGAATCAGCATGTGAATCTCAGCAATGGTGATTTTGAATGGTGATATGATTTTTGAACGTCACAAAACAAGGCAGTAAAAAGTCACAACAAAAATAAAACCAAATAGTAAAAATAAAAGAAAATACTAAGACAATGCAGCTGCATAATTTATTCATGTCCCAATGCATGCTGGGAGCCATGGATGAGTTATGATTGGTGCACCCAGAATGCAATGCAACATGAATTTGTCTGATGATCGTCACCATTGTTGAGATTCATATGATGATTATTGATGTCTGTGTGTCTAAACAGCACAGATGTTCTAAACTGGTGTGCAAAGTGTTTTTTTTTTTTTTAAAGTTCCTTATAGTATTTTATTAAAACCGTTGTGATCAATAACAAACTAAATTACACATCACCACTGATAACATCAGTGAATCAGGTTATACATAACAAGTACACCATTATCAAAAGTTGACCAATATTACCTGGTCATATTTTCTCTTGGTTTTTCTTTCCATAACAAACATGTTTTATAAACACAGTTATAGCAACCAGAAAAGAACTACTAATAAAAAAAAAAATCAGGGGTCAAGAGCCCAACTGAAGGAAACGCTTATCTCCACAACGGTGTCTTCAAATTTGATTATTTTCAATAAACATTACCATCTAAACCTCTGTTAATTCTTAATAAGAAATTTTTAGACATGTCAAAAAAGTCAAACTGGCTAGTAATGCATGAAACTGGTGATGCTGTTTGTCGAGATGATTAATCATCTTTTGCTGACACTTGAGAGATATAAAGTTTTTTATATTTCAGTTGATTTCGTCTAAGGCTGTGGCTGAAGTCAGTTGTAATTCTTGTGTTTCTCTTTTCTTCAGTGATTCTGCTTGTTAACAGCAGCTGTTCATCACTAATGCTCAATCAGCACTTAATTAATCATTTAATTATCTCATTAACTTTAACACTGCTTCAGTGTTACTTTAACACTCTTTTAGAGTGGGACCATATATGCTCCTAGGAGTGTTAATTTAACACTCAGGATTTTACTGTGTAAACTTAACAACTACCTTACTAACTATTAACTATCGAAAAGCTTTTCTCAGGCTCTCATTGAAAGGATCGATTGCTTCAGTCTGTCTGTTGTGCTGCTGAGAGGTTTGCGACTGTAGCTCTGCTTTTTTATTGAATCTTTACCTTACTTTCACTCTCTGTTGTTTAAAGTGATAATATATAACTTAATTCCCACCATATTTCTGGTATTATCTATCAAACTAATCTAACTAATTTGATTGTTCGCTTTTAAAACCGCGAGTGCAGCGCGTGTGCAGCGCGTTAACATTCGTTAGCCGGTTAACTTGTCACTTGCGGTTCCATTCGCATAATTAAGCACATATTAATGTCTTATTCTACATGACCTTATTCTACATCCCTAATCCTACCCAATACCTAAACTTAACAACTACTTTACTAACTATTAACTACCGAAAAGCTTTTCTCGGGCTCTCATCGAAAGGATCGAGTGCTTCAGTCTGTCTGTTGTGCTGCTGAGAGGTTTGCGATTGTAGCTCTGCTTTTTTATTGAATCTTTACCTTACTTTCACTCTCTGTTGATTAAAGTGATAATATATAACTTAATTCCCACCATATTTCTGGTATTATCTATCAAACTAATCTAAATAATTTGATCGTTCACTTTTAACCGCGAGTGCAGCGCGTGTGTAGCGCGTTAGCATTCGTAAGCCGGTTAGCTTGTCACTCGCTGTTCCATTCGCGCCTATTATTGTTGTTTTTTTGTTTTGTTTTTTTCGCTCCGTTTTTCACGAGTTCATCAAATAACAGTGGTAAGTGGTAAGTTAAGTTGGTATCATTCATCAGTCATGGTGAGTAATGGCTTCTCCTCCTGCTATTGTTGTTTGCACCGCTTGCCACATGTACAGTTTTATCCGTCTCTGTCTGCAGCGAGGGATTCACATGTGATAAATGCAGGGAAATAGTTAGGCTGACAGAGAAGATTTTAGAACTAGAGACACGCATCCAAACTTTAGTTGAGGATAGTAAGAATGTGAGGGCTGTAGATACTGCTTTGGATGCGACTAGCTCAGGGACTCCTGTACATTGTTCGGTTGCGGTTGAGCCCGTGCAGCAGGGCAACTGGGTGACTGTGAGGCGGCATAGTCGCGGGTCAAAACACCGCTCTTCCGTTCCAATCAAAACATCAAACAGGTTCTCCCCACTCAGCGATGAACACACTGAGAAACCTGATGTAAGTGCTCTAGTTATTGGCAATTCTATTGTACGGAACGTGAAAATAGAGACACCAGCCACCATAGTCCAATGTTTACCGGGAGCCAGAGCGCCTGACATCTTGGCCAATTTAAAAGTGCTGGCTAATGCTAAACGTAAATTCAGTAAGATTGTTATCCACGTCGGCGCTAATGATGTTCGACTTCGCCAGTCGGAGATTGCTAAAAATAATGTTAAAGAGGTGTGTGAACTTGCAAGTACGATGTCAGACACTGTAATATGCTCTGGCCCCCTCCCTGCTTACCATGGTGATGAGATTCATAGCAGACTGTCGTCACTCAATGGCTGGATGTCTAAGTGGTGCCCGCAGAATAACATAGGCTTTATAGACAACTGGAAGAATTTTTGGGGCAGACCTGACCTGTTGAAAAGAGATGGTGTTCATCCCTCCTGGGGTGGTGCCGCTCTTCTCTCTAGAAATATGGCACATAGTCTTAGAGTTCATACTTGACTAACTAGGGCCCAGGTCAGGAAGCAGACAGACTGGCTAAACCGACTGTCTGCTAGCCGCCTCACGTCACAGAAGTCAGTTAATTCTCAGCACATAGAGACTCCTTCACCTAGATATCACACTATAGAGACTGTGTTTGTTCCCCGAACTAGAAAATACAGAAAACATCCAAACCAAAGTAATAGTAACAATTTAATTGATGTTCAACAAATAAAAAATGTTTACAATACAGAGAAACAATTGATAAAACTTGGCTTACTGAATATCAGGTCCCTTTCTACAAAAGCACTATTTGTAAATGATTTGATCAATGATCATAACCTAGATTTGCTCTGTTTGACAGAAACATGGCTAAAACCAGATGAATGCATTACTTTAAATGAGTCTACCCCAAAGATTACTGCTATAAAAATGAGCCACGTCCAAAAGGTAAAAGGGGAGGTGTTGCTACAATTTATAGCAATATTCTCAGTATTTCTCAGAGGGCAGGCTTTAAGTATAACTCGTTTGAAGTTATGATGCTGCATATAAAATTATCTAGAGAAACACGTGTTAGTGATAAATCCCCTGTGATGTTTGTACTGGCTAATGTGTACAGGCCACCAGGGCACCGCACAGACACAGACTTTATTAAAGAATTTTCTGATTTTCTATCTGAGGTAGTACTGGCTGCAGATAAAGTCTTGTTGGTGATTTTAATATCCATGTCGATAATGAAAAAGATGCATTAGGATCAGCATTCATAGACATTCTGAACTCTATTGGGGTTAGACAACATGTTTCAGGACCTACTCATTGTTGAAATCATACTCTAGATTTAATACTGTCACAAGGAATTGATGTTAGTGGTGTTGAAATTCTGCAGCAAAGCGATGATATCTAAGATCATTATCTAGTCTTGTGTAAACTCCATATAGCTAAAACTGTAAATTCTACTCCTTGTTACAAGTATGGTAGAACCATCACTTCTACCACAAAAGATTGCTTTGTAAGTAATCTCCCTGATTTATCTCAATTCCTCAGCATATCCAACAGCGCAGAAAAAACTTGATGATGTAACAGAAACTATGGACTCTTTCTTTTCTAGCACTTTAGATACAGTTGTTCCTTTACGCTTAAGGAAGATCAAAGAAAACAGTCTGACTCCGTGGTATAATGAGCACACTCGCACCCTAAAGAGAGCAGCCCGGAAAATGGATCGCAGCTGGAGGAAAACAAAACTAGAGGTATTTCGTATAGCTTGGCGGGAAAGTACCCTATCCTACAGAAAAGCATTAAAAACTGCTAGATCTGATTACTTTTCGTCTATTCTAGAAGAAAACAAACATAACCCCCGGTATTTATTCAATACAGTCACTAAATTAACGAAAAATAAAGCATCAACAGGTGTTGGCGTTTCCCAAGAGCACAGCTGTAATGACTTTATGAACTACTTTACATCCAAGATCGATACTATCAGAGATAAAATTGTAACCATGCAGCTGTCAGCTACAGTATCGCATCAGATAGTTGTAAAAATTGTAAATAAATACGTAATATATATAAGGGAAACAAGTCAATTTAGCTCAAAGGAAATCATTTATGATTTTATAGGGAATTTGAACAGAATCACTGTTTCACGGCTGATCACTGAATCGGCAGCGAGTCACTGAACGAGCCGTATAACATCAACTCTGCACTGAATATTAAAATCCAAAATATAGTGAACACACTATCAATAAGCACAGTAACAAGATCGGCAGTTTAAGACATTAACTTGTAAGCACAAAACACAAGATACTTCTCTTTTCAATGTAAATAAGACTTTATTTATATAAACCTAAGACATGTAAACTAATCTAATCTAACACATGAACACACGCATTCACACATTCATACGTTGTAGAAAGAGAGGAAAGGATGAGTTTACAGAATGAAAATGTGAAATCCCAAGTTTACAGCAATATGTGCAATTGGCTATAGACCTGAACCATCAATCATTTACATTTATGCATTTAGCAGACGCTTTTATCCAAAGCGACTTATATTGCATTCAAGTTACAGTTTTACATTTTTATCAGCTCTTGCTTTCCCTGGGAATCGAACCCATAACCTTGGCGTTGCTACCACCATGCTCTACTATTTGAGCTACAGGAAAACGTCATTTGACCCTCGCATTGAGTTTCTCAATGAGGCTAAAATTTATATTTAACTGCACCGACTCAGCAAAAGTCTGGAGGTTGTACTTGCTTGTGTTGCCTTAAGGGATTCCCTTTTGTCCTTGTCTTCTTTGGAGAAAGGGGTTTCCCGAGGTTGCTGATTGGGTGAGTTCAGTGGTCTTTCGTAGTGAAGTCTTGGGCATTGGCTCTTGATGTGGAGTTGGTCTGGTTGAAGTTTGAGGCGGGTGCAGTCGGAGCTGGACTTTGCGGCAAACTTAACTTAACAAAACTCTCACGGAAAGACAAGAAATTAAAGTAAAAGAATAAAAGAATGTAACGAGACTAGATGGTTTTTCTTCTCATTGTGTTGGCAGCTGGCACGTAGGCCAGAGCACGCTCAAAGAGCAGCGTCAAAACGCGGTGGCAAAAGAGAAGAAGAAGAGAGAAACCAAGAGGAAGAACTAAGAGGAAAAAAGCCTTTGATGGTGTCCTGAGTATTTAAACTTGGCTTCTAGACCGTCCTATCTGGACGTCTTGACTAATTAGAAATGATCTTGGCTCGTGGTGTTGTATGTTTCTCCTCCCCATTCATAAATCTAACATGTTATCTTATCAGTCATATGGTCCAAATTTTCCCGCTCTTACAGAGTACAATTTTGGACATGATTTCTCTAACAAGACTATGGTACATTTGACAAAGAATTGATTGGAAGAAACATTTAAAGCATGATTTTCCAAACTCATACATACCACACAAGGATATGAACTCTTAAACTATTCCCTAGTTATTAAAATACATACATAATATGTGATTAAAACATGATCATCAATTGTGTGGGTTACATACATAATATGGAGTTCATTAGTTGCTCATAAGTCCTTTTTTAGATGATTTTAGGTGCATATGGAAACGACTTTGTGGACAAAGGAATTTCAGTCTGATCTTTCTTCTATGTGGAGATAAGAGAAACTGTGATTTCTATCGTGGAACACATGTGATGGCCATCTCTTTGACCATCAGTCTTGATTACTTGCCCCAAATTTGATGGTTTCCTTCCTTCATTGGACTTATCAATAAGTGTTCTTTTGTTTGAATGTTGCAAGCTGTTCTGTGAAAGAGGCTTGTTGGTTTGATTTCTTCAGAGGGCTGGAGCTAGGAATCTGATTTATGACGAACATCCTGTTGCAGCCTTGGGATCCTCTCTGGAATTTCGGCTCCTCATGTTTCAATGTTCGGATCGAATCTTAACTTTGTCTGACTCGTTCTGATCCTACATAGTGCACTATAGATCACCTGAGGAATAATTCCACTCATTCTCTATTATAGGAGAGAAAGAATTGTATAAACTTGTTAAATCATCTAAACCAACAACATGTATGTTAGACCCTATTCCATCTAAACTACTAAAAGAGCTGCTTCCAGAAGTCATAGATCCTCTTTTGGCTATTATTAATTCATCATTGTCATTAGGATATGTTCCCAAAACCTTCAAATTGGCTGTTATTAAGCCTCTCATTAAAAAAACACAACTTGGCCCCAAAGATCTAATTAATTACAGACCAATCTCAAATCTCCCTTTTCTGTCAAAGATACTAGAAAAGGTAGTATCTTCACAATTATATTCCTTCTTAGAGAAAAATGGTATCTGTGAGGAATTCCAGTCAGGATTTAGACCGTATCATAATACTGAGACTGCTCTCATTAGAGTTACAAATGACCTGCTTCTATCATCTGATTGTGGTTGTATCTCTTTATTAGTTCTACTGGATCTTAGCGCTGCGTTCAACACTATCGACCACAACATTATTTTGAATAGACTAGAAAACTTTGTTGGCATTAGTGGAAGTGCCTTAGCATGGTTCAAATCATACTTATCTGACCGCCATCAGTTCGTAGCAGTAAATGAAGAGGTATCATATCGATCACAAGTGCAGTATGGAGTACCTCAAGGCTCAGTACTAGGGCCGTTACTTTTCACGCTTTACATGTTACTCTTGAGAGATATTATCAGGAGACATTGTGTTAGCTTTCACTGTTATGCTGATGATACTCAGCTCTATATTTCTTCATGGCCCAGTGAAACACACCAAATTGAGAAACTAACGGAATGCATAGTCGATGTAAAAAACTGGATGACGAGTAATTTCTTACTGCTAAATTCTGAAAAAACAGAGGTGCTGTTTGATAGCAATCTTTCATTTGAAATCCATTTTTCTAGTATCTGTAAAACTGCGTTTTTCCATTTCAAGAACATATCTAAATTGCAACCTATGCTCTCAACATCAAATGCAGAAATGCTAATTCATGCGTTTATGACCTCAAGGTTAGACTATTGTAATGCTTTACTGGGTGGTTGTTCTGCACACTTGATCAATAAACTATAGTTGGTTCAAAATGCAGCAGCTAGAGTCCTTACTAGAACCAGGAAGTATGACCATATTAGCCCGGTTCTGTCAACACTGCACTGGCTCCCTATCAAACATCGGATAGATTTTAAAATCTTGTTAATTATTTATAAAGCCCTGAATGGCTTATCTCCTCAGTACTTGAGTGAGCTCTTATCACATTATAGTCCTCCACGTCCGCTGCGTTCTCAAAACTCTGGTCGTTTGATAATACCTAGAATATTGAGCTTTCCTGTAGCTCAAACAGTAGAGCATGGCGCTAGCAACGCCAAGGTCATGGGTTCAATTCCCAGGGAAAGCAAGAGCTGATAAAATGTAGAAACTGTAACTTGAATGCAATGTAAGTCGCTTTGGATAAAAGCGTCTGCTAAATGCATAAATGTAAATGTAAATATCAAAATCGACTGCGGGTGGCATATCCTTTTCCTATTTAGAGCCCAAACTCTGGAACAATCTACCTAACACTGTTCGGGAAGCAGACACACTCTGTCAGTTTAAATCTAGATTAAAGACACATTTCTTTAACCTTGCTTACACATAACACACTAATACACTTCTATTATTCAAATCCGTTAAAGGATTGTCAGGCTGCATTAATTAGATCAGCCGGAACCGGGAACACTCCTCATAACACACGATGTATTCGTTACATTGTAAGAAGAATGGCATCTACGCTAATATTTGTCTGTTTCTTTCTTATTCTGTTTCTCAGTCCATGTCCGGATCAGATGTGGATCGGCGCCGGGAGATGATGTCTGCGACCCTGATCGTCGGCGGAGGCCGGACACCTGGATGAGCCCCGGGGACATATCCCCAGTGAAGACCTCGACTTAAATACAATAAAACTAAAAATAAAACAAAATAACTAAAAATATAATAAAATACCTAACTACATAATACAATTATTGTTAGAAATTGCAACAATATAAAAATAGAAATATAATAAATTATACATTTAAAAGTTAATTAAAAGTAAAAAATATATAAACAATAATATCCTGGCCCCCCGACTGAGCCTGGTTTCTCCCAAGGTTTTTTTCTCCATTCTGTCACAGAGGGAGTTTTGGTTCCTTGCCGCTGTCGCCTCTGGCTTGCTCAGTTGGGGACACTTAATTTCTAACGATTATCATCAATTTGATTTCATAGATACTATTTAAACTAAACTGAGCTAGACAATGACATCTCTGAATTCAATAATGAAATGCCTTTAACTGAAAATTGTGTGTTTAATCTTATTATTATACATTACTGACACTCTATCCTCCAATTTGATACTGTTAAGTGCTTTGACACAATCTGTATTGTTAAAAGCGCTATATAAATAAAGGTGACTTGACTTGACTTGACTTGAATTAATAAGCAGCAAATTAGGAGTTTATTGAGAGAAAAGTCATAGTTAATAGTTAATAAGTGTTCCCTATTCTAAAGTGTTACCAAAACTTGAGTTAAATTGCCAGGCTTGAAGCTGTAAAGAATAGATAAAAAGGGGTAACACTTTAGTTTAAGGACTATTTCTCACTATTAACTAGTTGCTTATTAGCATGCATAATGCTAGCATACAGTATTGGCTGTTTAATATTACTTATAAAACACATATTAATGCATTATTCTGCAGATCCATTAATCCTACTCCATACTTAACTTATCAACTACCTTAGTAACTATTAATAAGCAGCAAATTAGGAGTTCATTGAAGCAAAAGTCATAGTTAATAGTTAATAATGAGAACTGGTCCCCAAACTAATGTGTGACCGATAAAAGTCTTATTGTTTACACTTTTGTTTAGTTATTATAACACTTTACATTAGACAATGCCATAAAATATTGTTTAATTTCTTAATGAGCAATATCCTTTTTTTTAAAGTAGCAAATACAGTTTTTTAGTATTTGAGAACTATGGTATCATCTATTATGAAGAAGAATTGCTTGTATATGTGATTCTATTCATGGAATAAATAACGGAAGAAGAAAAAGTTTTCTCAAGAATATATTTGTCTTATGATTTCTGTCCTGTGTTCCCCTGTTTTACACTCAAGGACTTTGATTTTGTAATACAGTTTGGTCTCTGTCTTTGTTTTGCAGGCCCTTTGTAGTTATTTGTCTCTCCTTATTATTTGTCCTTAATTGTTCCCAGATGTTCCTTATTTGTGTATTTTTATATCCCTTGTGTATTTTTACCCTAGTCTTTCCTGTGTTAGCGCTTGGGTCTTATGTTCATGTATATCTGTGTTGTTGGATTTCTCATTTCTACTTGTATTTCCTGGTTTCTGCTTATTGTGCTTGGATTATTGTTTGACTAATTCTTTGTGCTCTCACTTAAAAAAAAAAATATGTGGATGATTTTTTTTTTCTTCACTGCTTGTAAAATAACAATTTGTTACACTTTCAGTATAAGTAAAATATCTTGCACGTATATCACTGCATTTCTGAGTGTTATACAGCATATATATTTCTGTCTGAAATACTGGGTACTCTTGAAATTGTGAACTGCTTTTGCATCTTCAGATTGCATTTCGTGTTTTGTTTGCTGATGGCTTACCACTTAACAGTATAAGCGGTTACATCTGCATTACAGAATGATGACTAATTCAGCTTTACCCTTTTTTTCCCCTTTCAAATCATTATCTGACAAAACCACTCTTCACTTTAAGTGATGTTTCTGTAGTTAATTCAGATTATAAAAGAACCATGAAGAGCTCCATCATCTTCATATGAAAAACATTTTCAGTCCTGTAAGTGGATTCACAGTCTTATTCCAGGTAAGATCATATCATCTCATGCATGAATTGTTTTGTCTATATTATAAACTGTCATTGTGTTTCAACCTCTAGTGTCACTGTGGATCTTTTAACAATGAAAGTTAACAATTTTTCTCTGAGTTGTACAAAAACAATAAAATTTAATTTCTTATGTTATTGTTGGTGTGTTTACGTAGGTTCTTGTCTGACAAAACCACTCTGAATTTTAAAAGTTAGTGTCCTTTTTTTAGATGATTGAAACATCATAATCATTGTCAGCTCAACACCATCATATACTGGTGAGCAAAATCTTCAGTCCTGTAAGTGGATACACAGTCGGATTTCAGGTAAGAGCATGTCATCTCATGCAAGTTCATATCAAATCAAGTCAAGTCATTATTATTTGTATAGTGCTTTTAACTATGCAAATTGTGTCAAAGCAGCTTTACATCAGCTTGATATAAAACTGGGTGGCTTTACATCAGCTTTACAGTATTTAGACGAGGAAATAGTGTGTCAAAATAGTGTCATTCTCCTCTGGCCAGACAAAATCAGCAGTTTAAATCTAGGCTGCAGCAGAGTCAGACTGTGCAAAGGACTCATCTGGTTCCTGTGGTCTTGTCCCGATGGCCATCTAGGAGGTCTTCACTGGGGATCAGTCTCTGGGGCTCATCTAGTTGTCCTGGTCTCTGCTGACGTTCATGGGCTGTAGAGGTCATCTCTAGGTACTGATCCTCCATCTGATCTGGATACGGACTGGATCCGGGTGGCTGCAGTGACCATCTGATCTAGATACAGTCTGCATCTGGGTGGCTACGGTGACCTCGGAATAAGAAAGAAACAGACTAATATTAGCGTAGATGCCGTTCTTCTAACGATGTAACAAGTACATCAGGTGTTTTGGGAAGTGTTCCCAAATCAAGAGTTGATAAAAACGTAAAAAATGTAACTTGAATGCAATGTAAGTCGCTTTGGATAAAAGCGTCTGCTAAATGCATAAATGTAAATGTAAATGTAAGTGTTCCCGGTTTCCGGTTGACCTAATTAATGCAGCCTAACAATCCTTTAATGGATTTGAATTATAGAAATGCGATAGTGTATTATATTATATATGTCTTTAATCTAGATTTAAACTGACAGATTGTGTCTGCTTCCCGAACAGTGTTAGGTAGATTGTTCCAGAGTTTGGGCGCTAAATAGGAAAACGATCTCCTGCCCGCAGTTGATTTTGATATTCTAGGTATTACAAATAATCAGAGTTTTGAGATCGCAGCAGACGTGAAGGACTATAATGTGATAAGAGCTCACTCAAATACTGAGGTGCCAAACCATTCAGGGCCTTATAGGTAATTAGCAAGATCTTAAAATATATAAGATGTTTAATAGGGAGCCAGTGTAGTGTTGGCAGAACCGGGCTAATGTGGTCATACTTCCTGGTTCTAGTAAGAACTCTAGCTGCTGCATTTTGAACCAGCTGGAGATTGTTAATTAAACGCGTAGAGAAACCACCCAATAAAGCATTACAATAATCTAACCTCGAGGTCATGAACACATGAATTAATGTTTCTGCATTTGACATTGAGAGCATAGGTCGTAATTTAGATATATTTTTAAGATGAAAAAATGCAGTTTTACAAATGCTAGAAAGTATTAGACAGTGATCTAGGTTATTACATGCAAACGTTTTTTGGTCCAATAATTAACACCTCTGTTTTTTCAGAATTTAGCAGTAAGAAATTGCTAGTCATCCAGTTTTTGACATCAACTATACATTCCGTTAGGTTTGCAAACTGGTATGTTTCATCGGGTCATGAAGAAATATAGAGCGGAGTATCATCAGCATAACAGTGAAAGCTAACACCATGTTTCCTAATGATATCTCCCAAGGGTAACATGTAAAGCGTGAAAAGTAAGGGGCCTAGTACTGAGCCTTGAGGTACTCCATACTGCACTTGTGATTGGTATGATACCTCTTCATTTACTGCCACGAATTGATGGCGGTCAGATAAGTACAATTTGAACCATGCCAGCGAACTTCCTCTAATGCCAAAATAATTGTCTAGTCTATTTAAAAGAATGCTGTGGTCGACAATGTCAAACACGGCACTAAGATCCAGTAGCACTAATAGAGAGATACAACCACGATCAGATGATAAGAGCAAGCCGTTTGTAGCTCTAATGAGAGCAGTCTCAGTACTATGATATGGTCTAAAACCTGACTGGAAATCCTCACATATAGCATTTTTCTCTATGAAGGAACATAGCTGTGAGGATACTACCTTTTCTAATATCTTTGACATAAAAGGGAGTTTCGAGATCGGTCTGTAATTAATTAATTCTTTGAGGTCAAGTTGTGTTTTTTAAATGAGAGGCTTAATAACAGCCAGTTTGACGGTTTTTGGGACATATCCTAATGACAATGATGAGTTAATAATATTCAAAAGAGGATCTATTACTTCTGGAAGCACCTCTTTTAGGAGCTTAGATGGAACAGGGTCTAACATACAGGTTGTTGGTTTAGATGATTTAACAAGTTTATACAATTCTTCATTTCCAATAGAAGAGAATGAGTGGAATTGTTCCTCAGGGGATCTATAGCATACTATCTGATGCAATACTGAGGCTGACAGCTGCATGGTTACAATTTTATCATATCTTTGTTCTTTAGGTTATGATGTCACTGTGAATGTCCTTTATACTGTATTTAAACCTGGTAAGAGATTATAGTTTGTCGAAGTTTTTTGATTAAAATTTGAAGATGTATTTTTGTACAATAGTGCACAAAATGGAATTATGTCTTGGGTTACTTGACTGTAACCCTGAAAAAGGGGGAACAAGATGCTGTGTTTCATTAATGATGGTGAGTACATGCTTGTTTGACCAGTTGTGAAGCATGTGTGGCAAACACCAAGAATTTGGCTTAAATAACCTCGGTTGATTTGACGTGAGAGATTATAAATAGATTTGAACTGGACACACCTTCAAGTTATACTTTTGTCTGAAGAGATGTCCAGGCACACCTACAGTGTGGCAATGAGGAGCAACATTTCGTTCCTGCTTTTTCAGGGAGCAGGGTTACAGTCAAGTAACCTGAGACGTTCCATACCAAAAGCTACACTCGTTGCTGCGTTTCATTTACAATGAACACGAGAATACACCACTGCATTGGAAAGTGTCTGAACCCCTGAAGATTGTTGTCTAGACCTTAAAATATACTTATAAATACGCTACTGAGGCTTCTGGAGTCGTTTTTGTGAGAAAATTTTACTTCCACATCTGAAAAATGCCAAACCGGAAGTGACGTAACAGGAGGAGTCAATTTAAACAATAGGAAAACAATGGATCGCAATGACAGTTCGGATGCTGAGGAAATATACTGTGCGGCCTTTAGTGTCCTTGTTAGCGTGCTTGCCTCCCATGCTGGAAATGCTAGTTTGATGTTCGAATCCTGCTTCAAATCCCCCAGTGGGTGTCTGATAGTGTGAGCATGGCAGTTGTGTGAAATCCCCAAGAGTTATGTCTCAGCCCAGTGTTTGGAAATGCTGCAGGCTCTCTTCCCACAGCAGGGCGTCAAGCTTTGGGTGCAGAGCGTCTGTTGCCTCCCTTGGACTATCTGGCAGCATGATAACTTCTGCCACGTATGTCCCCACAATTTGCAGAAAGGGGGTATTACCACCAAATTCTGGTACAACCCTCCTTACTTCAGCTGGGTATTTCTCACATTAGTACATCACTGAAGTCCCTAAAATTAGAGAATCTCTTTCTCCTGTAAAAGAAGCTATAATAGGGGTCTCTTCCTCAGACAAGGAGAACAGCTTCTGTAGCCCCAAGGAGAACAGCTTCTGTAGTTTTCTTGTGCTGAAAAATGGATGGAGATCTGCAACATATTCTAGTACTGCACCATCTGAACTACCATCCTCTCCAACTGTAGCTGGTGTGTGGTAACTGTTTTTTTTTTTTTTTTTTTTTGCAAATTTTGTCAGTGAACACTTTTTTAGAATTCATTTTTTAGAATTTACTCCCAGCCATGTCAAGGTCTGTCTGCAACCTAAACCTGGCTGTGTGCCTAAAGTTGCTAAAGCCCCTTTCGTCCCCTTTCGTTCCCTTTTGTATCACAGCTAGGAGGAGGAGTGACTGCATAATCACATAAATCTAAACTTTTTTGCCTAAAAATTTGGCACAATATACTGTGTAATGTTTTTTTTTTTTTTTTTTTAATTGATGTTTTATGATTTATTAGTTCAAAAAAAATGTTACTTGTTTGATGTTTAATAAAATGTTTCATATTTGACCTTTTTTAATTTATAATGATAAAAATGAAATTGAGTGCAGGGGAGAGGTTAATGGGGCATCATATTAAAATAATTGTTATTTAAAAAGTACATTTGATCAACAAAATAAATGCATGTACATTAAATTTGATGTCAATATCAAACAAAAAAGGGAAATAAATAAATAAATAGCATCCCTGGGCTCCCCTATATGTCTGTTTCGGAAACATGTTTCTTTACATAGTAAACTAATGATTTGTTATTATTTTAGGTCTGCCTGTCAGGAGTTTGTGAGACAATGACCCAACAAAACATCAGCATCAACGGCTCAGTCGGATTAACAAAAGAACACTCTGTTTACAATGAAAAACGACTCTTTGCCAGATCTTTCTGTATTTGGCTTCTTTCAATCATTGAAATTCCAATCATGCTCTTAACTCTGTTTGCTTTGTGTTTTCTCATCAAATCTCATCATGCTGCTCCAGTTTATGTAATACAGTTGATTCTTTCAGATGTCATTCAAATTATTTGTACATTATTATCAACAAAATGGGAGTCAGCCCAATTGGATGGTGCATTTATTTATTGTTTGATTGTGGGTCTGTATTTTATGGCATGTGTTGCTTTTGAAAGATATCTTTTGGTTTCTCATCCTCACTGGTACAAATCTCGCCACTCACTGAAACTTTCTTGTTTTATTTCTTTGGTTGTCTGGTTTGTGCCTTTAATCTTTGCAGATATAAAGCCTAATCTGTATTTTAGAGTCCTGCCCCGATGTATAGCATGTTTTATCCCCTACCCAATAATCATCCTCTGTTTTGTTGGTACTTATCGGGGTCTTTCACACTCAATTTCACTTACTTCTCATAAGCGCAAATTAATATTGGGCAGTTTGTTCCTGGTGCTGTTGACTTACACGTGTCTAATTTTCCCAGTAGTAGTTATGAGTTTTATTGTAAAGACCATGAATGTTAAGAGAAGCTTAAAACTTCGTAAAGTTAGCTACTTTCTGACCATTTATATATATCTGAACCCAATTGCTGACTGTTTATTATACTTGTTCATGAGGGCTGATGTTGGTGATATAATGAAGTCTATTCAGTGCTGTTGTAGAACTGACAGACATAATAATTCAACACAACATTGTGGAACTGACAGACATCAGAATCAGACAGCAACACAACAGGAAGCAGTGTAACGTGCAAGTAGACTAAAAGGTGTGCAAAATACATTTTTAATGTGTTTGTTAGCAAAGTCCCTTTAAGGTCAGGTCAGTTTAATCTGTGGTCATATTCTTAATTCCCAAGCAGATATTTCCAGAAATGTACAGCTCCCATCTTCTGTGAAATCACTATGTGAGCTATGCATGTTGAAATTACATATAAATATAATATATGCTGAATTAGGAATTAAACCATTGGACTCATTGTAACTGTAATACCTTCCTTTGGTCTGTCTGTCCAGATCAGTAAACCTGTGTGTATATTTTTACTACTTCTTGTTGTGTATACAGTATATGGAAAGTAACATTTTAACAAAACAACTGTATTTGCAAGATTTTAACTGCATGATTGAAAAGTGTATTATAAGACCACATTTGTGTACATTAATTATGTACTTGTAATCTGTGTCAACATGTTTCGAACCATCCTCATTTGGAATCTTTTATAAACAAATATTGAAATATCATTGTGATTCTACTTGTCACATCTGTTTTAGGTTTTGTTCATGTTTTCATGTCTTTTATTTTGTAGTTTACCATAATCATGGTTCCTGTTCTTGTCATGTGATTCCCCGTTTCACCTTATGTGATCTTGCCATGTGGCTACTGTTTTATGTATTGTGTTTTAGTTCTTGTCACTGCTTTTTCATGTTTTCATTCTAGTCACTGCTTTTTCTCGGATGCACATACAGAAGATGATTTTGAGACTCACAAATCCAGCTTGTTGTCGTCTACAAATGCCTACAGTAGCACCTGCAGGAGGACATTACTATCCAGCTTTTAATACCATCTAGAGAATTTGTAGGTTTACAACTTTTTTAGTATTTTTGACATAAACGGAAGACTTTAGAGCAATCTATAAATAAATATACTAAAGTTTTGAGGATAGGTTGAATTTGCATTAATGCTTGCAATCATAAAATTCTGATGTCATGTTTATGTTCTGTTTTGTGGACTTTTATGTTTATGTATTTATGTATTTCATTTGTTCCATTTAAGTGTGCCACACACATCATGAAAAGTGAACCCAAATCATTTTAATCGCTCCCTGGTGGCTGGCTGCAGTTCAGGTCATAAACCCTGCCCTCTCAAGTTTGGTTTTATTAAGTTACTTGATGCAAAAAAAAATTAAAATAAACTAATAAAAAAAAAAAAAGAAAGAAAATGGGTGTAGCATCATGATTGTATGCTTATGATTTAGTCTGCGGGATTTTAATAAACATTACCTAATGATTAACAGATCACTATTTCATATAAACTAAAATGCTCACAAATGTCACAAAACTTTATAATTTTTACCGAGCCATCCACCTGAGACTACAATTTATATGAATATACACTTCTTGAAAATCTACAAATGATTTTAACAGATGTTATACAGTGATTAAAAGCTTTCGTCAATGTACAATTCCCAGAATATCCTGTTTAATGATATACAGCAGTATACTAATATAGGTGTTGAGGCAATAAAAACATGTTTTGTACCCAAATTACAATGTATGTTATGACTTTAGCAAGCATTTAGCTAAACTTAAGAAACCACCCTTTACACACCCTTACCAATGCTCATAGGGGTAATACATGATTAGTAAAGGTTTATAAACATTTACAAATGATGAGTAGTTTCAACCAGATTAAGTACTGCAAAAACATGAACAAACGATTAATAAATGATTTATAAATATGTGTCAATAGGGTGAATTCAGGTCATTTGGGACACTTTTTGCCATTGAGATGAAAAAACATGAACAAATAATTAATAAATTAATTGTTAAGATCACATGATGATTAACAGTCTGCAATTCTGCATGAGTTCATGAATAACATAAATAGTTTGTGAAGTGCATAAAATGGCTAAGCTGTTTTCCCCCCACAACATTTGTAAGTGTAAAAAGAGCATTATGTAATATGTGAACTGAAGTTTAATGACATTTGTTAGCATTCAAATGTACATTAACAAATAAGTTTTAATTTAAAGTACATAATCATATTGCAAGTTTAATGACATCTGTAAGCATTAACTAATGATCCACTAAACATTATATAATGTTTGTTAATGATTTATTAATGAAGCTTTTAATCATTGTAAACCATCTGTCAAAATCATTTGAAGATACTTCAGAAGTGCATGATTACATGAATTGAAAGTTTTAATTTACATGAAATAATGACCTTTTAATCATTAGGTAATGTTTAATAAGTACATTAGTAAACATTAGCAAGCACATTATCTCATATTTCTAGGCATGTGAATATATATTAAGTAATGATCTGTTAAATATTATATAATGTTTGTTATTGATTTATTAATGAAAGTTATTAAAAAGTGTTATCTTAAATAGGTAGCATGTTAGCTGTTATGACTAATATACAAAATATTATACAAAAGTGGGACTTTGTTTACCAAATCTTCTCCAAAATCAAAAACTAATTCAATTCATGCCTACAAGTTTAACAACGCACAATGTCAGATATCAGATATTGTCAGAAAACCTAATGTCCAGAAACTTTTGGTAGGAAAAAGTAAAATTCCATTTAATTTTAGAGGTGGTTTGTGACATGCATAGTAAAGCAATGCTGATGAGAAATCAGGAAATGTGCAACCACTACTGAATCTCTCAGTAAAAAACATTTAATAAGCGTTTGAAAATGTCTAGGCAAAGAAACACTCTCAGCTACATAATGGGGAAGTGGTTTTAATTTACAGAAACCAAACCATTTATGATACTAAATCATAAAATTCCTTTAATCCTGAAACTATAAACTAAAGAATATATAAAAACGGTATTGTTTATTATTTTAGCTATTATAATCTTTTAAATCATCATTTGTGAAATGCATCAAACACCCTTTTGTGTTTGTTTCACTGCCAAAATATTAGTTGTCTTGTTCTTTACTGTCATTATGATAAAATAAACTGCATCAGAATATTGTTGATTTGATTATTCTTCAATTGTATGGTGCTGTGAAAAAGTACACAAAATATAGGCTGTAAGGGACAAAGCAGTCATGGGCAAAGAACACAGGATTTCCTGATATAATAATAATAATAATAATAATAATAATAATAATAATAATAATAATAATAATAATAATAATAATAATAATAATAATAATTTATTGATAACCAAAACAAAGTTACAAATTAAAATAAGAAAACTCAATATAAATAGATCCAAATCTGGGCCCAACAAAAAGAGTCAACTAAACAGAACTAAACATAACAAAAAAATAATAACTTAACAAACATAACACACCAAATGAGACATGAGGAAAACTTTAACACAGTTAAAATTGATGGTCACACTTTATTTTAAGGTCCAATTCTTGCCATTAACAAACCATTAACTATGACTTTTGCCTCAATAAACTCCTAATTTCCTGCTTATTAAAGTGCCCCTATTATGGGTTATGAAAGGTTCATATTGGTTTTGGGAGTCCCCAACAACAGGTTGACATGCATGCAAGGTCAAAAAAAAAACAAAAAAAAAAACACTTTCATTGTCTTAAAATATGCATTTATTTTTTCCTTTTTTGCTCACGACTCTCAAATGGTTCGTTCAACGATTCATTTTTCCAAACCCCTCCTTTGTGTGACGCTAATCTGCGGTGATTGGTCTGATGACCCAGTCTGTTGTGATTGGTCTTCTGCGTGCAGCGCATGTCAATAATGGAACGCCCATCACCATTTAGCCCACAGCTCTCTGGTAAACACCCAAGCAGCCATGGTATATGCCTTAGCCCAATGCAGAAACATCTCCGGTTACTATGGTAACCTCGGTTCCCTGAGAGACGGGAATGAGACATGGCGTAAACGCCTTGGGGACTCCCTTCCTTCCTAACCTACCTGAAATCTTATTGCACAACGCCAGTGAAGTTGCAACTCTCACTGGCCAATGCCAGCCAAGATGGCTAATAGGGGCGGGGCTCCTGCTGCTATATAATGCGCTGTTTTGGCGGCATAAACTCAGAATCTTCCGACTGAACCAACAGCACAGCAGACCTGAGCAGCGAACACGGCGGCCTACGCCATGTCTCGTTCCTGTCTCTCAGGGAACCGAGGTTACCATAGTAACCAGAGACGTTCCCTCTCGAGAGCGGTCTCTCGACATGGTGTAAGCACCTTGGGGACTGTATAGAACAACTCCGTGGAAGCAGTGAAGTAGAAAAAAGGCTCAGCCTCGGCGGAGCTCACATAACAGTTCCTGCAAACACTAAAATAATCCCCAACCAATCATATACAAGCCTGCGTCATGCCTCGAGAGGATTGGATGTAGATTCCCGCTTAGGGATCCAATCAGGTTACTTAGAATCCATGTCCGATGGCAGGCCTCTGAATGAGACAGAGATGCAGCACCATCGTCTTATAAAGGCTAAGCATTATAGTCAAACAAATGCCTACATACAATCATGTAATGTAACAGTGTAACCATAGCAAGTGAACGGCAAGGCCGGGTACAATAGAGTACTCATAAATATACACATTTAGAGAATGGCCGCACCCGGGGCGCCATAGTCTAATATGACGATGGCTCTGCCCCTGATCCCTCTGTACGACCTAGTCGAAACCACCATACAGTCAAACGACTAGCGGTTGCAGGTAGAGTCATGGGTCGTAATGACCACACGTCCAAATTGTAAAATCTGGCGAAGGTATTCTGCGAAAACCATCCAGCTGCCATACAAATATACATACATTTTATTGAACTGCCCTTAGTCCACACCCACGAGGAGGCAACCGCCCTCGTCGAATGAGCTCTGACACCAATAGGACATTCCATTCCCTGGCTTGAATATGCCAAGGCAATAGCTTCGACCACCCAGTGTGATAGCCATTGTTTGGAGACAGGCTGCCCTTTAGTGCTGCCTCCAAAGCATACAAATAGCTGCTCGGATTGCCGAAACTGAGCCATGCGGTCGATGTAAATTCGCAAAGCCCGCACCGGGCACAATGCCTGATTAGGGGCGGCATCCGATGAAGTTGCTGACTCTGGAGTGAAAGCAGAAAGCACCACCACTTGCGCTCTGAACAGTGTCGAGAGCGATTTAGGCACATAGCCCAATCTCGGCTTGAGTGTGATGTTACAATTACCTAGTCCAAACTGCATGCAGTCCGCATTCACAGAGAATGCTTGTAAATCCCCCATGCGCTTGACCGAAGCAAGGGCGAGCAGTAGTGCGGTTTTAAGCGAGAGTTCCCTCAAGCCGACAGTCTGAAGTGGCTCGAAGGGCGGGAGGGCTAGCGCCCCTAGCACCAGAGCCAAATCCCAGGATGGCACTGTTGGAGGGCGAGAGGGTCTTAGTCTTCTCGAACCTCTCAAAAATCCGATAACTAGATCGTTTTTTCCCACTGAGCGCCCATCGATAGCAGCGTGAGAGGCTCCAAGAGTGAAGGGCATACTGCCGCCATCCATTCGGTGTTGCAAAAAATCCAGAATCTCAGATATGGGGCAGTTTTCCGGGTCTCGAACATTCGATTCACACCATCTCTCAAACACAGCCCATTTACAGGCGTACAGGCGTCTTGTAGAAGGGGCTTGCGCCTCCATAATCGTGTCCACTACGCGGCGAGACAACGAGCCCTGGTTTACCGGTTCCCGCACACCATCCACACGTGAAGTTTCCACCATTCGAGGTTGGGGTGCCATACCGAGCCGTCCACCTGAGACAGTAGATCCCACCTCAGTGGGATCGGCCACGGGGGAGCCGTTAGTATTTCCAGCAGATAGGGAAACCAAGGTCTGTTCGGCCAGTACGGAGTGACTAATAACACTGATGCCTTCTCCTCTCTGATTTTGTGCAGCACTTGTGACAAAATCTTCAGTGGGGGGAACGCATACATACGGGCATTCGGCCATGGCATCGTGAGTGCGTCCCCGCCTAGGGGAGAGCGTGACAGAGAGAAGATCAGAGGGCAATGCGTATTCTCCTCCGTCGCGAACAGGTCCACCTCCGCTTTTCCGAACCGTTCCCAGATCAGTCTCATTGTCCTGGGGTTCAGTCTCCATTCTCCGTGAGGAATCCCGTCCCTTGATAGCATATCCGCTCCGCTGTTCAAGCATCCCGGAACGTGCACTGCTCAAATAGAGAGCAGGTGGTGATCGGCCCACAGCAAAAGGCGTGCTGCCTGTCTGTAAAGGGCTCCCGAGTGTACTCCGCCTTGGCGGTTTATGTACGATACCACCGACATGTTGTCCGTGCGAATCAACACGTGATGCCCCTGGACTTGTGTGATAAAACTCAGAAGAGCCAAGAATACTGCCCTCAGCTCGAGGCGATTTATGTGCCATGTTCTCTCCGGCTCTGTCCAGTAGCCCAAGGCCGGTACGCCGTCGCAATGAGCTCCCCAGCCCGTCGTCGACACGTCCGTCGTGACCAGACCCATCTGGCGCGGCAAGAAGTGACTCATTGCCCTGGAGAATTTCTGTGCCTCAGAGAAGTGCTCCACGATAGCCTCCACCGTGTCTCCAAAGAGGCCGAATGGAGATACAGGAGCATTGAGCAGCGCCCTCCTGTCCTCGTCCTTAAGCTCAGTGAGTGTCAGCCACAGATGTTGGTGGAGCACCACCATGTAGTCCATGCTCCTGCCGATCGCCTGGGCTACATTCTTTGTGACTTTAAGTGCAAAATCCGTCGCCGCGCATAGATCCTTAAACGAGATCGCTTCCCCCGAGGCGGCATACGCTTTGTCCGCGACATGTGTGGTCAAACGGCAGGGCCTTGATGGCAGCGTAGTACCCGCCTTCAGGGAGGCGGAGGAGGGGCAGAGGTGCGCAGCGATGGATTCCTCGACGGGCGGAATGCGCGTATATCCTCGGGCTTCCGCTCCGTCGACTCTGGTGAAAATCTCCAACCTGAATCCAAACATTCACTATTCATTGACACATTTCTAGACAATTGCGAGCGAGCAGATATTGCTGTTAGCCAGTTAGACAGAGACCTACAAGCTGCGCGGAGCGGAGCGAACACAACACACACAACTAAATACGTATTTTGCATGCTACAGTACAGAGTACACGACAGCAACAGTTTTTAAAAGAATTACTCCACTTTCAGAATAAAAATGTCCTGATAATTTACTCATCCTCATGTTATCCAAGATGTTCATGTCTCCCTTTTTTCAGTTGCAAAGAATTTATCAGTCACAACTTATCTAGTGAAACCATCTGTATTTTTCTTTAAAAAAAAAAAAAAAAAAAGTTTATACACTTTTTAACCACAAATGCTCATCTTGTCTAGCTCTGCGTGGGGCATGCGTACTTTGTCTGTGTACAATGGTTCAAGACAGGGTATGTCTAAAAACTCCCAACACTCCAATTTCAAAATCATACTACATCGTTGTTTTACCTTTTTTGTTTGTTTTTTGTAAAGGGTGTTTGACCCTTCTTGCACGTTCACTTTGTAAACACTGTGTCGGTGCTTCTGCAGCGATGTAGGATGATTTTGAAGTTGGAGGAGAAAATGAGTTGGAAGTTTTTCGACATACCCTAACTGTACCCTAACACAGTGGTTCCCAACCACGTTCCTGGAGGCCCCCCAACACTGCACATTTTGCATCTCTCCTTTGTCTGACACACCCATTTCAGGTCTTGGAGTCGCTACTAATGAGCTGATGATCTGAATCAGGTGTGTTTGATTAAGGAGACATGGAAAACATGCAGTGTTGGGGGCCTCCAGGAACGTGGAACCACTGCCCTAACAGATTTACCCTCACAGTGCAGAGCACAGCGTCTTCTCCACAGGAATCCGCTACGGTGTTTGAGGGAGGGGAGGTTCAAGTTTTCCCGGGTCTGCGCGCGCAACAAGTGGGCGGGCATAAATATGCTAATGTTTCATGTTGACGTCACCTTTAAACAACTAAAAATTCGTTTTAAAATCGACTCGTTTTCATGACTCGGAGTCGACGCTTTATTTTGAAAGACAATAACTTTATACACGGTGCACTTTTAGATTTAAAACTTTGCAGGATGTTTTCATTCACTTAGAGCTGCGTTACACACTGCATGAAAGGTAATTTTCAAAAATCCATAATAGGGATACTTTAATAGTTAGTAAGGTAATTGTTAAGTTTATGTATTGGGTAGGATTAGGGATGTAGAATATGGTCATACAGAATATGTGCTTTTTAAGTACTAATAATCAGCCAATATGTTAATAATAGGCATGTTAACAAGCAACTAGTTAATAGTGTGAACTGGTCCCTATACTAAAGTGTTACCACACCATTAAGAATAAATAAACTATTATCAAATGCACAAATAATTATAACAAACAAAAATAAACAAGACACAGTGAGACAGGAGACACAGCACATCATCTCAACAGTGCTCAAACTCCACTCTCCTCACGCAGGTAACTTAAACTCAAAATAAATAAATGTTAACAATGAAGAATATACCACTAACTAGAAAGTGTGCACCCAAACTAGTCGAATGCAGTATGTAAGAAATAAAAACTGAAAAGAAATTGATAGAAAACAAACCAAATCCATGTCTGTCATTATTCTCATATAATATAAGATAACCTGTAACCAGTGTTTTAACATTAAATATTAAAGACAACAAAATAAGATAAACAAACAAAACAAGTGGATGTATAAATATGTATGTTGTTTGTTACCATGCTACTGTGTAGTCGCGTCATCGGCCAGCACATAGGCTATAGTGTTCAACATATTTTGAACATATGAATATTAAATAACCTTTTCATCTATGTTAATAGATAAAACACAACATACATTTAACATTTGGAATGTACATTTTTGTAATTTGTATTGTGCTAGTGATTAGAATTAGGTACAGTTTGATAGAATTAGTATAATTAATTGCAAGTGATCAAATCAGATTTGTGTGTGCCAACACAACCATCTATCTGCAAGGATTGCTTTGGTTATGACGCAGGCTTTCAAAATAGATGCAGAAAAAATGGCGGTGCATCATCACCCTCTTCAAGTCATGGTGCAGAACTCCTCTGTTGTACAAGAAAAACTCAGCACCAGAAGAGACTGGTAGGCTATATTTTGTGATGTTCCATGATGTAGCTTCAACTTCACTTGAATATTGTATGAATACTTCTGGCATCGTTGTGTGTCACGTTAAGAGTGATGCAAAAGATAATATGAAATCCCATTTGAGCAGAGCATCCAGACTGAGACACATCTGTAAAAATCTGATTCAAATAGCATTTCAAACCACTTCCAAACGTGGTTTGAATCTGATTTGAAAAAAAAAGAAAAAAAAGAAAAGAAAAAGATTTTATGTCTTTTTTTTTTTTTTTTTTCCTGTTCAGACTTTCAAAAACCCATCTGGACAATATCTGAATATGCAAAAAAAATTGTATTTCTTGCTGACAGTCTGAACATGGCCTTTGTGCCAGGGGTAAAAACAGTGAACTTCATGTCAACTTTTTGTTTTTGGTTTTTACATTATTTATTTATTTATTGACATACAATGGAACTCTTGTGGACATTCTTCAAAATATTTTCTTTTGTGTAATGCAGAAAAAAACAACAACAACAACAACAACAAAAAACAAACAAACAAACAAAAAAACATACAGATTTCCAATGACATAAGGTTGAAATAAGGTGATAGAATTTTCATTTGGCTGAACTAACCCTAAAATGAGCTGATTTAAAGTGTGTGAAGTCTATTATAAGTGTATTAAGTTTATATTATATATTAACCTAGACAATTATATGAAAATCAAAAGAAGACTTTGATAACCAGACAAAACAGATAGTTTAAATATTTTTGTGTCTTTGTAAAAGAGTTTCAAAAAGTATTTTATTTCAGGTTACAATAGCATATCTCATTCCTTTTTGTCTTCTATCATTAAAGAGCTCACAGTTCTCCAGTATATGCTTCTGTCTATGTTCATTTAGCAAATAGCATTTGATTTGGTGAACTGTAAGTAGAGGAGGTCAAAAGCAAAAAGAAAAACCAACAGCAAAACAAGTGTTTGTCAGATTCTTTTACAAATAGGTGAATCAAAATATTCTTTGGTTTTACAGTTCAGTCAATCAATAAAGGCAGTGGGAAACTACACCCATTATTTTTATTAAACCCCAAATCTTCTGTTGTTTTATTGGCATTTCTCGTCTTGTTTGATTAGTTCTTTAAAGCAATGGCCCAACTGTGATATATCTAGCCATCTAGTGGACAGACCAATTAGTGCAGCCAATTATCTGAACATGCACTTGGCATTTAGAATTACAAAGAGATTGTGAGAGATCGACGGACTACAGTAAGACTACCCCACCTGCACTGCTGGTAGTTTCTCCATTTCTGTCCAGAAAGGATAAAAACTTACCATAAAAATATAAAAATAGTCCATATGCCTTACACTCTTGAAAGTCTTCTTAAAGGTTTAGTTCACCCAAAAACCTTCTGACCCTCCATAGACAGCAATGCAACTACCATGTTCAAGGCCCAGAAAGGTAGTAAGGACATCATTAAAATAGTCCATGTGACATCAGTGGTTCAACCTTAATTTTATGAAGCTACGAGAATACTTTTTGTACAAAGAAAACAAAAATAATGGCATTATTCAACAAAATCTTCTCTTCTGTGTCAGTACATTGACACGTGTAGAACCCGGATGCACTGTGTCTTGTTTACAAGCAGAGGAAGACCCACGCTGTACATAAAACAATCTTTGTAAACATTTTGACAGAAAGGTTGACTTGCAATTTTTTGCACAGCCTTACTTACAGAATCAAACCAGAATATACAGACTATGAACTAAGAGAGAACGCCAGCTCCTGCATCAGTAGCACCACTCTCATGAACGTGCGCCAAAGACTGACAATGAGCATGCACATTTTCTTCATACGCTGCAGCGGTGGTGATATGATGTCTGAACTTAAATATGTATCGACCTGCTTTTACGAATGATACGAATTCGCAGGTCAGTGTTCACCAAGCTTGAACGCAGCGAAATGCAAAACGTTTTGCACAAGCTTGCGTTTCTGGTCTGATGCATTTGCTAGCATATGATTAAAAGTCAATGGAACGAAAAGTGCAGTGTGACCACAGGTATAACAGAAATACAGATACTTTGCTGAAAAGCAGAAGTTAGCTGGAGTCATTGTGAAAAGGGTCTATAGCCATTATATTTAAAAGCCATCATTTAGGCCTAAACTGTAAATTATTAGACATAGGGTAGAGTGGGGGAACTTGGGGTAGAGTGGGAGAACTTTCATACTTTGTTTATTATTTATGCCATTGTCACTAAAACTATGATAACTTTTCTGAACACATTTAACTTTTGTTTCACAGAAAAAAATTACACAGTCCTTAAGGGGAGCGTTTTTCCCCCACGCTAGCCTACTGTTTTTATTACCAGATCATTAACAGAATATGATCTACAAAACATGATCTTTTATAAAGGTCACATTTGGCTCTTTGTTTATGTAAATCTAACCTGCGTTGCATGAAGAAGAAGAAATGTATGGCTCATGTAGAAAAACATTTTTAATATGAAAATAATTCAAAAGTGCTTTTGATAGATTTACTAATTGAAGCAACGTAACATTATGTTAACATCAAATATCCACTATAGGGGCGCCAGGTCATCTCAAAACCAACGTGCTTCACTGTAGTGCTACCCAAAATGTTGCTCCTTGGTTAACTAACTTGTATTTGTTCAAATATGAATTTTTATGGAAAATTGCTAAACTAAATTCAATGAAGACGTCAGTACAGGGAAGAGTTGAATATTCATAAATATTTATTATGCTGTACTAATTAACTGACCAGTCACGTTCCATAAATTAATGTTACTGACTCAGGCCTTCACCTCGGTGTTTTTTATAAATTGTCCTCTGCAAATGAGTGATGGAGTTGTATGGTATTGGCATAGAGAAATATTATGCTGGATTTACATTTGCTCAGATATTTTTACACCAATAAATAGATCAAACCTTGTAGAAATCCTAAGAGTGAGACATGGGGCTTTTAATATCAAGACATGATAAATAACTTAGGCTATAACAATAAATAAATAAATAAACAGGCCTAAAAAAAAAAAAAAAAAAAAAATATATATATATATATATATATATATATATATATAAAATAACAAAATGCAGTAAAGAGTAAAAGTATTTGTGCTACAAAACAGTGTGTTAAAGATTATGATAATACATTAAATAATGTGATATACCAGTTTGCATCAATCAGCTTTTCTACAGGTAAATATCTGGAAGCGGATGACACCGGAAGCCTCGGACATTCAAGTAAATTGCCGCTAGGCTAGCGTTAGTCTCTCATACATCATCTCATCTCATGTCATGCTCGTGATTGTTACTCAAAAGGCCAGCAGATGGCGCCAGTATATTTTCATAGGTCAGACTATCTTTCATTACCAGAGACCACCACAAGCTTCTATCTGAAATAGTGTAGAGAATAATGGAAAGGCAGTTGATGCATTGTGGCTGATGCACTTTTAATATAAAACCACAACATTCTGTACAACTATTACATAGCCTTCATACAAAAAAAAATAATAAAATAAATAAATAAAAAAATGATCAAAAAAGGTCTGTTACTATCTTTAGCTCATTAAGGGACTTTATGACTCATTATAACAAATGCCTCATATACAAAAGTCTGCGGATGTTATAGAATAGTTGTGTGATAAACAGACAGAAATGCCATCAAAGTGAGATATTAACCATGGCGTCTGAATCACAGGGTTGAACTCAACCAGATCAATGAATCGTGAATAGATAGATAGATCGGTGTTGTGAACTGGATCAGTTGATTTAAGGAATTGTTCATTCATGAATCAGACTTCACTGCTTATATTTTGAGACTGGAATGATTTTGATAATATACTGCAGTTATAATTTTCTGCAGTGCACAAAAAAAAAAAAAAAAAAAAAAAATCAACCCTGTTTTGGAAGTTTAAAATGATGCAACCACTTTAAAATGCTTTTTTGTTTGTTTTCAGTTCGTTCCTAGGCACATGCAAAATATGACTGAATATCATTTATCGCAAAAAAAAAAAAAAAGATCAGTTCATATTTCTTTTCTATCATAAATAGGTCCCCAGGGATGCCCTGCTCGAGGCAAAAGAGTGTTATGTATAGGCCTAATCACAACCCTGGAATAATTACTGGATGACTAAAAGGTATTTAAAAAAAACTAAATAAAAAAAAAAACTATGTCTGCAATGAAGTATCAAAAATACATCCATGCGGCTCTTGTCATCCCTCAAGATATTTACATAGATGAGTGTAGCACTAATCTAATGGGAGCACACATTTATTGAGGCATTGGTCTGGATTTATCTGTCAGATACGACACGGTTCACACAGAGGCCTTATGAGAATGTGTTTCTAATTGTGTGGGTGCAGAGGAGGCTGGCAGGTGCCTGGTCTCAGATCAGATTTGAGGCTCTGACAGCTGCTCGAGTCCCCCAGATGGCACAGAGGCAGAGCCTCTCATTAAGGAAAGTAACTGTGTGTGTGCGTAAGAGCGAGAGAGCGAGAAAGAAAAAAGTGGCAATTCATTCACTGAGTCTCATTGATTCAGGTGTCAATTAGAAATCGTCAACAAACACGAGTCACGGTTTGTATCAGCAGGTTGAAGGTTGTGATCTTCACACGGCTCTAAATCTAAGATATGACAGTGCAATTCTTCATTCAAATTATGAAATAATGAAAAGTTACAAGTAGTGTAAAGGCAAATATCTAACAGCAGGTCAGATCAGAACCTGGCCCTTTAATTTGAAGAGCCAGTTCTTTTACAATATGACACCATGACACATTACTCTGGACAACAACATTTGTGATTGGAAATGTCCACTGATTACAATATCATTAGGAGTTTCACAATGTTGTGTTGCATGCATCATTTATCCTAATGTTCTCTTTTTTTTTTTTTTTGTTATGGGACATTTTAAGACGATGCTTTGGATAGGCATAGACTAGTAGTTCTCAACTGGAAGGCTGTAATCACTAACCAGGTGTCAAAATAAAGAAGAAATTAAGTGATAAATACAACTAATATAGGACACCAAAGTAAGCTTTTAAAAGAGGATCGGCAACAATATGGTTTTATTAGTTACTTGATTCTGATTGGTCAGTCGCAGCGTTCATGGATCATCCATGGCGATGCTGTATAAGTCCGCTCATCAGGTTAACTAAAGCTGTGTCCCATTCAGAGAATCAGAATCAGAAAGAGCTTTATTGCCAAGTGTGCTTACACACACAAGGAATGTTTCTTGGTGACAGAAGCTTCCAGTGCACAGACAGGATGACAGTGACAAGACACAGATATCAAAATAGATAAATGAATACAAACAATACACAATATACAAAATATCAATAGACAGTATATGTACAGATATGCTATATACAAATTATGCAAGGGAATGTGGATAGAGGTAGACTATGATATGTTAAATTAATAATATAAATATAGATAGTGTTGGGCATTGCACATGTTTCTATTGCATAGTGTGGAGAACATTTAACTGTTCATGAGGTAGATGGCCTGAGGGAAGAAACTTTTCCTATTTCTAGCTGTTCTGGTGCCCAGTGCTATGTAGAGCTGACCAGACAGCAACAGTTCAAAGAGGAAGTGTTGTCTGGACTATTCGCTGTAGTCTTCTGAGGTCAGTTTTGGTAGCTAAGCTACCTTGGCCACACCTTCGAATGCCAAACTGAGCGTTGTTAAATGGGACGGTCTAGCCTACAGAGACCTGTTAATGAGTGACAGTAACATTTGTACTGACTTTTTTCAAAGTGTGTGTGTGTATCTTACAGTATTTATTGATCTATCGATCTATCTATAGATAGATAGATAGATAGATAGATAGATAGATAGATAAAACCACTTAAACTAAAACCAACCCACTAAAACCAGCCAGCCAGGCTGGTTTCAGGTTTTTTTTAATTTTTTTTTTTATTTTAGGGCATCTCTTAATCATCAGTGTATTACATTGAATTAAAACTTTGGAGCTTTGATCTATGAACAAAGCATTTAAATATCATCTTACAAAAATAAATATTATTGGAGATATAGAGTGACAACTGATGTTAATATGCATTTTATGTAATTTTATGTCTGCTATACTGTTATAATCTGTGATCTCATTTATTTACTTTACAAGACATCAGAATCTACCTTTTGGCCATATAAATATCAGCAACTGTACCAAATTGCATATTTTCGCTCTGTTCAGGTCTCTGAATAAAATTGTTTTTTATTACTCCTCGAGTATAAGCTCCATATTTTCTTATATGGTTTGTCTAAAATAAACTCTTCCATTTTATGTTCCATGCTTATTAATTCTTATGTCAGGCTTTACAGGGTTAACAAATGATAAGGTTTATGCTTTTGCTTACTTTAGTATGGTAAATATCTTTGGCACTTTATGTCCAATGCAAAATGAGGGTCCTGAAGCAAAACAAGTTAAGAACCACTATCACTCCCGTGGAACATAGCATAGTATTTCTGTTAATTATTAAAGTAATTATATGTTTTCATTATTCCCTCCATATTTTCTCTCTCTTTTTCCTCCACATTTTTTTTTTTTTTTAGTCAGTGACATTTTTGTTAATGAAACTGAACTAAAAGTGCCTTGAAAATACTACTCACTCGCCTCAAAATAGTCTCATGCACTTCTGAATGTGACTCTTGTCATCTCCTGAAGCTCTAATTTATCTGGTACTCTTCATTATCTGTGAAGAAGTGTTGAACGTGTCACAGGTTTGCTGCATGACTCAACAGGAGCGGAGAACAGCAGGTCACCACATTAAGGGCAACAGTCTCGCAGTGAACGTGATAATGGTGGAAACCTTTCAACACACAGTCCACCAGCAGCTATAAATACAACCTCTACAAAGTCTACGACTGCATGGACAAGAGTTTGTAAAAGACTTCATTTTTTTATTCTTATTTAGTTAAGGCATTTCAATACAAAACATTTCACAACCCACCTTATGACAAAGATCATGTACAATAGAATTTGTTGGGAGCAAACATGCAAAACAAATAATAATAACAATAAAATTCGAAAAATGGTCTATTGTATGGTGCATTAATAAAAAGAAATATTTGAAGAACATGATTTTTGTGATTTGTATGTATATTACAAGTTGTATTTTTAACAAATAAATAATAATATTAATAATGGTCATGATATGCTGGGTGGCTGCCAATGCCTCAGGTGAAATTAAATAATGATTATTAAAATATATTGTACTATACTGTGTGTATATATATATATATATATATATATATATATATATATATATATATAAACATCCCAACATAACTACAGAAATAACAAGAGAAAACAATCCCAATCAGTCCACTAAATTTCAGGCCATACATGCACAAGTATTCCAATGAAAACAGTCTCTACAGTATGTTACATGTGAACAGCACTCAATGTATGTGTTACAGGTCATGCCTCACATTATTCCTGTAATACAGGTATTCATACTTATGAAGTCTTATGAAGCTGTTCAATCCTCATGAACGCTGGTCATTTTCTTTGCTGAGGACTGTATTTAATGGCTTATCGTACATTCCAGGCAGGAACAAAAATAAATCAATTTTCTTGCAACATCGTCTCAAGAAAGGGAAACAAACAGATGCTTATTTAAAGCAGGTCTATGACATTGCAGTAAAGTGCTCCCTTAATGATTTAGGGAAATAAGAATTGCTTACGAAAAAAGTAAACTGTAAATGTTTAGGTCCATGCTGGAAAACAGAACATCATACCAGTATACTCTCAATTCCCATTCACCACTGTGGTGTTGAGTGTAACATGCACTGGTTAGAGGGACATATTTGACCATTGTGGCACATTTCTAAAAATTCTTGTGAATTTAAAAGAAGTTCAGCTTTTAAAAACATGCCTTTTTTTTGCCATTTTGTGCGCCGTGAAGCATTTTTTTGATGTGAGGACGTTTGCATTCTGTGCGAATGGGCAGCATTTAATTCAGCATACAGTTTGGTAGTTTTTTGTTTTTTTTTAATTTAACGCTGATCACAAAGCTTTTGGGTTTTGTACCATCAGTTTTTCAAAGAATTTTTGCTTCCTCCTGTTTTCAGTTCTTATGAGCCACATTAAGTACAGACATTTTTTTTTTTTTTTTTTTTTGCATATAGTGCAGGAATAATACATTTGGACTTCCACCTGTGTTGTGGAGAAACATTTATTTGGCCAAATGAAATCTGATACTCAAATGGATGGTGATGTGATCATCAAAATACCTCAAAAAAGGTACAAAAGCTGTCACTGGGGCAGTACCTTTTCAAAAGGTACGCCTTTTCAAGTGACAACTTTTGTAACTTTTTTTCTGAGAGTGTACATGAAGTGTACTGTAAATATGCCCTAGCACTTCAGAAGTATTAGCTTTGGACAGCAGCAAGAAAATTTCTCACTATGGAATATGCAAAATGCTTGAACCTCCTTTGTGTGCTTTTCTAGATAAATACACAGGGCAAATCTCCTCTGCGCTAATTCAGTAGATCCAAGCTTTTGATCAGATATTGCATGCACAATGACGTCCCTGCCTGAAAAAAGGAATTGATGTCACTGACTTTGCAAATGACAAAGAACTGATGAACAGATGAACAGATTGAATAGCGTAGGGTTGCTACTGAAAAAAGGTCATTAATTTGAAGGCATTGAAATGGACGAATACAATTACTGTCGCAACATATTTGTCATTCGACATCAATGGCTCCCAAGATGATCTGTGGACCTTCTTTGGGGAAACTGCAGAAGTGTAAACATTGACGCTTTTGATTGTGGGTAATTTCAGTTCTAATGTTTTGATGTTTTTCCAAACCAAAATGAGGCAGTTAGACTCTAAGTGTAAAATTGTTTTGTAATACAAAGTGTTAGTGTTGCATTAAAATATCTTAAAATGCTAGATTTAGAAAACGTTCCCCACATTGGATTGATTTCTGTAATGACAGTCTACAAAGCCTCTGCGTAGTAAAATCATTTAATGATATGCATAGTTAAACTAGTTTCAGTGATCTCACTGACATTTTCATGGAATCATTTGGGATAAAGATTTATCAGTTTTTATGTTATTTTTTTATTTTTTATAAAGCAACAATCTTTCAAGTGATTATCTTGAGGGCAGGATATTTATTAATGTGTGTAAAAATCTTAATAAAAAATCTAAACATAATTTTGAATTGTAATTTTAGGTGATAAACACACAAATAGACAGAATAAAATGCATTAATGACATCTGGGGGAAAATGGAAAGGAAAAGTGAATTTTTATTAATGTGGTATATGGTGTGTAAAATCCAATAATTTATTCAAAAATAAAATAAAATAAAATAAAAAAATAAAGAAAGTATACTGTCTGCAATACTAATTGATTAAACTGAAGAAAGTCAACTGATTGAAAAAAAAATAGGTAGATAAACACAAATATACAGAATAAAATGCATTAATGACATGAAAAAGGACAGTGTAATATTAATGCAGTATATGGTGTGTAAAAATCTCATAATTTATTTAAAAAAATAAATAGAATAATTGACTTAAATTGTGACAACATAAAATTTAAAAAATAATAATAATAATTGTGTGCAATAAATACAAATATAATTTCTGATTCGAATCAGAAATTCAGAAAAAAAAAATATTTTGAATTTTAAAATAGAGAGAATAAAATACATTAATTACATCTGGGGGATGAAAAGCCTCTGATGCTTTGATGCTCTGTCATCAAAGCATCATTGGCAGAAATACATCTGGAGATAATGAACGCCCCATACACAGTCACAGGGCTAAATGCTCATGGTTATTATACCCAGACAGGACTGTAATGTGCTCAATTACACAAGCTCCTCCATTCAGCCCTGTACTGGCAGAGTACAGATACATCAGGCACTCTTATTTGATTAAAAGCCTCTTGACAAAATTGAATTGGTGAATGAACTACGGTTGAGTGGGTGACACCATTCTGAGCACACTCCATGTCTCATTTCTGCCTGAGAGGGAGAGAGGACCCATATCGGCTGTGTTGCACTTACGCACGGTCGACTAAAATGGCCTCTCTGCATTCCTACAAAAGCACATGAGCGAGAGTAATGCTGATTATTGATGAAGTTGTGCTTCTACAGTCACTTTAGGCAGGTGAAATTGTGGGAAAATAGTATATCGCTCATCACACCATTCATGAATAGGAACAAAATTATTCATTTCGCCTCTCCTCACACATGCATACTTTCCTAAACTGTAATGGATAAAGGTGGAGAATCAAATAACATTTTTGCACAAGCAATGCTTAATGTAATAAACCCAAATGGACACAGGCCTAATCTGATATAAAATGAAAGCGATACAAATCTAAAAACATCACCGTAAAGCGCACACTCTAGTATACCGATGTGGAGTAAGGTCAATTGTCAGATTAGGGCACACTTGTCCTGGTACACTGAAACAGTCACAGACAGGCACAAGTTGAAACCACAAACATCCTCCTCCTCTTCCTCCTCTTCGTCCTCTTGTCAACTGATCCACAAAATAAGAAACAGTCACAAGCCAAGATATAGATATTTTTAAACAAAACAAACAAAAAAGCTGCCCTTGGGTCAGATTCTTGGATCACACCGTCCAGCCGAGGAAAAAAATAAATAAATGGGCAGAAAATATAAATGGCACAAACAGAAACGCCACTGTACCTCAGAGTGTCTCGGAGAGTTCAAACACACGGTGACACTGGGAGCTAAACCCTAAAAGCTCCGGTACAGCTATCCCATGACTCCAGGGAGAGGACCTGTTGTGTTAAAACAGGTTTGGGAGTGTGCGCTTAGATCTGCGTGTGGTGTGTGTGTCCTGGTGGTGTGTACGGAGGCGGCGCCGGATTGGGTTTGATTCCCCGGCTCTTCATGTAAGAAATGAACTGGTCGGGAATCTCAGCCAGAACGTCTTTGGCCAGTCGCGCCATACTCAACACGTGGTTTCCCGTCCGGTCCATGTAATCCCGGAATGGCACAAACTGTAAGGGGCAGGAAGCAAGGGGCACATTTATTCATCCATCCACTTACAAAGGGGTTCTTAACCTTTTTGGTTCAAAAGCCCCATGCTGTCCAACACAATATTCAAAAGCCCCCCAATATAAAGTAAGATTTTTTACTCAGTGATCCTTCAGAAATCATTCTAATATGCCGATCTGGTGCTCACTTATTGTTGGTGCTCAATTATTAATTTAAATATTATGATCTTTCTTATTATTATGAATGTCGAAAAGTTTTTTGCCAGCCTGATCTCATGATGAAAACGTAACTGTGGGAACTTTTCCGCAAGACGCGAAATACATACCGCCATGTACACTTTGTGAAATAATTCGATGTGAAATGTCCACTGGGTGGCGCTAGAGTGCCCCCCCCCCCGAAACAGATGAACGTACATATGGTACATTTTATGTGACGTTAGTTTTGTAGGTGTCGCCACAGTTCTGACTTGAAATTTCCATTGAGTGGTGCAATAAGTCTAATGCTCCGTGACGTTTTAAAATAAAGTACCATCTGCATTACACCTAAACCTATCTGATAGTATGTACAAAAGTGAATGTGATGTAAAAAAAGTTGTGCTTTTCACAGGATTTGTACCCAAGGATTCTGCATCCTAAGTCAAATTCCATGTCAGCTGAGCTACTGAGGAAGCTTGTTACATCTGGAAAGCGAAACATATGGAGCTGTAATCATAACTGTGTATGAAAACGATTACAAGTGCTTGCTGTTTTACCGCCTCTAGTGTTCATTTCTGTTTGAAACTGCAGTGATATGTACTTATTGGTACATATTTCGCATCTTGTGAAAAAGGTAGGTTTTTGCTGCTTATTACATTTATTACTTTTTTATTTTTTTGTGGAAGCTGTGATACATTTTTTGATCAATGGAATATTCAAAAGAACAACATTTACTTGAAATCTTACAAATAAATGTCTTGTCTGTCATTCTTGATACATTAAAAACATTGTACATATTCCAAACTTTTGACCGGTAGTGTATATTCGCTCATGCTTGTGTTACATTAATATGTAAATTGAAATCATATATTAAAACACTACACTATTTATTAATATATTAATTTTATTTTAAGTCATGCAGCGCTTCTGTAAGTCCACCTTCCATTCCAGAGTTATTCATCTGTTCCTCAATTTTTGCCCTCTGATCCATGCCTCTATTTGTTTATACCTCCATTCATCCCACATTTTTCATCCTCAAACCAACCATAGGTATGGAAGGTGTATTGATGATATAAATATGAATTATGTTCATTCATATTTATATCATCAATGCACATTCCTTCTCCAATTCAGTAATCTAACCCCAATTTATTCATCCATCCACCAATAAAATCCAACCACCATCAAGCCCTTAATCAAACCCACATTCATTCATTCATCCATTCATTCATTCATCCACCTAATGCATTCTTCTCTATCTATCCACCTAATGCATTCTTCCCCATCCATCTATCCATCCACCCTTCCATCCACCCAATGCATTCTTCCCCATCCATCCCTTAATTTTTGGCCTTTCATCCATCCATCAATTCATCCATCCATTCATCTACCTAATGCATTCTTTTCCATCCATCTATCCATCCATCCGCCCAGTGCATTCTTCCCCATCCATCCATCCCTTAATTTCTGGCATTTCATCCATGCATCCATGCATCCATGCATCCATGCATCTATCCATCCATCCATCCATCCATCCATCCATCCATCCATCTATTCATCCACCCACCCAATGCATCCATCCATCCATCCATCTAATGCATTCTTCCCCATCCATCCATCATCCATCCATCCACCCACCCAATGCATTCTTGCATTCCCCAACCATCCTCCATTTATTTATCCATCCCTCCAATAATACACCATTTCCATATAAATTCATCCAGCACCTATGTATTAAGTCAACCACTGATCCATTCATTCAAGCATCTATTCAAACATTCATCCTTCTCCCATTCGTGCATTCACAAATCTATTAATTTATAGGAAAGACAACAGCATCCCAAAATATTCTTATCCTTTTTTCCTGAATAAAACTAATGAAACAGTGCCTCAAGAGTGAATTTTCTTCACTTTGCTCGCTGTCTGTGACTCAGTAGCCTGAGATATTCTTATTACTACTAATGACAGGTTGCATTCATAGGGGACCTGCATAATGAATTGCTTTATAATAATGTGGGTTATGGTGTGGAGCTGTTACACGAGGGCTCGATTCCACGGTGACTGAATTAGTAATTAAAATTATCATGCTTAATGGATTTGATTGCTGAAAGAAAGACATGGGGCGACACGTCACAGCTATTTAAAACCTGAACGTTAACATACCATACTTGTGATTTAAACAAGCTTTAAAAGAGCATTGATTGTATTAATAAAAGTATACTACTACTGATGTCACCTGGACAATGTCTCGCTCTGCTAATTTTCCTCTTGAGGAAATCCTGATATCATCACCATCCAACTCAACCATAGCTGTGGGAAAAGACAGGAAGTACAAGTAAATCACTGGACCTGTGCTTATACATTTATTTGAATAACAATTAAATATTGCACTTCGTTTTTTATTCTCATGAATACAGTTTTGAAATGATATGAGGGTGAGTGAGTAAATAATGACAACATCTTTTGAACAACTGCTTTTACTGTATGCACAGTGATACATTAAGTTGAAAAAGTCATTTTGGGTCTCAAAACTACTAGGGCCATCATTTCCTTCATAATCATGCACTGCTTTGACACCAGCTGAATGTAATTGGTCTCTATAACTAGAATGCACATAGAGAATTCCGTTACAGTCTTCTCAAACAACAGGCCCTCTCCACATGACCTGATCACCTCATCCGACAGGAGCTCATCTTTTACCTCTGTGCACATGAGGTATGTTGTTATTCTAGGAGGAAGCTCTATTTAAATATCGATCAAAGTCTCTCTTAACTTCCAAAGTGGTCTGACAGATCACTACATGCCCTGACATGATAGTATGTGCTTAATACCCATGCAATCTAGCTGATAATTACTTCTCACTCTGTGATTAGCCCAAACCAGGTCTCTTTAAATGATCTCTAGATTACCTGTACTGGGGCACACAGCTGTGACAGAGAAAAACAACCTTGTTAATTGCTATCAAAGCACTTTTTTGACTAATTGCTATAAACAGCTTCAGGGGCACTATACTGGGATTAAGGGTATGTGGTACAAGTTTACTTAAAGCCTTCATGAATAAAGGTATTTATAATGTACCTTGCAATGCATTACATCTTTTCATAAATAACTGCAATCAAAGTTAAAATTCATTATAATTTTTGAAGATTTGTTGGTCATGTTTTTTAATGTGTTATACCTTATAAAGGTTTAACAATGAATAGATAAGTATTATAATGTATCATAACTGTGGTTACTATTACTCATGAGATCATAAGATGCATTATTACAAGCCATAATGAATGCATTAAAAATATTTTGTAATGCATTATATATAGAGGCTTTAAGTAAAGTGTTACCAGGTATGTTTACTTGACAATGATTGTACTAAAAACAGAAAAGACTGATTATTTAATACATATACGCATGACTTGTTTCCATAGTTTACACAGAGATGATAATGGTATTGTGCACTTTGAAATGTGCAGTTTGAAACCCATTTTCAAAAGGTTGCATTTTTTCAGCCCTCAAAGTGCTGTTATGTAAATGACTGACCAAAATGCATAAAGTTTTTTTTTATTATTAATATTATTATTATTATTATTATTATTTTTTATTTTTTTTTACGTTTTTAGCTGAAAATGGTGTTGTGTAAAGACCGACTAAGCAAAATTAAAGATTTGAGTTACTGATTTTAATTTGATAAAACGTCTTGGAGTTCAAATAAATGAATAAATAGATAGATAGATAGATAGATAGATAGATAGATAGATAGATAGATAGATAGATAGATAGATAGATAAAAATAAAACATTTATTCATGACCTGATAATGATTTAATTCTATAAATTAAAAGCTGGAGAAAACTTACCATCAAATTCAGCCTGTCCAACTCCAACAATAATGATGGACATGGGAAGCTTGGCAGCCTGATGGCAAAACAATATTTATGTTCTCAAATCACACATTTACATTTTTTTTCTTTTGTTTTTTTTATATATATATATATATATATATATATATATAATGCATATTACTAAACAAAAAATAAGTTTTGATATATTTACGGCAGGAAATTTACAAAATATCTTCATGGAACATGATGTTTACTTAATATCCTAATGAATTTTGGCATAAAAGAAAAATCGATAATTTTGACCCATACAATGTATTTTTGGCTATTGTTACAAATATACCCGTGCTACTTAAGACTGGTTTTGTGATCCAGGGTCACATACATATATATATATATATAGATAGATAGATAGATAGATAGATAGATAGATAGGAAATATGAAAACACAATCTAATTTGCATTAACCCTGAATGCAACAGTTGATATTGGTAAACATATCTCATATGTCCAGCACTGAGGTGTTTAGCTATTTATAGTGATAAAACAGAACGCCTTCGAGGGTTCTAGAGGGTGTTCTAGAGGGTGAACAGAGGGAGAGGGAGGCGGGGCCAGTATGATCACCACAACACCCGCTTCTCTAGCAGCCCTCCCGCCGACTCCCCCTCCAGACACATCACACTGGATATCTGTGAAAATTACAACATTCCTCCTCTCATATACAGCACTCTCATATACAGTACCACAAATGCCATTTTGTATCATTTATGTGCCCTGCTAAATTAAAGGCTAGCAGATTCAGAATGACTATTTGCACAGTGGTCTAAATAGCACAGGCCACACAGCACAGCTATTTACACCACAACAGCCAGACAAAATGACAAAATCACATCTGACCCTACTACAACCTTTGTGCAGATGTTAGAGGCTTGTCAGAAAAGCGGCACAAAACAAATTAATGCTAATTACACTAAGTATCCAGTTAAATCAAGTTTGTTAACATGGCCTAATATAGTTATTAGCTTGTTAGCATACTCTGGCCAGAATAAGTGTGCTAGCTATCTTGAAAAATAATTGAGAAATGTGGGGCCCTATTTTAACGATCTAAGCGCATGGTCTAAAGCGCATGGCGCAGGTGCACTTAGGGCATTTCCAAATCCACTTTTGCTAGTATAATGACAGGAAAAATGGTCGGCTCCCAGCGCGTGGTCTAAAAGGGTTGTCCCTATTCTCTTAATGAGTAATGGGTGTGTTTTTGGGCATAAAGTGCAATAAACCAATCAGAGTTTCATCTCCCATTCCCTTTAAGAGCGAGTTGCGCTCGCGCCATGGCGGATTCGCTATTTAAACTTTTCACACTAGGGATGACACACTAGTCAATTCCCAAAGAGTCTATTCCTCGACTCTGAATAGTCTTAGAGTTGGAGTTGACTCCAGCACTGGAATCGACTCTCGGTGTTGACTCCGAAATCACTGATGTCTTCACAGATTCTCAAGTCCAATGCATGGCAGTTGAGTGCTGTATATCAGCAAGGAGTGAACGAAATTAAGCGATGATCCGTTTGCAGTGCAGTCCGTGTGCGGTTCGTATGCGGTGCAGAAGCAGCACCGGCTCAGTGTGCTTTATTTAGTGCTCAGCTATGATCCGCGGCCGTTTACCACCATTATTTTGATTTCAAATTCGAACGTTGTTTAAATTTTTTTCTCTCTCTCTCAGCATACTAATTATCTTTTCACGCAGTAATGCTACTATGAATATCTTTCATAGACATATTCACGTTTAAGTGCAATATTACTAAATGCATTGAACTTCTGTACTGATTTATACATAAAGATTATATATTAAGATGCTCAGGCAAGTGGCAAAACATGTAAACAGCCTACAGTCTACTTTTCTTACGTTAAAACGTTATAACTACTTTAATTAGCCTATATGCATTTATGGTGCAATTAATACATTTCGTATTAATCCATGTACATTTTTAACGTGAGCAATGCCCTGTCACTTCAAAAATAGACTCGGTGCAGAAACGATCGCTGCGAAGCTGCATGCACGCACCGCTCGGAACGCATCGAGTGAATGCTCAACAGCACGGAAAAAACACGCACTGCAAACGAAGTATTAAACAGGTGTGGAATAGTAAATTTAGTTTGTAATTATACATGCATCTGTAACAGCTTTGTATAATGTTATGCAATGTTAGCCTATGTTTAATGCAGACGGTTTTCCATATAGGCTATTCAATCATTAAACTAACCTTAAATCATTAAAAACTGACACATAATAAACATGAAATAAACAAATCAGTAAGGGTAGGCCTACATTTGTATGTATTTTTGTATTTAGGCCTATTGCATTTAATTTTTAATATCAATGCTGTTTAAGACAATATGCGCTTAGCGCCATCCCCTGACCATTATACTGTGACGAATTCATTAAAGAATATCTTCTTTTATTTAATTCTGAGAGAATATTCCACCACGGCTGTTTTTCGTGACTTTCCCATCTGTGAAATTAAGTGTTGACAACAACATACAACGTTGATAGCTCATTTAAAGGTAATGTCACCCCTAAATTGGACTAATTTGGACAGTCACGCTAAATGGACTCCTATGGTGGGAGTCTGGAGTCGGAGTCGACTCCGAAAAACCTGGAACCGAACACCCCTATTTCACACGTGAGTTTAAAATATTCTAGCTGAGCCCCCAGCGTGAGTTTTTTCAAGCGACCGTTATTTTAGAATGTATAGCTTTATTGTTTCCATGGCGACGCGTCATGCTTGTCATGTCACACACCGCAGTCACAATAGCGCTGTATGACACGATCGCTTTTATTTTGTTTTTCCTTTTTTTAAATTATTATTAATATTGACAAACATACTCACTATATTATGAAATATTTGATATTCCGATTCTGAAATATGTGCAAGTAAATGTATTTGGAAGTTTAAACACTTTTATTATGACCATGTTAGTTGATCTGTACCGGGTGATGGGTGCCGCCATGTTTGTTCACACTGAATCCGAGCTGTGGGATTTACAACACGTAAATTCATCCTCTCCTCCCGAAACACGTTAAAGTAAGTCTCCGGTAAACGGGGAGAAGAGCAGAATAAACTTTAAAGTTATCTACACAATCTGTATGATATACGTACAGGTGCATCTCAATGAATTAGAATGTCGTGGAAAAAATCATTTATTACAGTAATTCAACTCAAATTGTGAAACTCGTGTATTAAATAAATTCAATGCACACAGACTGAAGTAGTTTAAGTCTTTGGTTCTTTTAATTGTGATGATTTTGGCTCACATTTAACAAAAACCCACCAATTCACTATCTCAACAAATTAGAATACTTCATAATACTAATAAAAAAAAAACATTTTTAGTGAATTGTTGGCCTTCTGGAAAGTATGTTCATTTACTGTATATGTACTCAATACTTGATAGGGGCTCCTTTTGCTTTAATTACTGCCTCAATTCGGCGTGGCATGGAGGTGATCAGTCTGTGGCACTGCTGAGGTGGTATGGAAGCCCAGGTTTCTTTGACAATGGCCTTCAGCTCATCTGCATTGTTGGGTCTGGTGTCTCTCATCTTCCTCTTGACAATACCCCATAGATTCTCTATGAGGTTCAGGTCTGGTGAGTTTGCTGGCCAGTCAAGCACACCAACACCATGGTCATTTAACCAACTTTTGGTGTTTTTGGCAGTGTGGGCAGGTGCCAAGTCCTGCTGGACAATGAAATCAGCATCTCCATAAAGCTTGTCAGCAGAAGGAAGCATGAAGTGCTCTAAAATGTCCTGGTAGATGGCTGCGTTGACTGTGGACTTCAGAAAACACAATGGACCAACACCAGCAGATGAAATGGCAGCCCAATTCATCACTGAATGTGGAAACTTCACACTGGGCTTCAAGCAGCTTGGATTCTGTGCCTCTCCAGTCTTCCTCCAGACTCTGGGACCTTGATTTCCAAATGAAATGTAAAATTTACTTTTATCTGAAAAGAGAACTTTGGACCACTGAGCAACAGTCCAGATTTTTTTTCTCCTTAGCCCAGGTAAGATGCTTCTGACATTGTTTCTGTTTCAGAAGTGGCTTGGTAGCCCTTTTCCTGAAGACGTCTGAGCGTGGTGACTCTTGATCACTGACTCCAGCTTCAGTCCACTCCTTGTGAAGCTCTCCCAAGTGTTTGAATCAGCTTTGTTTGACAGTATTCTCAAGCTTGTGGTCATCCCTGTTGCTCGTGCACCTTTTCCTACCCCATTTCTTCCTTCCAGTCAACTTTTCCCTTAATATGCTTTGATACAGCACTCTGTGAACAGCCAACCATTCAGTAATGACCTTCTGTGACTTACCCTCTTTGTGGAGGGTGTCAATGATTGTCTTCTGGACAACTGTCAGATCAGCAGTCTTCCCCATGATTGTATAGGCTATTGTGTAACCATTCTGAAGGTTCAGGAAACCTTTGCAGGTGTTTTGAGTTGATTAGCTGATTGGCGTGTCACCATATTCTAATTTGTTGAGATAGTGAATTGGTGGGTTTTGTTAAATGTGAGCCAAAATCATCACAATTAAAAGAACCAAAGACTTAAACTACTTCAGTCTGTGTGCACTGAATTTATTTAATACACAAGTTTCACAATTTGAGTTGTTAATGAAATAAATAAACTTTTCCACGACATTCTAATTCATTGAGATGCACCTGTAAATAAAACATGTCCTCAGATTATATTTGTAAGGATCATTATTGCTGCTTCTATAGACATCAGTGCATATTTTACAAACTATAAATGTATGGTTTTGCAAGTACTTATGTGTATTTAACTGTCTGAAACCTAAGATAAGCATTATATGGTTGAAAACACTGACTATTTGTGATTATATGACAAGCACTCGTGCGTCTGATCTGGCTCCGCGGCAGCTAAAGCGAGAAAGTAGATTTGAATTCAGCAGTTGATGACGTGGCGCACTGATCGTACGCGTTAAAGGGTTAAACGGCGGAATTTTAAAGCGCACAGACTGAACGCGTCTCCAGAGAGCAAACGGATCTGCTCATGCGCGAGCAAATAGGTAGGCTAATTCTGATACACGCAATGACTATCCATTATGACATGTATGACATTTTTATATTTATGTAGCCTACACAATAATATTCTTTTACACTGCAGTCCTTTAATTTTTAATATTTGGCATGTTTGTGTGCAGCTGCGCGTCCTTGTATGTAATAAGCAAAGTGAAAGCGCGTTGTGGACCCGCCCAGAGGCGCATTTTCCACTAACACGCTCTTTAAATAACAAAAAATAAATAAAATAATAATAATAATAAAACAAAATATTGCGCCATTGACTTTAGACTTTAGACCAAGTTTGAGTTGGTCTATGGCTCAGTCTATTTTCAGTTCCTCAAAATAGCAACGCGCCAAGCCTGAACACACCTCTTTTTTTAGACCAGCACGCCCATGGGTGCACAAATGGGCGCAAATGCATTTGCTATTTAAACAACGCAGTGCAGGACGGGAAAATGAGAACTGCGTCAGGCTGAAACTAGCAAAGACACTTGCCTTGCGCCCATGGCCGGATTATCCAATGGGCATTATGGGCACTGGCCCAGGGGTCCATGCGCACTTGGGGCCCAAGCGAGGGGAAGAAGAAAAAAATCAGAGTGTCTTTAAGTGCAAATAGCACGCTTGTTGGCAAACGCTAGCTCCACCCAGCAATGTCTGGTTGACACTCAAGATAAAAAAAAAAACACACTTTCAATTCAGTGGCTTCAGTGGTGCAAGCGGTAGCGCGTCAGACTCACGGAATTGTCTCTTGTTGCGATCGACCTGGGATTGAATCTGCCTTTTGCAGAACTATAAATAATTACTTACACTCTCATTCATGAAATACGAGCAGAACAAATTTTTGTGTAAATCCTTCATAAACGCAGCGCTGGTCACTTTAACTTTTTACCCAGCCGTCCAATCAATGGAGGAGGGGCAGGACAAATGCTATGACCAACCGCCCTACTTGTACAATGACTGAACAACAATAGAGAAGTTAATACTGGTTATTTATAATGCATTATAATATACTGCATTTTTATATTCAGTAATATTAGATAGGCCTACTAGTAATAGGTGGATAAACGCTGTGCCACCAAAGCATTCTCAAGCGCCACCAGCTGGCTGTTAATTGAATATTTATTGTTAGGCATATGTCCTATTAGTCTTTTTTGCATTTATGGACTATACTAGAACCAAACCTGAGAAAGGACTCCAAAATATTCCACTGTGTTCCTGGACACGTAACTAACGTAGTTGCAATTCATAGGCAGGGATTATGCTTATTGTGAATAAGCGTGCACGCTCACCCTTACGAATGATTGGAATTCATTAACATACACGTTTAACTATCAAATCTGAAGTTTACGAAAGGTTTGTGAATCCGGAGGAGAGTTTTCGGGAAGGTCTGTTTGACACGCAGATTACTTTAAATTTACTCACATATTTACGCAAGTTTCATGAATGAGGCCCTGTGTTATTATTGCATCCAGTTAATGTACAAAAATACTGAGGTGCAAATAGTATCTGCCAATATAAAGTATAGATAGCATAATTACTATTTACACTTATTGCAAAGATTGCTGCTGGTCCAGGAAAGCATTGTTGCAATCATGTGATGTAAATCCTGTATGATAGAGGATGCGATCACAGGTTGTAACCTGTCAGTGTAAATCCTCTATAAGCTAGAGGTATTTCCAGCAAATAATACCCTATAATTCAAAACCTTGATTGTGCTCATATATGTGTGTGTGGGTGTGGGGGTGCCCGACAAGACATTGTGCCCAGGGGCCTCTGAATTCTTAATCCGGGCCTGCTTGCGCCACATTGCGCCGGGTGTATGATAGGGCCTGTGGAGTACAAATACTATTACTGTAAAAATTGAATCCAAATAAAAGACTAAAAGATGTCATCATACTTGGTTGAATAAATTGTACTTTACAAAGAGACAAAGAGAACAGAATAATTTAAAACATCAATGCCTCTGATACTGATACTGATGTTGTATTGGGAGGATCCATACTAGTTATCTTATTATCATGTGGATGTTTTTTTTTTTTGTTTTTTTGTTTTTTACTACACTAAATAGCTCTGAAGCTTACATTGACATTTTTTTAGGAGGTTTTTGTTAAAGTTGGGGTCTCAATATTAAATATATAAACTACAATTTAACTTTTTAACTTTTTCTTCATAAAAGAATCCTGAAAAAGGTATCACAGGTTCAATAAATAAATAAATAAATAATTAAAAAAACAAATAAGCAGCACAACTGTTTCCAACATTAAATGAGCTTATTAGAATGATTTCTGAAGAATCATGTGACACTGAAGACTGAGTAACGATGCTAAAAATTCAGCTTTTCATCACAGGAATAAATTACATTTTAAAGTATTGATTTTTAAAGTATTAAAATAGAAAACCACTATTTTAAATTGCAATAACATTTCACAATATTACTATTTTTTTTTCTGTATTTTTGATCAAATAAATGCAACCTTGATGAGGATAAGAAACTTCTTTAAAAAACATTAAAAATTGTACTGATCCCACACATTTGAATGGCACATGTATATGTGTATGTATATGTATAGAAAAGTTTGAAAGATTTAAATGTCTGATGGTAAATTTTAAAATAGTTGGAAAGCAGTTAGAAGACTTGCAAGTTTCGACTTTCTTTAGTAGATATTTGGAACGTGTTTGTTTTGAATCATTTTACAGTTCATTTTACAGATCAATTGGCAAGTAAATTTACTTGCTACATTTTTCAAAACTTAATTTTTATTCGCATGTGGTACTTGCAGAGCGTTTGATTGTTATGCGTAAGTATAAATGAATAAAACTCCACAACAGCATCAATTTCAAGCTCTACTTCCTGTGATAGCAGCCCAAAATAATAATGCCATTTCCCCTTTGAGATGTTCTGTAATAAAAACTTTCCTGTTGCTCTTCTGACAGCTTCAGAGACCAAATCTTCATTTTTTGCTCCAAGACCATAACAACAAATCGACTGTCACTGACAGGGGTGCAAGGCGTTTCCTATTTCCACAATCTTAAATTATCAGTGTAGAGATTATGACAGCCCTGTCATGCCTGCATGTCATAAAAGAGAGGCAGGGCACTATGAATAATTGAAGTCGGTTGCCCCATTTGTGCCATTGTCTTCTGTCATGACTGACAGGACAGATTTAAAGAAATGAGAAAACAAAACAGTCTGTTAGTTCACCATAGTTTCCTTGACAACAGCTCTTCAACGTCACGCATGCAGTCCTGAATCCCCACGCGACATATATGAACGCAGAAGCACACGTACATTAGGAACAAAATGGGAGGAAACAACTCGATTCTGAGAACCCACAAATTACCTGCACCGTGTTTCTTTATAACAAAAGCTGCACGCTCACATGCTTACAATATTATTATTTGGTCTGGGGAGAATGCTAATGTAATGTCATCAGCACCCAGCTGCTGTGGGAAATTATCATTACGCTGCTAAAGGAAAGACATTGTTTGGAGAATTAAATTAGCTTTTGGACATTAAAGGAACAGTTTGGCCAAAAATGACAATTCTATCATTATTTATTAACCCTCTTGTTGTTCCAAAACCACATGCTGTTATTTTAATTTATTTAATTTTCTGAAGATTTCTTTTTATAAACAAAGCAGAATTTGGTTATTTTTTTTTTTCTGACTTGATTTGCAATATTTTAACACGGACAAAATCCCTTAAAACTGCCATGAATGACCTCTTTCAACAATACATTCATAGTTTTATTAATTATCTCATAATAATCAACATTTGTTGGTCATACAGAAACATTTGCAGGGCTTTTCATAAAAAAAGGAAAACCTGTTGAAACATTTGTATTTAATCTTATCTGCCTACAGCAAATTTTATCAGTATTATGTATCTAATATATAATTAACTGCAAATTGCACATGAATTTGGGCTAAGAAATTAAAAGACCATTTCAAGTCATTGTGTTAAATGAGAAAAGCATTGAACAGATGTTACAAAACAGTAGCTTTAGAAAGAAATCTTTTGATTTAACATGGAAATAAATTAAAAATTAAAATGAGATTTTTTATGACATTTTATGAGTCATTCAGTCATTCATTAAACAGATTCATTCAAACAGCTAATTCGTTTAGAAATTGTGTGTTTGTTATGTTATTTTTTTCCATAATTAATCCATAATGATATATATTTATTAATATATAGGTTACTTTGGAAATGTAATAGGTTACAGATTACATGTTACCCTATTTAAAATGTAATAAGTAGTATAGTACTAAGTATAGTACTATTTCAATTACTTTATTAAAGTAAAGTAACTGATTACATTTGATTACTTTTTGATTACTTTTCTAAATTTCTATAACAAATGTTTTCAACTGTTAATCTTTTTGAAACATTTAAAGCAGGCAGGGTTAGCCTTACAGTAGTACTCAACACTGATTACTGTTAGACTTTCAAAATCCTTCATCACTTGAATTAAGATTATAATAATTTAATTTCAAAGCACAGCCACCACAAAATTAGACTTTAGCACCTCTTTTTAATTTAAGATTGTTCTGAGGTTAAATACAGATTTAAAATAAGATATAGTTTAGTAGCTATGATACTGTTTTTGAAATCAAGTCATTGCATAGCTATGACAGGAAACACTGGCATCTAACAATACTTTGGAAAAACGGTTTATCTAAAAAAAAAAAAAAAAAAAAAAGCATATGCATGAAATCAAATAAGAAATAAAGCAGTTATTAAATAAGCATGTGTCCTATTCTGTGTCCTACTATAGTTACTCCCCAACACTGTATATGTAATTATTGGCACCATTTTTCCCAATAATGACTTTGCATCGTATGGCTTTAGAACTTTTTTGTTCCTTTTGGAGCTTGATGTTCACTGAGCTGTTGTTCTGGCCTAATGATTCCTTTAAGCAGAGCTCCCAGGTCTTCTGTATGAGCATGTAATGTAAGTGAAGAAACTGCAACTGTACAGATTTCTACTTGGAGCCATGACAGACAGTTTGGGACTAAACTAATGATGCCCATTCTGTAACGAAGGGTAGAGAAAGCAGGATGGAGTCAGACATGGGATGAAATACTGTCAGGGTGTGGCTGAAGACAGGAACTTCTATTAAGCCTATCATCAGTCACACAGTGAGCGGGCAGTTCAATCTGACAAAGAGCTGTCTAATTGATTAATCCCGCCGTCCTTCATGTCGCATGTCATATCTGATTGGTGGATGATGGACCTCTGCTAGCGCTCGAGCATCCTGACTGGCTTATCATTGCAGGCCTGCCCACGTCCAACATGACAAATGAATGCGCTCCTAATGTTGTTGTTTCTCATTATCATCCTCCGATTAGCCCTCACCCGTGCCTATTGTTATTCGTAATTACCATGTCAAATAAAAAAAGGTTGCATGTCTTCAGCTGACGGATGGGAGGTGCTAATTATCTAAGACAGAAAATGAATATGCGTGGCTCATTAGAGTCTGCCAGAGCCCAACACAGAACCACAGCATTTTATAACACTTTAAGGAATAATTCAATCAAAATGAATTTACAAACTTGTATGCTGCTACTTTTTTGGTGGGACACAAAAGGAGACATTGGATGTTGTGTGCTTTAAGCAGATGCAATGTGCTTGTTTGTGTATTTCAAATGGAAAATGAGATTTGAGAACTATGTTTGGATGTTATCGTATGACTTTAGATGACTTGAAATGTAGCGCACAAGTCATATGGGCTATATTGATGATACTTTTTAGTTTGCTTTGTGCTTTTTGGAGCTTGAGAGATGTATTCACTACACATTTAAAGGGGTCATGAACTGAGAAACCAACATTCGCTTGATCTTTTGACATATAAGAGGTCATTGTACTATAAAAACATCCTGTAAGTTTCAGAAATCAAAACTTTCTCGTTAGTCTAAAAACAGCTTATATTGAAGCCAATCTGCCAAAACAACAGCTTTTGGAACATTCTAGTCTGTGATGTAATAGTGTAGTTAAGGACCACCTGCACAGAAGAAGATCAACGCCTGCTTCTACATCGCTGCCTGTTTAGCTCCACCCACCGATTCGCACATGTAGTGTTTACGAGAGAGGCGAACGCGCAGGTCTACGCAGAAACCAAACAATAAAGATGGCTCTGAAGAAGGCGCTGTGGAAAAACAGTGCTTGCGTTGCCTTCCTTCTGATCCAAACATTAGGAAAGAGTGAATGAACTTTATTTTTTATGAAGATCCAGACTGCGTCAGAAAGAACTTGGTCCTTTGTTCACTTCATTTGGATTCTTTACAAACAAGGCACAATTCGATGTAGGATTTTTAAAAAGTTTGAAACTAAAAGACATTGCTGTGCCGACTATACTGGATCCAACAGTAATGTCGCAACACAAGTGTGAGTAACTGTTTTTATTAAGTGGTCACTATTACTTTGTCTGTTATTACAGTTTGTTTGATATGTACTGAGTTTTTAAGCATTCCATCTATGAAGGATGTAGACTGTCAAACATACACAACTATTAGCCAATCATAGCAGTGGGCGTTTACTTCTGAGTCTGTGATCCACCACGCCTATTCAAATGAAGCGTTCTGATGAGGGGGGTTAAAACAGGACAGAGAATAGATTATAACTCCTAAATTATGATGTTTTTGATGTAAAAATCTTGATAACATTATGTGTACCTCAGAAAACAGTATAAAAAAAAAATGAGACAGTTCATGACCCCATTAAATGGAAAAGAGCTCGATGAACTTTCTTAAATTCCCATTTTCTGTTACATGGTAAAAATACCAAACAATAAATAAGGTAAATAATGTAGCAATAAAAAATAATTTTTACTTTTGGTGAACTTAGGTAAACTCCACAAAAACATAAATAGATAGATAGATAGATAGATAGATAGATAGATAGATACACCTTGAAGTTGTAAATTAAATTAAGACATTTACTAGCAATTTTTGCATTTCAAATTTTTCAGTGTATGGTTTGAGAGACATTATAAATATCTGCAGAGGATGCCATATTGCGAAACACTAAATATAGCCGACATTTGACGTGCAACTGACAAATAAAAAGTGAAGACAATGTACCTTTTCCCTCAAATCCTTCTTTGTAAATATATTGCTATATACGCATATGCCACACCACATGTCTAGATTCGCATCTCTGCTGAAACTGTAATGAGACAGCTTAGCAGCAGGATGCTGTCAGCTGTTGTGGAACGTGAAGGGATGTTGTCGAAACACCCTTAGATCGAAAAGACCTTGCGTGGGCGAATGTCCATTCCTCTACGACCTGTTTTTAAATGAACAAGGAGGATGAGATGCAAACAGCTGCTTAGAGTAACAGCTTTACTCATGAATGATACATGCGTCTGCCCTACTGAATCATAGCAGAGGAGAGAAGTAGGTCAGTGTTCCTCTAAGGTTTTCTGTGAACACTTCACACACTATTACGAAAATATCCCAACATATGTGTGCCACTCAGGACCATCCAGCACAAGAGTAGGACACCTGGTCCACCTGGACACATTAACAGACCTACTAAGTTGAATTTCCAAGCAGCATTATGATGAGATTTAGAGTTGATTTAGCACTTATGAACATCGCTCACCACCATACTGTGCTTCAGATAGAGCTTTCATTTCTGACACATTTCCCTCAACACGGCGCAGCTGGAAAAAAGATTACTTCAAAATGTACCATTCACAGAGACCTCTCATGATTTATTGTGAATGACAATTTCTTTCAAATTCTGCTTAAAGGGATAGTTCACCCAAAAATGTCACCATTTACTCGTTATCATGCCAATCCAAATGCATATAATGTCTTTCTTTTGTGGTACACAAAAGGAGATTTTAAGTAGAATGTCCATGGTGCTTTTTTTCATAACAGATCTCTTCAAACTCTTCAAAAATGACAAAAAGCACCTTAAAAATAATATGCTGAAAGCATAAGACAACTCTGGCTAAAAGAATGATATATATAGTAGAAAGAAAGGCAGTCAAAGAGGTTTTGAATGTTGGAAGAAGGTGAATATATGATGTCAGGTTTTTATTTGGGTGAACTTTCCCTTTAAAGATCCCAAACGATAATACTTAACAATTTCCATATTTCAATATAGTAATAATTGAATTGATGCACACATGGCTAATCAGTTACCAAGACCACATGACCTTTTCATTTGATTAAGAGATGCAGCCCCTTTCTTGATTAGATTAGTCTGTTTCTATGCTGATATCTCCTGTTTCTGATTCAAACCTCCTGAAATCATTAATCAGCTCTGCACTGCTAGTAACATTCATTATCTTTAACTCATTACGTTTTGATGAAAAAGTCTGTTTTAAATTCAGATGCCCAACTTTAGATTCAAATGTAAAAGTCCTTTGAACACACAAATGAAAATCATAGGTTTGCACCATAGGTCACCATTTTTACCTTGCAGGTTCAGGTCTTAAATGTCACACGGGGGTGGAAATGTGAGGCTTCTTGGCAGATGCAGGCCGCTGGGGAAAGAGCAGCAGGCAAGATCTTAAAAGGAAGGTGTGGCTGTTCTACAAATCTGAGTAACAGTCGCAAATTCCCTTTAAATCCAGTCTGCTGGGAAATCGGGCCCGTTCATAGGCTAGATGAATGATATGCACCACTGGAGATGAGACTGACCTTTTAAGCGTAAATTATGACCTCGATACATTGTGAGTCATCCATTTTGCATGTATCATGTGGCCTAAATAGATTACAACAATATATCATCTATAAAAACTCATATCAACCACAAGAGATGCTTTACTACTCAAGGGTATTACAGTTCAGTGCAGGCTGAAGATGAAGACCAGGGATTTTACATAAAATATGAAAGCTCTGTTCTGAAACCTAGCTACTGTAGGTGTCTTTGTAGACCACATTTTAAGGTGTAACATGCGCTGCCTCCTAAGATGCTTCCTTTTGGCCACATTTTTAGGAAGCATTTCATGTATTAATCCCAGAATGCATTGAGATGAGCTCATTTTAATCAAAAGTAAATCCACAATGCTAGACGATGAGAGAAATTTTGATTATCTAATTGAATTTTTATCAACACTATCTCATGACCAATTCGTACGTATTTTACGAGGTGGCTAATTCGTACGAATTCGTACGACCTCACTCGTATGATTTTGTACGATTTGTCTAGACCCCAGTGATGGGTTGGTTTAGAGGCGGGGTTAAGGGTAGGTCATTCGTACGAATTCATACGAATTAGGGAACTTGTAAAATACCCATGATTTTGCAAAAATCATACAAATTTGTATGACCTCACTTGAATTAGCCACCTCATAAAATATGTATGAATTTCCATGAGATCGGGTTGATATTTATCCAATACTTGTGTGTGTTTGGTTTGTAATAAGCTTTTTGAAGTTCTGTGCCTTTAGCTTAGCAACATGCCAACGCAAACTCAATTGCGAGTTGAATCCGTGGTGCACTTTTTTGAACAGATCTGTTTTCCAATGATATGCATGGAGTTGCAGCCACTTCACTTATGAGGTTTAATTTAATTTAGGATGCAGCCTGAAAAGGAAGTAAAGTGGAACAGAGCAGCAATCTGGACCCTCTCCAACCTGTCCTGTTGGGACATTTGTCCTCTTTTAGTGGTCATACTCACATTCACAATGGCCTCTTTGGTCTGTGACATATCTGATATAACCCCATCTGTGATGATGAGGAGCACGAAATACTGCGAGCCGTCCTGGACAGCAGCTGCGTACCTTCAGACACAAGAAAAATAAAAACAATGCATACTTCAGGACAGCTGATTTTTCTTTACATTACACATTTTGCTCTCTACATTCTTCTTTTCCTAGTTTTCAAATGTTTCTGACTCATTTCACTATGTTAACATCAGCCATGTTCTGCTTTGTTTGTTTAAATAAATCTTTGCAGCCGCCAACTCTGAGCCAGAGCCTGAGGAGGTGTATCATGCTTCAATTTAGAAAGTCTAATTCAAATCTGCGGAAGATGGCATTTTTAATTACCACAGTGGATGCAGTGTAATCAGATGGAAAAGATTTGGTTGTGTGATGCCGTGACATGAGGGAGGGGGTGGAGATGTCTTCAGACAATTACTTTGTCTCCTTTTTCTGGAAACACACCCACTATCCTTTCAAATGATGATTAAAAAATAGCTGCAGTCAGGACTGAGTCAGTCTGTTATGACACCTATGCTGTGAGCTTTACAATGGGATAACAATCTTGCTCCATGTCAGCATCTTTCTTGTATCAGTTATTGGACTAACACAAACAGTATATGGGTTCAAAAGACAACCATTTGGCCTTTGTGGACAGACATGATAGACAAGATGTCTTTGATGGAACATCAGAGAGAGTCGAACAAACTGAAGCCAAGGAAATCATCTCAAGTGTCTTCAAAGATACAGTTTTTATGGTGGTCCATAGACGAGGTGCTTAGCCAAGCAGTTTGAGATGCCAGGCTTATTCTGATTCACGATGTGTCCGTTGTTTATATGCTACACATTTGAAAATCTAAACAAAGATCAATTTCACTATTCATGGAGAAAATAACATTTGCATTGCATTCCACTAAATCTGGGCAATATATCATTTGCATGCAAAGTGCAAACAGGCTGACATTTTACATGGAAACAAAAACAAGCTGAGTAGCTTTAAATGGCAATTTAATGGAGTAAATTTTGAAATGATGCAAGAGTGGGCAAAGCAAGGTTAGATAGAGGAGGAGGGTTAAATAAATATCAATTTATGCAGTGTTTAGATGCTTTTACTCAAAACTGTGACAACATATTCAGGACTGGAGGGGGCCAAATGTAATAAAAAAAATAAAAAAATAAAAAAAGTCCAGAGCCCAGAATTTTCTGTCTATTTACTTCCTGTCCAAACTTCAGTGTTGTTATCGTTAACTTAAACTAAAACTATTAAAAATCAATTTTGTGAATTGAGAACTGAAATCAGATATAAATATTAGCTAAAATAAAATATAAATATTCAATCGAAAAAATACCAAAATTACTAAAACAAATGAAAATAAATTCAAAAAGAGAAAAGCACATAACAACATTACTAAAACTTAAAAAAAAATAAATTGAAAACTGAAAATAATAATAAAAAAATCTAATTCAAAATAATAATAAGAAAATACTTTCTAATGTTTCGAACTTGCCATCAAAACAATTTTCACTTACTTAAGTAGTTACAATAGATAAGTAAATAAATAAGTAAGTAAATAAATAAATAAATAAATAGGTAGTCCATGTGGACTATGTTTATTATAAAGTTTTTTTTTTGTTTGTTTGTTTGCTTTTATTGTAAGAAGATTATAAAACTGTTTTTGCATTTAAAAGGATTTATGGAAAAACTTACCTGGCCACGTGGTTTACAACAGGGGCAAAGTTAGTAGGTCCGTATAGTTGGACGGTCTTTAGACTCTGATGGTATGCCTCTAATATCCCCTCAATACCATTACAGTAGGGATTTTCAATATTGCCGTTCTGAAAGACAGGAATTAATGGTTCACATGTGCATCTTCGTTTAAGCCAACCAAAGTTCAACAGAAAAACAATGCTGAAGAGAGAAAACATGGATTGTGTCAATCAATATGACAGCAGAGGTTGCCAATTATAGATGTCTCCCATACGGTCTCATCTCAGAATCATTGAACCACTTCCAGAGCACCAATGACTAGCACAACAGCATCTCATGCTTTCAAGTTTACGAGAAAGTGAGAAAAACACAAGGACATTGATACTCTTGGCATCAACAAACTTTTTGGACTAATCTTAGGGATTTTCAGGAAGTTCAGGACAACAGGAAGATGAACATCAGCTCACTCACTAGGGGGAACTCATGAGACACCCGTCCATCGGGGGGCAGCTTGGCTCCAAATCCCAGTGCAGGGAACATCTTGTCACTGTCGTAGTCCTGGATGATTTCCCCCACAGCCTTCAGTGCCAGGGCGTAGGCGTTCATCTGGTAGGGGTTCATGTAATGGAGAGAAGTGGACTGGGATGGGTTTCCTGAAAATTTAACAGCAAACAAAAATTTTCTAGTAATAAAGACATATTAGGACACTAATTTAAGAGACAATGTTAATGTTAATGTTAATTTGGTCTTAGTGGACTAGATCTGCTACGTTTGGGATACTTGCTGCTGAGCAAGTATGGACTTGCTACTGCCAAAAGAGACTATGAGCTTGTGAGATATGCAGCTGCTGCATGAATAGGCATACATAAATCCCATAACAGGCAGACAGGTGGAGCTGGGGAGGTGGAGGGTTTTAGAGGAACTCTGATAGCGTGCTGCAGGACCAGCTTACAAAGAACACTGAACCAAACTATTTAAATCTTGAGAAAGCAAGCTCACTGGCCAAAGAATAAGGTCAATCAACTTGTGCCATGTAGTAAACGATGTGATTGCTGGCAGACTGCACATTTCTGCCTGTGCCATCTTTCATGACTAAGCTAGATATTTTAGTTTATCCAATACTGGTGTATTTTGTGTATTTTTTATGCATATTAGAATATTGTGGTCTTAGCTAAGCAGCACGCTAACATCAAACTCGACAATGTATTCAATTCTGATTTGTATTTCATTTACAGAATCCTATTTGCATGCAGCACAGAGATGCTGCCTTACATAAAGCCCTTCAAATTGGTCACTTATGAGATTCTACGATGGTTAAGATGCTGCCTTATCCTGTGTCTACACAAGCGTGACCACTGTCACATTTGTGTCGTGACCCACTGCAAAAGCTTGAGGCCTTCTACGTTGGATGTGTCACAGCAATCATTTCAAATACATTGGTCCACTTAAGCAACGTTGCTATGTTTTCTGGGGCCCCTGTACAGTTTTCTCGTCCCTTTTGCCCCCCACTAGCAACACCCCTGGTCCTGTTTGTTGAGCTATATCCAGTGTAGACAGTTTCACTGAATATAACAGTTTAGATTTGCATTTGATGCATGGCACTGCTCACATGACATGGTGTTATCAATGCAGTTTATTAGGTTTTTGAACAGAGCCACTGTGTCTGCCAGAGCAATTCAAGAAGTACATTTAAGAAAGACAAACGAGAACTACAAGTTTGTTGCTAAGCTCTTGAGGTTGTTCTGGGCTTAGAACAGTCGGGATCCAAACAGTTCTTGAGCTATGGTTCCATTGTTACTAAACTAACTCTGTAATTCAGCTCTCTTGCACTGCAGGCAGCCACCTCTCTCAGCAAAAGCCCACAATGCCTTCTATTTCCATCCTCTCACTACCCTGTTCTGAACAAATCTGGTTAATTTGCTGAATAATTCAAAGATATTTGGAAGCAGTTTCTTGTGAAAGAACAGTAATTATTTGAACACTTGCAGCAAGTGCTGTGTCGAAAACGATGGGGAGTAGTATTCGCTGCTGGCTGGTGTAGCGGGGCCATTTTATCCAACCAGTTCACCTCTCAGCATGACTTAAACCCTTACACAGCTCTCCGTTCAACCCCGCAGCACAGGGGGCCGCTCAGCTACGACTAATAGGAGTGTATTGAGCGACACAAGCAGAAGAGAAAGGCCACCGATTGGGTTTGGATTCCCCAACCTTTTAAGAGGTCACACACACCATTCTCTCTACTTAATTACTCACCGTTAGAGGCGGTGAAATCAATGGCCACAGTGAAATTGATCTGGGTCCTGGGAAAAGAAGCAGAAATGAGAAAACAAAAGAGTAAGCAAAAATGCTCTCTGCAGTGATTTAGTAGCTTCCATAGAGACATGTATGTCTGTGTGGGCACATGCTAACACGCATACATGAACATGGCTAAATAATGGCCAATGTGTGGAGACAACCCAACTGCATGGTCTAATTGGGATAAACAGGAAGAGACATTACTTTGAGCTCACATTACTAGTTTTACTGCGCTCAAACAGTAGGGCACTGCAGCCTCCGCAGGTCCATCTGCATCCCTGCCTTTAGCGCATCCCTTCACACAGCATTTCCTACTGCTCTGGTTTGCCATCGGCCACAAAACCACATTGTGCAGTGTGTTAGCGATACCTACTAAATGAGTCCCACAAGCACCTTAAAGGATGACTTGCTTTCTGGCAGAAGATGCAGTGAATAGAAAGAGTTTAACTTTGAGCGATGCTAATTAGCCGAGGCGAATATGTTAGACTTTAAAGGTATCATTTAATAAATAGAAATCCAACTGACTAGACAGAAGTAATTTTTGACAAATCTGTTTTATAAAAGCACCATATTCTAAATTAACATACCACAACATTAGCAAAAAACAGATACACATAAAGCAAAGCGATTAAAATGATGGAGCACTTGAAAAGGAAATAATAAGAATTTAATTTTCACAATAAAAATGTGTCGCAGACAGCAAAAGACAGCATTCAACTCCCCTCCCCAAAAAGTCAAACACAGCAGCCCATTAGGGATTCAGTGGGTTGCAAGAAAAAAATGAAGAGAAAAAAAAATCGATAAAACCATAATAAAAGCAGAGAAAATTACATTAACCTTTAGAATCCCATGCTAATACATGACTCATGCCCCTGTGTAGCTCAGAGAGTAATTATCCTCTTTATTAATTCATTAAAAGCCATTTACTCTCGGGTCCCAGCGTATGCATCGCCACATCAAAAAACAATTCTCTCATTTTGGGAAACTAGGTGACCGAAGCTGTGGAAAAAAGACCTTATAAACTACCCTGGATTATTACTGTTTAATTATACATTTATGGGGAGAAATATGAAACTGAGGAATATTCTTTTTGTCTGCTCATGAATGTGCCATTCTAAATTAGAGCAAATCCTGAGCTACTTTCAGCGGTGCTGTTGTTCTGCCAGCCGTTTCAGCCTGTGGCACTAGGGCATTTCCACGGCCAAGAAACTTAATAGGCTGTAAAAAGGATGCCCTGCATTAGGGATTAGTATAGTACAACAGACGTCTCCTGGGATGGGGTAAACAGAAGGACAAGAGGAATCGATTTCTGTAGACATGCATGTCACTATGTGTCTCCCTCTCATTTGTCAGCTGCAGTGCTCTCTGCAGTGCTATGGGAGGCAGGGAAGCCCTGCATAGTGATAGAAACCCCACCTGTATCTAATGGAATGGACAGCACAGCACAGATAATGCTGTTTTTATGTAGCATGATCCATTATGATCCATTATGACCCAGTGACATCATTAATGGCTTCCAAAGGCAGTCACACAAATATAACGCTAGCGTAGTCACTGTGGGCCCCCAACAATGAGAGGTCCAATGAATCGTTGTCACCTTCCTCCCCACTAGCGATGGCCCTTTCTGTTCTCTACATTGAAATCATTAAAATGCCACCACATGTAGTCACATACGTGCAACAATGTGACATGTTGCTCACATTTCAAATTCGCCTCTTCTTCTTTGACTTTTTCTACACAATAGACTCTTACCCTGGCCAGCGCAATCTCATCTGCCTTAATAGAAATGTCAAAACCGGTCCTGCGTGGGATGCACAGGCTGGCCGGAGACTCGAAGCACATTATAACAGGTTATCTGCGACTCAGCCATGAGTACTTCCATGCAGGTAAAGGTCAGCGCTTAATCAGGTACACGCACTCATAGCAATGAATGCGGAGCTCAGCATAGCAGATATGTTCTTCATTGGCAATGGCCAAAAGATCTTCAACCCTCTCATGATTAATAGGTTACTTTTTGTGCTTGGCCACATGCAAATAAATAAATTAATTAATAAATCGGTATGTGTGTCCTGTTTTCTAGAAAAAAAAATAAAAAAATAAAAAAATAAAACCTTAAGAATATCTTGACATTCTAAACAATATAAATTTACATGAGATTTTGAGGCTAGTTTACAAAAATACAACTTAAATGTATCTGTCTTAAGTCACTGGCAAATTGTTTTCTCTTGTTTTAAGCTTTGGTTTTAAATTGGTACTTTTATTCAGCAATTACACATCAAAATAAAAAATGACACTTAGATACTTATAATGTTACAAAAGATTTCTGTTTCAAATAAGTGCTGTTATTTTAACCTTTCTATTCATTAAAGAATCCTGAAAAAAAAGACCCTGAAAATTCAGCGTTTCCTTCAAAGGAAAAATTATAAAATATTTTAAAACACAAAACTAAATAATGTTTCACAATGTGCCTGTTTTTACTGTATTTTTGACCAATAGTGAATAGTAGTGTATAGAAGTTTTAAAAATGCATTTTTCCTTTATCTTTTATCTCCAAGGTTTTTTTTTTTTTTTTTTTTGCAGTGTGCAGAATATGTTATCTGAGCCATAATTGAAGTAAACACAGTGCTGTCTGGTCATTTCATCAAGCTTTGGCGAGGTCTTAGATTTAATTGGCTCTCTTCGTGGCTGATCTAATACCAAACTGGAGCAGCTCGGGTGTGATGTGCTCCAATTCTCTCCGTCTTCTACCCATCATCTCTATTGCTGTTCCCAACTCAGTCACTCAGGGAGTAATATTTGTCAATAATGCAGAGGGTTCTTCTTCTAAGTGGCAATTTCCTGTTTTCCTTTAGAGGAGGACTTAATCAATTTATGGTCTGTCAGACCACTAAGCAATCCCACATTCTGCGTGCGCTCTGAAACACAATGTTGCAGCTCCATGAATACACATGCGCACACAAATGCGCCCACGCACGCTGTTGTTTTCTCCACATTTCATTGTGTTGTCTCCATGTGAGCATGAACCTGCAGACCGTCTCCTGATGTTTACACAACCCAATGGCAGTAAACCCTCTAACCCTATCAGGGCTGCCCGTGCTGGGGCAGTCAGTCGAAACTGACAGGGATTCACCTAAATGTCACTTTGCATTAGGCTCAAAATTTCTGCCCCACTATATTCTTCAGCTCATGGTCATTTCACTTTGTGTCTTTGACCGCAGTGGCTTATATTAAACCCCAGTAGGAAATCTATTGTTACCTTAATTCAAGCTACGTGAAACAAAATTTCTCTTGACCATCAGATGTGAATCCAGAATCTTTACAAAAGATGGCCACATTTACACATTTCTGCACACTTATGACACAGTGTCTATCTTTGTTTGAAAATCTGGCGAGCGCTTTCCTTTAAAAATCACAGTTTTCACTGTTCTTTGAGGTGAATAAAAAGAAAATCATTGCCTAGACCGTGTGGTAAATGCACATGGGTGTGAAATGAGAACATTATAAAGTGCAATATGTACTAGTGTCAGTCAAAATGGATGATTTACACTGTAGAGTTAGCAGAGTGATTGCACATTCCACAACTTTACAAATGCATAATTGTTTAAAGGGATAGTTCACCCTAAAAGGAAGATTGTTATCATTTATTCACCCTCATATCATTCTAATATGACTCTTTCTTTTATAGAATGAAAGGTATCCTGAGGAAAGTTCATACAATGACTGTCAAAGGGGTCCGCTAAGCATTGCCATACAGGTTTGAATTGACATTAGTATAAGTAAATGATGACAGAATGTTCTTTTTGGACACATCGGTTTATGATTAAACGATTAAACATGTTTGTTAAGTAGTACTAATCAGCCAATCAAATTTCAGGGTAGTGCAAGATTTAGGATTAGAACACAGCTGGGTTTGGGCCTTAAACTACAGTACACATTGTTATTAACTTATAAATTCCCCAACATAGTCTCATTGGAAAAACTTGTGTTTACCTACATTTTTGCTAAAAACTCATTACAATTCACTGCAGTTTCCAGCTGAATGAACACTTGTGACAGTAAAACACCATCAGCTTTTACTCATTTTCACACAAATTATGATTACAAGGGCAGATCATATACTACTATATATATTATATACTACTATGTTATAACCTCAAACGTTATATGGTTTATAAAGTAATAATTTTGATGGTTGCATAGCATTACCAGCTGCATATGTATGGCTTTTCTGATGTAAGTAAACTTGCACCTGTTACTTGGGGATGAGTCCCCCTAAAATACAGCTCAAGATGAAGACTTGTGACTTATATTAAACCACAGCAAGCTAAAATGGCATGGTTCCTTCAGCAAATATGTTTTTATCTCATATTTATCTAATATTTATTTCTATTTACATTTGTTAACACCTATAGGTTAAGGGTAGGGTTTAGTGTAGGTGGTACGTTATAGTAAAACATGATAAAACAAGGAATAGTTCACCCAAAAGTGAAACAGTTCCTAATAGCCACTGACTTCCAAAGTAGTGAAAAAAAATTCTATGGAAGTCGATGGTTACCAGCAACTGTTTAGTCACCAACATTGTTCATAATATCTTCTTTTGTGTTCAACAGAAGAAATGCATACAGGTTTGGAATAACATGACGGTGAGTAAATTTTTGGGTGAACTATCCCCGTTTCAGTGCATTTGTCCTACATTTAATTTCCAAACTGTCGCAATATGTACAACAACCAATGCTATAAAACATTTCCAGATTCACATATATCTGGACGTTCATGAAACTGAACACACTTTTAGTGCTAGTCACTGGACTTTTCATCTGGAAAGTGTCGCAAAATTGGCAAGAAGCAACGTAATATTATTTTGCAGAAACGAGCCTGACATGAGTTGAAATTTCCTCTAATTTGAAAGGTAGTTGATGGTTGACAAAGTGAGGACTACGTTTATTTTAGGATCAACAAAATATCATGAGGAAACACATACTATTTGACAAAATCATAGCTGTATTAAACCACATGCAAAAATACAACATATACATTCAAATTCAAAAAGCCTGTCTGGAGCTATTATGCATGTGCTGTCTGTGATGGAAACACTTTCTTCAAGGGCAGAAGTTGAAAAAGGGTGAGAATTCTGGCTGTGTGAAATGATAACATAGCTAGTGCTTAGAAAAACTAAACTGCAATCTCAAGCATTTTCATCACACAATCTCCAAGGTCGAGAGGTATATCTATAAATCTGATTTTGATGGAACGTGTGACATTCAGTCAAACAGCCTTGGAGAGTTTCAAGCAGATGGATGCAAAGAGATGACTCTGTCCTTTTTGTAAAATGCTAGTTTAAGAAAACAGCCAATCACTGCATACTCCAGTGTAATGATCACAGCTCTGATTGTCAGATCATCAAGCCCCTCAGATGTTCCTTTCTAAGATGATGTTTATCCCTGCACCACAAAAGGGTAAGAGGGTCGTGTTGATCTTTGGATCATGTTGAAATTTTTATGTTAAATTTCAAGCATTAAATGGTCTTTAATGTAAATGGAGGGTTGACACATATTGTCAGTGATCTCTTTTTAAATTTACACGGTATCAATGTACTGTATATTGGAAAATTAATGTTTTTTGTTAATTATTGTATGCATAAGAACTAAAAATATTTACATTAAATAAAATGACGTATTTATAACTAATTCATTAACTCTTTCCCTCTGTCAGCATTGACAGCCACAACCAGCATTTTTGATCATTTTCACAAAAATTTCATGGCCCCCAGAATATTTTGTTGTATGAATATCTGAACATGCAATATGTCAAAAGGAAGAGCCTCTTAAACAAACAAACAAACAAACAAAAAAACACCTTTTATTCTAGCTTCATGCATTTATTTATCAATACTTGAATTTGGGTAAGTTCGATAAAAAAACAATATTTTGAACAAAAAACTGAAAAAAAAAAATCATATTTTTGTGGAAGACTACATCTGGATCTGATTCAGATCCATGATCAAAATATTGATGGAGTCGATCGCTTCCATTTCATTTGGTAACATCAGGCAATTTTGATTTATATGCTGTTTATATGCTGATGATTACAATATTTTACATAAGCATCTGCTTACTTATGCAATCGCTTGTTTCTGCTTCCGCTTCATCTGTGTTTGGATCTGGAGATTCTGTACTCTTTCAGAAGATGCGTAATAGTGCCCCCTACCATTTAACAGTTAAAACATGGAAAGCCGGGAAATTCTGTAAATGCCGGAGAGAGAGTTAAACTTTCTGTGCTAATCAAGTGTGCCTCACATGTCCTGAAAGCCAAAACACTTTGATCGCCATCTGGTGGCTAGCTGCAGTATAGGTGATAAACCCCGCCTCTTCATGAAAATTTGCCTTGGCAATTAAATAAAATAAGTTCCAGCTGAAATACTAAAATGGATAAAACTAAAACTAAATTAATTTATTAGTTAATTAGGTTAGTTTAAACTAACAGAAATGACGAAAGCACATAACAAAATTACTAAAACTTACACTAACATTAAAATGAAAACTGAAAATGAAAAACAAAAGCTAATGCAAACTGCTATATCCTATAATAGAATATAAATAACACTAAAATAACACTGGTCATTGTAACAGCAAGAAATCAGTTTGTGTGTAATTGCAAAGTCATGTGACCCATCCTGCTATTGTCAGAGCATCCATGCACAGTAATATGTGTGGTTTACAGCACCTGTGCAAGAGTGTTTGTCTCTCTACTCACCCTCCTTTGATGTAATCGAGGAAAGTCGACTCTGATTCCACTGAGAACGACAGCAGTGTCACCTGCATCAAAAACAGATCAAAAGAGACAAATGAATCTTCAACAAAACAACAAGACGAAAATACGATGCCACATGATGCGATTCAGTCATGTTAGAAATTGTCCTAATATAGCTTGTTTCAGATGAGGCAGTGAATGATGCAGGCGAAGTGTCGGACCCTCTGGGAACCAACGTTCTCAGACTGATCTGGTAATATAGAGCAATAAGGCGACTTTGGCACAGCCATCAATCAAAGCATGATGCTCATATCAGATTATCTCTGCTGTGCTACAAATTCCTGCTTTCATATTCACTTCCATGATCTCTATCCACCCACACTCCCTTTCCCTTACAGACACATATACAGATATTCAGAGTGGCGTGACATTTGGTTTAATGCGCATGTCTTGGCTGGGCTATTTTCCCCATTTTAAAGTCAGCTTCCACTATTTGTTGATTACAATGAGCCACATGCATAAACGCCTAAACAGAATGCTTTATAAGGACCTGTCAAAGGAAAACAGCATCTCTGTGCAGCTATGAAGCAAAGCTCTCTCTCGTTTAACCACTTGTTTAAATTAGCACGGGTGTAAAAGGGATACTCATTAATGTGGGAAGACATTTGAAAGCTATTGTGCATGTTGTTCCTTTTCCCATCACATAATTGAACACAGGAAACGGCTGTAATTAAAGGCTTTGTCTGTGTGCGCATTCATGCGTGTTTGAGCGTATGCTCTGATACACGTGCACATACACGCTCGCAGTGGTGAAATTTGTTTCATAAGTTAATCTCTGAGTCACCACTCACCGTTCCCGAATTTACATATTTCTTCTTCTTCATCTTCTTCTTTGGATTCACCACCTAAGAGCCATTGGAAAACAAATCAGAAATCAAAATAAGTTCAGACAGATGAGACTGGGCGGAAGTGAGATTTAGATTCATTAAACAGATAACAAACAGCCTTTCCTCTCACCAGGATGGTGCCTCAAAACAAATCAATTATATTTCCTTGGAAAATGCCACCACCTGTGGAAGATGTGGGAAACGCTGAAAATGAAAGTCTTGCTCTGAGTTAAATGTGATTTTACATTGAATTCTCCACTTCTCAGCCCTAAAATGCATCACAGTTATAAGGAAGAACATTTTTCTGAAGAAAATATTAGTGGTATTTGGATATATTGGTATATTTTAGATCCGACTGCACTAACCTAAAAATCTATGCAATGATTCAGCAATGATTCTTTACTATATATTACATTCCACATATATTTTGATGAGAAACATGAAGGAATTAAGGGTATCCATTTTACTGACGAATTGGAGCTGAGGAGATGGTTTTGGTCAAGATTATTGTCTCTAGAAGAAGTAATGAAAGAGAGACTGAGGCAAAGTGAGAAAGAAAAAGACAGATAATGATGCTGAAAAGCACACAAATGAAAGTGGAACCATCCAGGTGACCTCTTAGCTGTAAGGGGTGAAGTACAGAAGAAAGGACTGGCAACCCCTGGTAGTCCTCCATTCATCTCCAAACACAAAGTAATCAATAGCTCAAATAGACTCTTTGTGTTCAGATGGATGCAAGGATCTGGACATGAAAAGACTTTTTGAACATGTTCGCTGTAGACTCATGAACCATCACTCCTTCAGGTTCAAAAAACCTGAGAGGTGAGATTACAGAGTAGAAATTTATAAGATGTAAATCTAAAGACACTTTGATGTATAAAAAGTGCATGTGCTGTAATAAAACATTTTATTACACTGTAATAAATGCTTTATTACACTATAATTACATAAATTTCTACAAATGCTCCAGGGAATACAACCGCTTATGTTCAGGAATAGCTGTGCCCTAAATAATACACAAGAACTCATTTCAAGGTCAATAAAGCAACTTGACGCTTTTTTTTAAGCCCAAAGAGACACTATGAATGTTTTATCAGCCCTGATTGCACAGCTCCCAACAACATTTTCACAGGCCACCTGAATCCCTGCTTCATTCGCCATGAGATATTTTATAATGTGTTGGTGATGTGTTGGCATCAGCACATTAGAAGGTAGGAGTGCTGGGAATGCTTGCGGCATTAGATACCATCCTTTGGAGAGGAGATGGTAAATCACTGTAATAATTCAGAATCCTGGGAACGCTCTTATAGTAATCCCCATTTGCATGCTTCCCAAGGGCTTTGATGACTGTACCATACAAGCAATTACCAGAGAAAAACAAAGAGGAGACTTTTGGATACCTGCGACACTGAATGTGAATGGGGGTGGCTGGAGAAGGAGTGTGAAATATCCATAAAAAGAATCTTATTTTAGAGTTAGAAACTAAAAAACACAGGACTCATGCATAGAACATTTTTACTGTGTCTCCCAGATTGAGGAATCAGTTTTAAATCGAGAATGAAAATATTTGAGGGTATAGAGAGGCTTTCATAGGTGATTTATGTGTCAGCTAAAAAATTAAAAGCACCCCCATGGCTTGGAATATTTGACTTGCTACATTATTTTGAGTGAGTTTTATGCGCTGAATAAAAAAGGAAAGTCTGCTTTCTAATGATATAATTATTATCTTTCTAACAGTGTTTTTGATATATAAACCATTGTTGACATATAATGATTTAATTATTGACTATAATAAAGCTTGTTTCTGAGAAAATGGCCTCTAAAGATAAAAAAATAAATACTGTAAATAAAAAATATATTCTGTGTGGTCGACATCTCACCTCATATATGTTGAACTGGCTCTGACCTCGGGCTAACTCTCTGTAGCTGGTTGTGAATTCACCGATGAAATCATGGCTAAAAATGTGAGAAGATTCAAAGATTCACTACAGCGAAATATCACTTCAACTCTTCCTTTGTTATTCACATCAAAAGCCAGTCGTCAGCTTACCTGCCATCACGATCCCAGTCATACACCTCCACTTTGATTGTTCTGGAAAACAGAAAAAGCCCAGGTACGTTTGACAAATCAATACACTCTGAGGGGGAAATTCACTAGGAATTTGCATGTAATGTTTGCATTGTTTTAGCAACTGATTTACTGAAGGAATTATGAAAATTAGGTAATAGTGCCAACATTGCCAAACATTGAAAGCTGAACTGAATTTGAACATCATAATTCTGATGTGATGTTTAGACTACCTCCACCAGCCACTTGAATCGACTTTATTAAAATGCTTAAATTGCATTGACTTCACTGTGTGTATTTGCCCAGTTATAATGCTCTTCTCCATTACTTAATGAATTACTGCAGCCATGATCAAAGGAAAATATAAAAACGTGCAAAATACAAGAACATTTTTTAAATAAAACTCACTTGCTTTTCATGCAGGAATAGTGCAACATTAATTGCATCAGGAAAATAGTGGTGGGTTTCTTATCTACTGTATAATGAGCTTAATTTACATTACATTTACATATAAATTGTAACAGAGACGAGTTTAGCATGCATACAGGGTAATGATGCATCACCCAACATATGGAAAATAAAGAAATGGATACATTTGTCAATGTTATAGTTTAAAAAAAAATCAAATCATATGTCATTTATGTCATCTAAAATGGTTAAAATGATTGAGAATTTCATCAAATAACATAATCCTAAAGGATTATTTAAGCTCAAAACTGTTAGAATAAATCTCACAAGGTTGATGTAAAAAATGTTGATGTAACTATATGCCATCTTAACACAATATTAATTATGTCTATGATCAAAATAAAGATGAGTAAAAGTTAAAGGGGGGTCATTGTAACGTATTTAACACTTTTATGTACAACAGATAAAAGTGACAAAATCAGTCTGTTCCAGGAAAATAATGAAGATTCTATTGTGCTGATTTAGGGGGATTCCACGGCTAATCAATTTAGAATACTGTGTGAGACTTGGTCTGAACTTATTTCACCATGCTTTGATTGGTCTCTTGCTGCTAAGGCCTAAATTGAGTCATCAGTCACAATTAAACAAAAGCAGCGCAGGTTGGTGAATGCATCCTGTGGCAGGTGTTCGCTCAACGGCTTACATCAACAAGATTTGTTGAAAAAATAAAGCTAGCTACTGCCCATATTAATGAGGACAAAACACAGTCTCTTAAAGCTTGCTCATTAGCACGACTGAGAGGCATTACAGAAAACTCTATAGACCGGCAAAAAAAAATCTGTTCCTGTTTACTCCCTGTCTGCAAACAGTCCAGAACTCCCACGCAAATCATTACAGCCATTTATGGAGAAAGTGAATAATTCTTATGATTACACTGTGAGTCAATGCCCAGAGGGCACAGTGTTTCTGGAATAAAAGCACAAATGAATGTCATGGGGTGGCTCGCTCAGTTCTGCTGAGTTGTCTTGATGTTTACTTTAGGGTAAACAAATGAGTGGGCTAATATGTCCCTCGATATCCGTAAATTCGAAAAAGCATGCTGTGAGCAGTTAATATATTTCATGTTACTCCAAACCTGCAAGACTTTTGTTTCTTTTGTTGAACATAGAGTCCAGTGCTGCTTTGGACCCATTGACTTTCATTGTATACTCTCAGAAAAAAATGTACAAAAGTTGTCACTGGGGTGGTACCTTTTCAAAAGGTACACATTTGCAGTGTTGGGGAAAGTTACTTTTAAAAGTAATGCATTTCATTATTGAGTTTCTCTATTTAAAAAGTAAGTAATTACATTACTTGGTGCAACTTGGTACTTGGTACTTTTTATAGAAAGTAATGCATTACGTTACTTTTGGATTACTTTTTGTCACCTGAGCTGGGCTTGCTTATTTATTTTTAATGACAAAAAAACCCAAAAGTTATATTTTTGGCAACTGTAGAGCAGTCAGTGAATAAATGAGAAAACAAATTATCTTGCACTACTTATTTGAAAAAGTAGCTCAGCTGTTTTCTTGTAAATTTAAAAGTAATGCAATACTTTATTAGTTACTTGAAAAGTAATCTGATTATTTAACTTGCACTGCTTGTAATGTCTTATCCCCAACACTGTACCTTTGTACCTTACTTACCCCTAAAGATGCATATTAGTATCTAAATTGCACATATTAGTGCCTTTTGAAAAGCTATTGCCCCAGTCACAGTTTTAAAATATAAATATGTTTAAAAACGTTATATAAAATGTCTTCTTTCGTGTTTCATGTAAAAAAAAAAAAAAAAAAAAAAAAAAAAAAAAAAAAAAACACATGATACTGACAAAGAGAAACTCTATCTGAAAAACTTTTCACCTCAACATTGCCATTTGACTTGTAGGCAAAAGTTTTGCACACCTCACCACTAAGGCAAAGCGAACGCAATATATCAGAAAATCTCCTGTAGTCGAGGAAGCAACAAAAACACGCTCCCTCTGCAGAATTGTGGGCGGTGGCGTCCTTTGACGTTCGTTATCTTCAAAGTAGTGAGTCAGCACCTCTCTGAGCATCTGTCACCTGGGCGTCATGTTCCCTGACAGTAAGAGAGTGCAGCCGCCAAGACGGCTCCCTAGGCAGCTGTCTATCAAGCCTCACAACAGAGGAGAATAAAATAGATTGCACTCTAAGCCCAAACAGCGAGGACGGGAGGCGGGGAAGGAGCTGTACAGAAGACATTGAAGGCTGAAGGTACAATCCAGAGCTGTTTTTAATTCCCATGCACTGACCTCAAACCAAAACGTCGATCTGAGCTTCTCATCGCTTCGGGCGTTGCGTGAAAAACGTGTTGTGTGGGATTGGAAAGCCACAGCGAATGTCAACACCAGTGTTTATTGTAAAACTGTGGTAGTCTCTTGATAAAATATTCATATATTTTGAACTGCATTTTCAAATTCTGCTTGACAGTCGTGATTTTCTAGTGAAAATTTGATTCCTCTGGAAATTTCTAAAAACTTTAGCCTAAGGTTTTCATAGATAAAACAAGGCATATATCCTCCCCAAGGTTTATTCTTAGTCTAAAAAAGAACATTTTTGATTCATTTCATTACCGTTTCAAATTAATTGAGATCAGAATAAAACCATGGAGACGTGGAGGATGTTTCGTATCTACTCTTTTGAAGCTTGGAATAGAATGTATGCACACTGACATCTATTTTAATGTGCTCTGGAGCTATAATTTGTTACCGTCTACATAAATGGCATGGGTGATGTATTGACGCCATCCTCTTTGGGAACTTCATTCACGCAGATCGGCATAGTTCCCCAGGAGACAACCGCCTGTGGTGGCACTGCAACATCATGTAATTTATGTTCCATATATATTCACTGTCCTGGTTTATTTCCCCACTGTTAACACTCTTTCATGATGTGTATGGCCTGTCATAGATACGGCCATGCCTGATAGGTGGAGTGCCAGAGCTCTGCAGTATGATGAGCCAGAGAAGACATCTGGATACAGAAAGAGCTGTGCTGAAAGCATTTTTATATGTATAAATGAAACAGGCTATCTCAGGATTTGTAGCACAGAGTTAAAGGCATAGTTCATACAAAAATGAAAAGGCTGTCATTATTCACTCACTCTCAGTAAAAGTCAGTGGGGTCCAATGCAACACTATGGGCCCTATTTTAACGATCTAAGCGCATGGTCTAAAGCGCATGGCGCAGGTACACTTAGGGCATTTCCAAATCCACTTTTGCTAGTATAACGACAGGAAAAACAGTCGGCGCTCCCAGCATGTGGTCTAAAAGGGTTGTCCCTATTCTCTTAATGAGTAATGGGTGTGTTTTTGGGTATAAAGTGCAATAAACCAATCATCTCCCATTCCCTTTAAGAGTGAGTTGAGGTCGCGCCATGTCGGATTCGCTATTTAAATGGCGGAATTTTAAGGCGCACAGACTGAAATCATCTCCAGAGAAAAAATGGATCTGCTCATGCGCGAGCAACTAGGTAGGCTAATTCTGATACATGCAATGACTATCCATTATGACATGTATGACATTTTTATATTTATGTAGCCTACACAATAATATTCTTTTACAATGTAATCCTTTAATTTTTAATATTTGGCATGTTTGTGTGTTTCTGCACGTCCCTGTGTGTAATAAGCAAAGTGAACGTGCATTGTGGACCCGCCCAGAGGCACATTTTCTACTAACGCGCTCTTTAAAAAACCAAAACAGCAATGCACCAACAATGCACCTGAACACACCTCTTTTTTAGACCAGCATGCCCATGGGCGCACAAATGGGCGCAAATGCATTTGCTATTTAAACAGCGCGGTGCAGGATGGGAAAATGAGAACTGCGTCGGGCTGAAACTAGCAAAAACACTTGTGCCGCGCCTTTCGCCGCATTGCGCCGGGTGTATGATAGGGCCCAACATGTGGACAAACACCTTCGACATTTTTTATTTAAAGGCCAACTAGCATCACCCTGGTTGCCTCAAAAAAACCCAACACAATTTTTCCACTGGCTTTTGGATAATTGCAGAAAATTAGCTCTGCGGCCAATTAAAGTTTATGATTCTTACACATTTCGTTTATCATGATTATCTTCACAAATGGACACAAGCGTTAAAGGCTATATAAACGAACCAGACCATGGTCACATGACTTCAACATCACTAACCTTTCAGCAACACTTTCAGTATTTATTAAAAAATGTATTCCCTGAAAGTTTTAGATAGAATAGTTTGCAAGAGCATGGTTATTAACACAACAAGGCTGTGAAAGTTGACTAGTAAGTAGATCAGTGGTTCCCAGCCTTGTTCCTGGAGGCCCCCCAACACTGCACATTTTGCAGCTTAACACTCTATATAAGAATAAGCTTTTAAAATGCAAATATTGGTTGGCCTATTCTTCACATCACACTTATATGGTCTTGTATGTCAAATATGCAACACTTATCATGCCATTAAATAAATAAATAAATAAAAAGCATACAAGGGCATAAAATACAAAATAAACAAGATGATAAGCCAATAATGTTATTGTTAACAAAAGATAATTAAAGATTATAAATAATTATTGATTAGATAATTAAAATAAAGCTGAAAAATAAATAAATTTTAACAGTAGATGAAAAACTTTAAAAACAAAAAGTAAAAATATTGCTTTGGATATAAAGGGGTCATGAACTGCCTTTGTTTTTTATTTTGTACTGTTCTTTGAGGTCAAATTATAATGTTGTCAAGATTTTTACATCAAAATACATAATAATATAGAGTATTATTATAAAGTAATAGGCTATTTTCTATGCTGTTTTGACCCCCCTCATCAGAATGTTCTGTTTGAATAGGCGTGGCAGAGTGTAGACTCGGACATAAACACCTACTGCTATGATTGGCTAACAGTTGTGTATGTTTGACAGCCTACATCCTTCACAGATGGACGCCGTTGTGATTTAGGTTAAAAACTAATAAATACTCAGTACATATCAAACGATCTGTTTAACAGACAATGCAATAGTGACTGCATAATGAAAACAGTTACTCACATTGTGTGGTGCGATATCGGATCCAATATAGTCAGCACAGCATCATCTTTTAGTTCAATCTTTCTGAAAATCCTGCATCGAATTTTGTCTTGTTTGTATATGAATTTGTGGTAAAATGAAGTGAACAAAGGACCAAGTTCCTACTGACGCGGTCTGTAACTTCATTAAAAAAAGTTCATCAAATAAAGTTTATCATCTGGTTTCGGCGTAGAACTGCATTTGCCGCTCTCGTCATTTACCCACTACACGCGCAAATTGGTATAGTCACATTATTACGGCATAAAGTGGCACATTACAAAACCTGTAGTTTTGTTAGACTGGCTTTAATATAAGCTTACATAATGTTTTTATAGCACAATGACCTCTTATATGTCAAAAGATTAAGGGATTTTTCTTTTTTTTTCTTTTTTTGCTCAGTTCATGACCCCTTTAAATAAATAACTTTAAATAAAACTGAAATAAACAAATTAAAGCTAAACTTAAAATAAAATCCATTTCAAAATATTAATAAGTACGATAATAGTTTATAATTAATGCTAAAATAACTACAATAAGCAACATGTATTTTTACTGTATTACCCCTAATGGAACAAAATGTAACTGCAAAAAAAAAAAAAAAAAAAAAAAAATGCTGGTTTCAAAAAAGAAAAAAAGAAAAAAGAAAAAAAACATCATACATACTGTGGGTATATTGGTGTTTCTTCAACTATAGCAAATGTGAGATAGAAATACATTTGAGCTTGCTTATACAAGTCTTTGAGCCTCACAGGACTTGTCCCTGAGCACTCCACTTGCAAGTGCAGTGCTGTACCAGGTGAGCAACAAAGCAAGTTTACTACAACAGCGCACATATGGAGCTGGTTATGTGATGAAACAATCTAAATGTTTTACTTTATAAATAATGCACTATGGTAATAGCTCATATGAGTTAGTGTTTTACTGCCACTAACATTTAATTACTCTAGAAACTGCAATGAATTGTATGGTATAGGTATGTAGGCACATTTTTCCAATGAGCCTATGTTGCACACGTCTTATATTTCATCTCAAGATCTTCTTCTGCTGTCTCCTTGGTAACCAACTACACTTATCTTTGAAAATAGATAGATAGATAGATAGATAGATAGATAGATAGATAGATAGATAGATAGATAGATAGATAAATTTTATATGTCCAATAATAAGAATTTAAAGAAAAATTAATTTTCATTGACTCTTTTTAGGGATGAAAGTTAAAGGGTTAAGAGACCTAATGGTGTTATGTAAGAAAGCAAGTGCTAGTCTGCGTGTCTTACCTGTCAAAGTCTCCATTACAGAGAGCTCTGACTGGAATGGTGAAAGGCTGCCAAACAGGGTTGAGGGTGTTCTTCACCACCTCAGTCTTATGGCAGATCGTAAACCTTCATGTTGAGAGAACAAACAGAAACACAAAGATGTGGAGGCACTGTGTGACTTCTGAGGAAACTTGAATATGACTGACGTGAGCCACCTGCTGTGTTTATCTCATGGTGGTCAAAGCTGATGGACTACAGCATCAGTTATAAACATCACATTGTTTTTGGGGGCTTTTGTAGGATTTGGAAATTACATATTGTATGTAAATAATATGGTCTCCAAAGGTATTTTAAACTGCATTGTAGTTATCAAACTACAAAAAGTAACATCCTTCCATCATATAAACAAAGATTATTTAACACTTGATAATTAGCCCCTTCATCAGTGCCCAAGAGCATCATTAAAACATCCTAAACCTATTAAAGCGTAATCTGACTCCTCTGAGCCTCAGCACAGCTATTTTAGCTGCTCTGTTGAGTATTTTTGCTCTGAAAGACAAAATGGGCAAACTACATCACGGCTCTTGAAAGCATGAAACCACAGTCACTTAAGTAAAGAGGCTTTGATGGAGAGCTCTGGGATACACCAGGATAGAAGGCCTTTTCCTGCTCCTCTGTACAAACACAGAGAGTCATTTTCAGTGCATAAATTTCCCACAGAGCAGCAAAATGTTTCGCCAGTCTCATAGTACAGGGATGAGGGTGGGTGCTGGGTATCATGGGAAATATTCCTTTCACAGTACCTATGGCTAACACACAGCTGTGGTGTTTTAAATCAAGGTAGGACACTTACGTGCCATCTTCGTTACTTCTGTAGAAAACCATGAAGGGATCGGATTTCCCGAAAAAGTCCTTCTTGTCCAATTTGTTGGCACAGAACTGCATGGTTGCACTGTCCTATGAAGACATAAAAAAAAAAAAAAAGTTGTAAAAAGTTGAAATATTTTAAAGGTTTTAAGAGTTGTAAAAGTTAAAATATCTTAAAATATAATTTAAAATGACCCAAACTTTATATTCCATATTCCCTGAGTATTTTAACATTTTTAATAAATAAACACACACACAAACACACACACACACACACACACACACACACACACATATATATATATATATGTATGTATAGATAGATAGATAGATAGATAGATAGATAGATAGATAGATAGATAGATAGATAATCTTTAATTAATTAAATTAATTTAATTAATTTGACAACTATATTGCAGTGCTATTTATGGCATATGTTGAGCATATATTTGAAATATATTTTGCCCAGGAAATACTATATATATATATATATATATATATATGTGTGTGTGTGTGTGTGTGTGTGTGTGTGTGTGTATATATATATATATATAAATATATATATATATATATAAAAGAATATATATATATATTTTTTTTTTTTGCTATGGGGTGTGTTGAAACAAACAGCAACAACACAAAATCTGCATCGATTACAAAGCAGAGAGAACAGAAACCAAACACTTTCATCTAATTCGTCTGGGAGAATGGGAGGCTCATTAGAGCTAGATCACTAATCTTCTTGAAGTGAACACACAGAAATGAATGAAGTCCATGAAGCTATGGGATTTGAGCTCTATTCAGTCATGAAGAATTCTGATCTGTGATCAGCTTCTGCTCCACCTGTCATTATGATTATGACCATAACTGCCATGTAGAAACAACTCTGGATCAGCAGTTGTACGCTGCGATAATTCTGGATGCGAATCAACTCATGCTTATAATTTTAGGATTGGCCCTTGAGATCAAAGGTAAAGCACATTCAGTGCAGAAGATGTGTCTACTTCAACTAGAATGAGGCCATTTGAAAAATTATTCTATCCTGTTATTAAATTACACTGCAAGTTCTGAGGGTCTGAAAGTTTCGTAGAGACATTACATAAAGACATTTAGTTGTACAAACACTGGCTGAATATCTAATGGCTGTTGTTTGCAGGGGCGTTTTCTCAGAGGAGACATAAGAGGCAGTGCTTCCTCAAAAAACCTGGATGAGAAGATAATCAACAGCCCAAAAATAAAACAAGAGAAAAAATGACATAATACAAAATCTAATTGTGTTTATAATGCAGTTTTTCTGAAGCATATTTTCTAAAGAGCCAATATCTTTTTTAATAATGCTGCCTCTTAACCTTGCAAAATGTTGAAAAACCAGCTGAATATTTTTGTGAAAACTGCGATACAGTTTTTCAGGATTCTTTGATGAATACACAAAAGATCTGGATTTATTTGAAATAGAAATCTTATATAACATTATAAATGTCTTTATGGTTGCTTTTCATTAATTCAATGCATCCTTCAATAAAATCAATCAATCTGTCTTACTAACCCCAAACTTTTGAACCTTTTGGTAGTGTATTTCACCACTTTTAATAATTTTCAAGTCTGAAATAATATGAAATCATGCACTCTAAGTGAATGGACGCCCAAAATATGGTGAAAATATGCCTGTAACAATATACTTTCAGAAGTTTAGTGGAGATTTATTGATTATTGGCATAAAAAGAGACTATAAGTGACTAAATAATAATAGAAGAACAATAAATGAAAGACACTAAAAAAAAAAGAAAAATATTTTGACTATTATAGCAGTTACTGATTATTGTAAGAAATTTGAAAATGTGTAAAATTGCATAGACTTGAATGTGATTTGACTGTGATTATATATAAATATAATATAAAAATGTATACAACAGTTCTTTCTAGTCCTCAAATCTGATTGGCTGATAAGAGTGGGATATTGTGGTGATACCAGAACTCCAACTGCTTCACCGTTTGTATCACTCAGTTTGCAGTATTTCCCACAGCGAGTCTCATGGCAGATGCCAAAATACACTATAATTTTATACTGTTTTGTGTCACGGAATGTAGTTTTAAATGTTTTTTAGGTTTTTTTAGCTGTTAAACTGTCAAAGTGAGATTTGAATCAGTGGCAGAAGGAAATAGTTCTGCACAAAAGAGGGTTTTTAAAGACACTCCATTGTTGTTTCTTATGTATTTACACACTCGTGCCGTCAAACTGTTGCATAAACGCAATATCACACGAGTAGCAGTGCGTTATGGCTGTATATTGGCATGCTGTGATTACCTGCGTCCGAATCACATCCGTGCTGATATACAGTCATATCGCACTGCTGCTCGTGTGATATTTCTCATATAAATTATATATACATATTTTATATATAAATATAAACATAAAATGTTAGTATTGAAATAGTACAGTATTAAATATCATAGTATTACTTGCTTGCTGAACCCCAAAAGCTGTGTAAACATCAAATTAATCATAAAATTTGCGATTATATATCTGTGATTTCTCACACACAAACTTACACACATAAAACCAGAGAGAGGAGACCGCCTTCTCATTTCAAAAGCCAGCAACACGCCACTGGATGTTTGGTCTCAGCAGTAAGGCGCTTGCAAAACATTTTACAGTTTAAATGCTCTCACGTGTATAACACCTCTCCGACATAAATTGTAGCTCTTTCTCCCTGCCTTGTCGTCATTGTAGGCAAACAACAATGTCTTTAATTGAGTCATACTCTAGTTTCCTGTTCATTTAAAATAACTCAGTAAAGCCTTTCCGTTTGGCAGCAGCGGTCAGAGTCTCTGTGCTGTTTTTGATGATTGACACTGTTCAAATGAAAATGTCTGGATCGTCTCATTCTCAGCTCAGCGCCCACAGAGCTCCCTGGAAATCAATTTTCACTTTCCCTGGTAGTCTGCCTCAGAGAAAGTCTTAGTATTTTCCCTGAGTTTTACGAAAACTTCATAGTGTTGATTTAAGATTGTAATTTGTCATTGTTCCCTGTATATGAACACTGTTATTAAACATTGTGTCAATTAGCTCCAGACATTTCCACAACTGAGCAAGAGACTTTATACCATTTTATCTGAGCTTCAGTGCACACTCATAAATGAGTCAAAGAGAAAAAAAAAAAAAAAAAGAGTACTAGACTTCTTCAGTAAGTGGACTCGAGAGAAACAGTGGTCAATAAAGAGAAATTGTCAACAGAGAAAATGAAACAAGAAACACAAACAAACAGTTTTCAAACTGGCTAAAGCATAAAATGGCTTTCATAGCCAAGTACATTTTAATACATATAATACTTGTGTCTGAATCAGAATATTCAGTGGGAAACATATAGCAGGGCTTGATTTCATCCACTGGGATCAGATGTTTTATCCAGGTTTATACATATCCTCCACTAGTGGGAGAAAAAACACTCAATACAAAGGTGATATTTTCCAGATATTATATTAGTAATTTGGTAATAATATTATTATCACAAATATTACATAATAATATTATTATTATAAATATATTTATGTAGCATTTTAAACTTGCAGCCATCACAGGAATAAATTATATATATATATATATATATATATATATATATATATTACATGGGACAAGCTGACTGAATCTGCTGATTCTGCAGCCAAGGAGCTTGCTTTCTCAACATTTAACTATTCTGGTTCCGTGTTTGCTGTAAGCTGGCCCTGCAGTGCATTATCGAAGTTCCTCTGAAACCCTCCACCTCCCCAGCTCCACCTGTCTAGATCTGCTGTGGGATTTATATATGCCTATTCATGCAGCAGCTGCATTTCTTATATGTTCACAGAAGAGTGTCTTTGAATCTGTTGGCAGCAGTCCATAGCTTGCGTAGCAGATCTAGTCTGACAAGACCAAATACATTAACAATGTTATATCCATTAACATGCTAAAACTATTCCGACAGTTGTCATTAATTAATTATGTCACACTTTACTTTAAGGTCCAATTTTCGGTATTAACAAACCATTAACTACGAGTTTTGCCTCAATAAACTCCTAATTTGCTGCTTATTAATAGTTAGCAAGGTAGTTATTAAGTTTAGGCATTGGGTAGGAGTAGAGATGTATAATATGTGCTTTATAAGTACTAATAAACAGCCAATATGTTAATAATACGCATGTTAACAAGCAACTAGTTAACAGTGAGAATTGTTCCCTATACTAAAGTGTTACTATATAACTTATGAATATATACATTCTGCAGAGGAAAGAAAGTCATACAGGTGGAAGGGCATGAGGGTAAATATTTTTTTGGGGGTTAACTATTTCTTTAGCATTCAGGCAATATGTTTTACAAGTGGATAACACAACAAATCAAAACCAAGCTCTTAAAAGTACAGCGTGTTTTGCAAACTACCTGCTCCTGCTTGAGCGATTGTAGGGCCGAACTAATGGCTAATCTAGAAGCAGATGCCGAACAGCCCTGTTATCTCCACAGCTCTGGTGTCAGAGCACTAGATCGCTCTTAGTAAACAAACTTTGTTGTTGCAAGCTCTGCAATCTGCAGAATACTGATGACATGCTAATAGACATTTACTGCTGATGAGTGCGGATTCACGTTTATCATACACGAAGATGCTCTGCTTTGAGAGCAATTAAACGTGAGGTTGCTCTAAAGGCTAATTCCTAGACTGCTGTATCAACATATTCTGAGGCTGTTTTGGAAGCCCTTTCCTCCTTCCCCTCTCTAATCGCTTGTTACTGTCCTCCAAAGTCACTCACGCTTGTTACAACACCCCAGCCCTAGTGTTTCCAGCTGTCCAGATAGCATGGCATGGCAGATGAGAGCTATCACGTCCCTTCTATCGCCTTCCCATAAAAAGCCCAGCGGCAAATGATGCCTTGGTGCCTTTTCACATGACAATCTTCAGGAATCTGCCAGCTGTAGAGGACATAACACTTTAAGAGCAGCTTTAGGGTTCTCACTAGAAATCATCAGTGACACCCGCTGAAATGAGGTGGTATGAATAACCGCCTGAAGTGCAGACACCTTAAATAGGACACTTTATGAGAGGGAGGTAAGGGTGGAAAGTTCACCATGCACTTGGATTAAAATGCAGTCTTCACCCACCCCTTTGCAGCTACAAAATAATGCCTCTCGGTCTTTGTAATGCCTCAATGCCTTATAAATATGTTCTGGGTTCCCGGATATGAGGACTACAAAGGGGAAAGAAGCCTGACATTCCCCCTTTACCAGCTTACAGCAGCTTAAACATATTCTGATCACGTCAGTGTTCTGCTTCAGGACCCAAATTTCACATTAGATATAAAGTGGTGACCAAAATGGTTTTATGAAAAAAAATAAATAAATAAAAATAAAAATTAAAAAAAAACAAAAAAACATTGTGGTTAGCATAAAAATGTTTATCCTTGCTGCAAGTGAACCTGTTTCTTTTTTTTTTTTTTTTTTTTTTTTTTTTTTAATGTAGCCAGTGTCATATTTCCTGTAGTGTTGCGAATTGATTTTAAAAATTCACTGGTTTCTGATTAGTCTTGATTAATTTTGTCAGGGTTGAATAATCGTGATTAATTGCACCAAATTTGTAATCATAAATTAAAGTTAGTCATTGAACTGCCCATATTATGCTCATTTAGAAGTTTATGATTTTATTTTTTGTTGTCGGCTAGAATATATTTACATGATAGTTTACATGATAAAGTATGCAATTTTTCTCTATATCATTTATGTTCTTTTATTCTTCTTTTATTATTATTATTATTATATAATTATTTATTTAATTTTTTTTTGTTTGTTTTTTTTTTTTTTTTTGTTTGTTTTAAAGCCTAAAGTATAAATTATCCAACATGTCCTCCAACATGTCCTCCGACCCAGCACAGCATATACTACATTTGTGCCCCTATCGACAATGGGACACTTTAATATTAATGCTTTGTACTCTTTTATCTGCGTCATAATTCGGGTTTTGTAGCTCAGTTGGTAGAGCATCGTGTTATACGACAATATGCAATCATGTGATCATGCGATCATGGGTTTGATCCCAGAGAATGCACGTGCTCATAAAATGTACGTATATGCACTATAAATCACAATTTTGTATAATTTTTATGAGGGTAGGTTTAGGGGCGGGGTTTAGGTGTGGTCATTCGTATGAATTCATGTGAATTAGCCCCCTAGTAAAATACGTACAAATTGCCGTGAGATCGGGTTGGACCGTGTAAAAAGTCGACACGCTGCATTTAAATGAACACGCATTTGGACTGGTAATGACAGTCATACGTCATTTCATGACGACAGATGCAACACGACACTGTCATTATTTTTACGCCCGCTAGAGGGCGCTTAACTTTAAAATGTAAATATAGGTCGTAATAAGGCGCTTGCACAAACGACCTATGGGGTCCTATTTTTTGGAGGAGTCTCAAATTATCAGACCACTGTTTATAGTTTATGATTTATTAACAACAATAACAGAACATGCATGGTCAATCTTTTAATTTAAATAAACATATAACAATTGCATAAATTCAATAAGAAGAAGAATTACATTTTCAATCGTAATCAATAAAAAAGTACTTAATATCAGTTTCTTTAATATGTTGTTTTTAAATAAAATCACTAGTTAAAATGCATAAGATCAATATTTTTTATGATGAATTTTAAAAATGTGTAAAATAAATAGAATACCAATGCAACTTAATCATAATTATACACGATTATTAGATGCATTTTATAATTAACATCACTCCCGCATCAGATTATCAGAACATAAATGCAAGTATAAGAAGCATAGAGGGCTAAAAATATGAAAGTTTCCTGGACATATTTTGTAATCTGTGTCATTGTCCTACTCCGTAACCATACACTACTTTAATAAATAGGGAAATTTAGCTGAGAAGAACATGCTGTAGTTCAAGCCTCAACCCTAAACCAAAACCTTTGTCCAACCCTATAATCTCATTGGTTGGCATAGAAACAAGCCCAATTTAGTGTGGGGTAGATGTACTTGTGTCTGTAGAACATGAGGTTTCACAGTACAAAACAAGCTGGTGAAATAGCCTGTGGTTTTAGTTTCTAAAGTTTTGATGACCAGAACAGAACTGGGAAGTGTGCCTGAATAATATCTCCAAAAGAAGAGATTTCTCTGGCTGAAAATGAAACTGAATTACATTCTGCTCTTGAGAAGCAGGCAAATCAAATTTAGAGCTGAAACAAGGAGTCAATTTGGCGTGAAAGCAAGGATAATTCATAACCAAATGATGTATGTGTGAAGTCAGCTATCAACCCTCAGCAGTCGGCTTTCAGGGGTCAGTCTGAAAGAGAGGTTATCTGCTAATATTGTCAATCATCTTTGGGCTTTGGTGCATTTATATGCTGAATTCTCAATAGAGACAGGCTTTGACAATCCCAACATGCCTGAGGGTGTTAAAGGAGATCAATATTATCAATATTGTCAGTGTCCAATTCTATTCTCTATTCAACACAGATAATACTATACAATATTGCTGAAAAACAAACATGGGTCCTTGAACTTGGACACAGGCTTACATTTTCCACTTCAGACCCTCAGAAGCCACATAAACAGATGCTGCAGATGTTTATGCTGGTATTTTCTCGTGGTATTGTCCAAATGCATAAAGTGATGCTACTTACTTAAAGGGTAAGTTCACCCAAAATCACATTTCTGTTTTCATTTACTCCCCCTTATGTCGTTGTGAATCTGTACGACTTATTTATTTTTTTCCCCCATACAATGCGTCACGTTTATGCTGGAGCAAGGGAGCGAAGGAGCGAGGAGATGTGGGTAAACTTGAACAATATAATCTTTAATAATAATCCAATAGAACAAACGATGGAGCGAACACAGGAGACCAAACACAGGATGACATATAAGACCGGACGCTGGAGACAGGGAAACACAGGGTTTAAGTACAGGGAGAAAACAAGATAATTAATTAGACACAGCTGGAACAAATAGAACTAAATGGAAATAAACGAGAACAGGAAAAACCAAATAAGGGCATGGAGGAAGCACATGGAGAGAAAAACACAAGACAATACAACACAAGCCTAACATGACGCCCCCTCCGGAAGGCGCGTCCTCCCGCCATACAACATCAAAGGGGTGGGAGAGTGGGCACTTTGGAGATCCCTCAGGACAGGCTTTGACGGGACAGGATGCCTCCAAGGCGGCCCCAGATAAGGGCACCATGGCGGAGCAGGCAACTCTGGGAGCCATGGTTGATCAGGGAGCTCAGGGAACCATGGCGGAGCAGGGAGCTCAGAGGACAATGGCAGAGCAGGGGACTCAGGAGGCCATGGCGGAGCAGGGGACTCAGGCGGCTATGGTGGATCAAGGAACTCAGGAGACCATGGCGGATCAGGGGACTCAGGAGGCCATGGCGGAGCAGGGGACTCAGGCGGCCATGGCGGATCAGGGGACTCAGGAGGCCATGGCGGATCAAGGGACTCAGGAGGCCATGGCGGATCAAGGGACTCAGGAGGCCATGGCGGATCAGGGGACTCAGGAGGCCATGGCGGAGCAGGGGACTCAGGCGGCCATGGCGGATCAGGGGACTCAGGAGGCCATGGCGGATCAAGGGACTCAGGAGGCCATGGCGGATCAGGGGACTCAGGAGGCCATGGCGGATCAGAGGACTCAGGAGGCCATGGTGGAGCAGGTGACTCAGGAGGCCATGGCCCCCCCCCCAAAAAAAAAATCCTTGGGGGAATTAACGGACTCTGAGGCCCTCCGTGGGCCAAATGTGGAACCTGAAGTCTGGGGGCTGGACGCAGGAACAGGATGACACTCAGGAGGAGCAGCCAATGGAGCCCTCTCTGGGCTGGATCCGGGGACTGGAGCCCTCTCTGGGCTGGACTCGGGGACAGGAGCCCTTTCTGGGCTGGAATCGGGGACTGGAGCCCTCTCTGGGCTGGATTCCAGGACTGGAGCCCTCTCTGGGCTGGATTTGCGAACTGGAGCCCTCTTTGGGCTTAACTGGGGATCAGGAGCTCTCCCTGGGCTTAACTGGGGATCAGGAGCCCTTGCTGGGCTTAACTGGGGATCAGGAGCCCTCCCTGGGCTTAGCTGGGTATCAGGAGCCCTCCCTGGGCTTAGCTGGGGATCAGGAGCCCTTCCTGGGCTTAGCTGGGGATCAGCAGCCCTTCCTAGGCTTAACTGGGGATCTGGAGCCGACGCTGGAGAGAACTCTGGGCTGGAGCCGACGCTGGAGCGAACTCTGGGGCAGGAGCTGACACTGGAGTGAACTCTGGGGCTGGAGCCGACACTGGAGCGGACCAAGGGGCTGAAGCCGACACTGGAGCGAACTCTGGGGCTGAAGCCGACATTGGAGTGGACTCAGGGGCTGGAGCTGATTCAGAGGTGAGGATGAGGGCTGTGAACAGTCTTTTTCTCCTCAGATTCCTCTTCTGGTTAGAAGTGAGGGAGGCAGCTGTTGTCAGCTGAGGGCCTGATTGAACAACACCCGGTCGGCTTGTCTTTGCGGCCGGCCGGCGGGATTGAGTGAGCCGCGGCCAGCGGGCTTAACTTCTGAACGGCCGGCAGACTTGACTGAGGAGCGACCGGCGGGCTTGAGTGAGCCGCAGCCGGCAGGCTTGGCTTCGGAGCGGCCGGCGGCCTTGATTTCTGATAGGCCGGCAGACTTGACTGATGATCGGCCGGCTGACTTGACGGCGGGCTTGACTGGGGAATGGCTGACGGACTTGACGGCAAGCTGGTTCTGGATCGGGGCTGGACAATCTCCAGACACCAGAGGATCCTTTCCCTCCAGTTCAGTCCTGTGGTGTCTGGGAGGTCTACAGGGCGGTGATAGTTGGCCCCGTGCCAGAAGAGCGAGTTGATGGTGGCATCATCTAATGTCGTTGCTGCGGCAAGCCCGCAGAACTCCCACGCAAACTCGATGAAGGGGAGATCCCTTCGGGCTAGGGCAATGAAACGGGCGGCGGTTTCCATGCCGCGGGGAGAAACAAACAGGAAAACAAAAGACTTTTCAAAAATGGAAAACAAACACGGGGAGAGGGAGCGCTGCTTACTATTCTGTTTTGGGTACGATCTTCTGTCATGTTTATGGTGGAGCAAGGGAGCGAAGGAGAGAGGAGAGATGGGTAAACTTGAACAATATTGTCTTTAATAATAATCCAATAGAACAAACGATGGAGTGAACACAGGAGACCAAACACAGGATGACATATAAGACTTGGAGACAGGGAAACACAGGGTTTAAGTACAGTGAGAAAACTAGATAATTAATTAGACACAGCTGGAACAAATAGAACTAAATGGAACTAAACGAGAACAGGAAACAGGAAAACCAAATAAGGTCATGGAGGAAGCACATGGGGAGAAAAACTCAAGACAACACAACACAAGCCTGAGACAATGAAAGTCAATGGGCTCCAATAATGCTTGGTTCTCAAAATCCCTCAATATGTCTTCTTTTGTGTTGTTTTTTTTTTTTTTTTTTTTTTTTTGCATCTCAAAATGACCGGAACACAACATGAGGGATGTATTGTGTAATGTTATAAATTATATGTTGTACATAATGTTATATATTAAAAACAATTGCCTCCTTATTTAGCTTTAATTTACAATTTAATTTAGCTACAATATCTACACTTGAGTGTATTTGAACTACTTCATATTGATTGCAACGTTGCCAACTACAGTTTCAAAGTAGCTTGCAAACATAGTCAAACTCATCACGCTGGACTGAATTCAAGTCGAGTTTGCTCTCTTGAATGATTCTTGTCTGTCTACAGGAGGAATTAGCAAGAATCATTAGTAAAGAATTCAGGATTGATTTTCCCACACGCTGATGGCTTATCACAAAACCAAGGTTTTCCCATCTCTCACTCTCAGTACAATACATAAAAAAAAAACACAGCCACGGTCCTTAGATGCTTCTAGAGAGCAAAGACTCAGTTATATGAAGCATATTTAAATATAAATGTGTTGAATTTTTACTAATTAATCGCACAGTTGTCTATGATAAATCACAATTAATCATACAGTAAATATCTTTACAGACTGAATGTCTAAATGAATGTAGAATCAACATATACAGGGAGTGTATTTCAAATAATATTTGTGTAATATTTTAAATTATATTGTTTACACATTTTATGAATTCAAACTATGCATATTTTACTTATGACATTAGGACTTTTTTTTAACACTGAACCCATTTGTACAATGTTACAGAGATTTGAACCAATAAGGCATTTTTTTTTTTTTTTTTTAATGAGCCCTTTCTACCGGTATTTCAAATTAAAAGCTCCATTATTATACTTCTTCACACTTCAATGAGTAAGGGAAAAGCCTTTATTGAGCTGGATAGTGATATCTTAGCAGGCATGTGACTTAAAGCACGGAGGAGGGATCTGGGACAGATGCGTAACAAGAGTCCACTCCATCGCATTCACATTACCTTGAGTTCAAATTAAAGCTTTTGGTGTGTAAAATACAGGCAGTGGAGCAAAAAGATCTTCAAATGAACTCTGCCATTGATATAGAAAGCAGGGAGGCAGTAGAAAATCCTTTTGAAATTGTAATGAAGGTGCTTCACAGCAGCATTGTCCAGTCACAGTCCTAACAAGAGCACAGCGCACATGATGTGGAACGCTTTAGTATCACAAACGCTTTACAATGAACCCACAGCCATATCACTAGACATTTCCCCCTTCAAATGCATGTTACAATAGAGGTGAGATACACTTTTTTATTGTTAACACTATGCTATAGTGTCTAAAATCACAAGATGAGGTGAATTTATTACTGTAAATCAGGGATTCACAAATGTTTTTGTCCTTTGACATAAAATATTTTATTTAAGGACAGTTATCCTTGAGATTTAGTTTAATTTTTCAATAATTAAACAACTCATTCTAATTTTCCAAGTTCTCTGAAATGAGTGAAATCATATGCAAGTAAACAAATTAAATATTTGATCTTCTTTAGTTTGATTGATTGATTGACTGATTGATTGAACTTATTTATTTATTTTATAGGGCTGCATGATTTGGTCCAAAACTTATATTGTGATTGTTGTGTCATTTATTGCAATATAAACATTGAGCTGATAAAAATTTCATCTCATAAGAAATAACTTCATCTCTTATATTGCTGCAGCTTAAACATGCAGGCAAAAGAACAAAGAGACCACAACAATAAAGCTATTGGTTCTGTATTCATTATATTGTATTTATTCAATTGTAAGAAAAAAAGAATATTTGATTTTTAGTGGTTCATTTATTTGTGCTTCCTTTAACACAAACTGTTCTTTCAAAACCAAAGGTTACTGTGGAATGTAATGAGAACATTTGTTACATTACCAAACAAAACTTACATAAAGTTCATATCTATCCATTGTATTATTTAAAGGTGTCATGAACTACCTTTGTTTTCCACTTGTAATATTGTAAAGACTTTTACATCAAAAAACATAATTTAGGAGTAATTCTTTCCTGTTCCTGCCCCTGCCGTAATGAGGTCTCTGTTTATTACATGTTGGATACTGATGATGTGGACTTCATTTGACACAACAGTTCCCTGCCTCCTTCTGCACACACCTCTTTGAGAGGACCTATTGTCCACCATGCTGACCTGATGGCCTCTTGTACAAAAAAAATCATCGATTGGTTTCTTTGCCTTGCAGTTTATCATGCTCTGTTGATAAATGCTCACACGGCTCCATGACCTTTTAAATAAAATGTTATATTTTTATTTTGAAGACCCTCACAGTCAAGACAAGAGTCACTATTTTTTTGTTTTGCATGGATAAATTCATAAACTAGGAAGCTGTTTTCTATCTGCAGAGCAGCACTCTGGGCTGTAATGAGGCCGAATGTTTTTAATTGAAGGTTACAGTGTAAATTGTAGGCATCTACTTAAAACTCATTTCTGCCTGTCCTTGAAGAGGGAAAACAATGAATGCAACACTACGTGCCCCTCTAAAGACACACTGACAGACTCACCCTGCAGTTCCCCAGCTCTTCAGCAGATAAAATGATAGTGCCACAGTTCTTTCCCGGTATGCCCCTGAAATAGACAATAAAGATGACATTGAACCATCAGATGTTGAACTCATTGATTACACAACAGCAGCAATTAAGTAAAACTCAAGCAAAAACACCATTAGGAGGTCTAGGTCAGTGAGAACTATTAGACAGGAGTCGTTTTCTGTGCTAGTTTTGGGCATAATAAATCCCAGAACTAGTGAATGAAGATGGTTTTAAACAAATAAACTTTATTTATGTGGGCAACAAATTACACTCATGGTCATAAAAAAAAGAAAAACAAAAATAATAAGCAGTGAAGCACTTTTGTTAAAATATTATAAAAAGATACAAACTTTTCTTCACAAACTCAAAGTCATGTAGCGCAACCAAAACATAAAAAAAATAAAAAAAAATAAATAAATTATATAAGGTTAGTTCATGTTGTAAAATGTCATGTAGTGCAACTCCACAAAAATTTAACAATACTAATGACATAATAATGCGTGATATTTGTATTAAAAATGTAAAGAGTAAAAGTCAACAAGTATCATTATCTTCAGATAATCTGATCTATTTACGAAAAGATAAGATTAGTTCATGTTGTAAAATGTCATGTGGTGCAACTCCACAAAAATGTAATAATATTTATATTTTTTCAATGTAAAAATTATTTAGAAAATCATTAAGATGTTTACACTAAATATGTAATGCCACATCACATTTTGTTTAACTGAAAAAATATATATTTTATGGAATATACAACTATATAACTATATATATATATATATATATATATATATATATGTGTGTGTGTGTGTGTGTGTGTGTGTGTATGTATGTATGTATTTTCAAAAGCATTTGAAACCACTATGAATACAATTCTGGTAGCTAAAACATAAACCAATTTAAAAATACATACAGCCAGAGATGGGCACTCGAGTTAATGACTTGGACTCGAGTCGCACTTTTACAGACTTCAGACTAGACTCAGACTCGACCTGAAATGACTCCAGACTTGACTCGACTCGAGGAAAAGGACTCGTGAATATTTTAAAAGCAACTCGAGTGTTTTATCAAATACTAAAAGGCGGACCGCATCCGCACCCCGGCATCTATCTGGACCGCGAGCCGTAACAGCAGCAGCGCGTCAAAACGGCGGAGCGGATCACATAAGAAGCGCTCAGGGTCGTTTATGGTAAATATCTTTCAGCGCTATATCCTCTAGTATTTTTATCTAAAGCCAAACGCGCTTTATTCAAGCCTTTTCAGCTCCGTGCGCTTTCTCTCTCTCTCCAGACGCGCGCCGGCGCCAAGTTCAAGAGCTGCGATGACGCGGTTCATTTAACATCAACAGAAACTCTGTGAGCAGCAAAATTATAGATTACTTTCACTATAAGTAAATATAGTTTAAATATATTTGAATATAGTTTAAATATAGTTATTTTTCTATTTATCTATCTATAACCTACTCTGACTGTTCAAACCAAATGTGAAAAGACTTTTCTTATACATTTAGCATTATTAATCTGTAGGCTAAGAACATTAAAAAAAAAAAAAAAAAAAAGCTAATAATTTGGAAAATTGTTGTTAGATGGCTAGGATGGAACTTAAACTTTGACACTGTTAGTTAGCCTATCTTTCTTTTCTGCTCAAGATGAGAACGTTTTGATTATTGTAGCTACATTGTTTTTAGTAGGCTAGATACTGTTTTTAAGTAAAATATTAAAGTATAGATTAGTATAATAGTATAATATTAGCATAGATTTCAGGAGGAAAACCCTGAACAGAAACAATTTTTTTATTTTTTTTTATTTTGTCACATGGCCTCTCATGTATCTAAGTGTTAAAATACAATACATGTAAAAATGTATTTTTATTTATTTTTATTTTTTTATTTCTTGTCCGGACCTTTGCTTGGAAGAAAATATAGAGGTCACACCTCTTGGAACTTTAATTGAATACCCCTGACTTATATCATAAAGAAATACTTTATTTGTATGGTTTTTTAATATCTGTGTCAAATATTTCCTTATGTGTCATGGTAGATTGGATGTAGACAGGCTAGATGTACATTAACCTTACATCTTAACACCTCTTTCTTTTTCTTTTTTTTTCTTTTTTTTTTACAAAGCATATTATAAATCTTGTCCATAGTCTATAAAACAGCTTGGTAAATAGGAAGGTTTCAAGACATGAGGATTCTGAATGGGATTCTTTAGCGAGCCATTTAATTACTTGAGACTCGACTCGGACTCGTGACCAAAGACCCGAGACTTCACTCAGACTCCAGCAACAAAGACTTCAGACTTGACTCGGACTCCAGGTAAAAGACTTGTGAACATCTCTGCATACAGTACATACATACATACATACATACATACATACATACATACATACATATTTTGGACACAATTATTTATCATTGGCATAGGGAACTAAACAATCACTTGTTATACCTGATAAAGCATTATAACACTATTTTTCTTTACCAATAATGTCAGGATTAACAACATTTTATGATATAATTGCTAGGCATGTGATATTTATAGGCACACATGTAAAATTTATGGCCTATGAATAAATCTCACAGCGAGCAGCTGATGGCAGTTGGCAACTACAGAACGCAGAAGGGGGTTGTGAAATTGGGCTTTAAAAGATCCATCATCTGCACATCCCTACATTCAGATTCTGGACACTTTTCTCAGCCTCCCATTAATACAGAAATCACAAACACAGTCTCTAAAATGCATAAACAGTTTCATTAGTACTGATGTTGCCCATATGGCTAAGTTTTCCTTCAGGATTCTTCATTTGCAATAGAGACAGATGCGTGCAGTCTGTGTTAGCGCTTTAGCCATGTGTTCACAACTGAAAACCATTTTGCTAGACATGTTTTTCTCTAGCTGAAAACCATAATGGCTCCACATGCCTTCTGTCGGCAAACATCCTGCTCTGTAGGATAACATCTCCATAAAGCAAAGTTATATCATCAGCAGATGGACAGCCTGCCTTTTGTCTCAAAGCCTGTGGGTTGTGGCAATGGAAGAAGAAAAAAATAATAATTCACCAAAACAACTGGTTTCTCAAAACCAGTTTGTTATAACAGTATCACACTCGCTGAATGAGATTTAGCTGATCCAATTTATTTCTACTTCCACTCAACGTCATAATGGGAAGACACATTGGGCGTATTATAGGTAAAAAATTCCCAGGAAGAACCTGTGGTTAACCTTAAGGTTAAATCATATTTCCCAACAGAATTTACATTGGACATCATGTGTCGATCTAAGACAGTTCCAGAAAAGAAGTATTAAAAAATCATACATTAAAATTTATTCATATCACCATGCATTGCACGGACCCATTATGTAAATTTATTGTATCAAAATTTTTGCATTTCATTTATATACAGACTTCCATTATCAGTTGTAAGTAGCATAATGTCATAGTTTTTAACAATGTCTGCTCTTATGCAAAAGCTAAAGAAAACCCCATTCTCCAATACCTCCATGATTTAATGTGTATTTTTTAGATGAAACGCTGAAACTTAAACCAACTACTTCAGTAACCTTCCATCAAGACATGCTGTGTCAAGTGTGCAGGCTGCATTATGTTTTTTTTTTTGTTTTGTTTTGTTTTTTGTTTTTTTGGTTTTAAACTCTAGGCTGTATGAGTAAGAGAAAGCCATTTCATCTTCTGTTTGGACTGAGATCCCACAGGTGCTTGCTCACACTCCAGTGTTTGCTAATTGGTTCATTACTCGTCTTCACGTCCCCCTGGAACAACTGGAGTACTAGTTTGTATTGTTGTATTATTACAAAAGGGCCTTGTACAAAACAGCTACAAAGGCTTGTCTAGAGAAACAAACAGGACAGTCTTTCATGTTGACACCCTCCAGTGAGCTAAAGGTTGTATTTTTAATGTGAAAGGCTTTCTGCTTTTGCCAAACTGAGCACTCAAATCACAATTGGCTGAGAGTATCACCATTACTACTCAACTGAACTAACCATTTGGGTGAGACAGTATTACTGACAAAACATCCATAATGTGGCAGTTTTCTCATTTTTTTTTTTAAACAAAAAGATCCATCGGAAATCACCTAAAAGAATAGAAAATACATAAGATATGTAAATATACCAAAAAAAGTTATAATAATATACACTATATTGCCAAAAGTATTGGGTCACCCCCTTCTAATGAACAGGTTTGACTACTTTAGTAATTTCCATGAGTACAAATCTTAATGTTTAAGCATATAATGATATTGTAGGGAATTGTGTGCTTCTAATTTTAAAGCAACAGTTTGGACAGGACCCTTTTCTATTCTAACATGACAGTGCCTCTGTGTATAAGGCAAGGTTCAAAAAGAAATGATTGATTTAGTCAGTGTGGAAGAACTTGACTGGCCTGCAGAAAGCCAGGTCCTAATCCAAGCTGAACACCTCTGGTGTGACTTTAAATGCAGATCTTGAGCCAAAAACTCATCACCAAACACCAATGACTTGTACATATGTGATACAGTCATTTTAGACACTTCCAAAACTGCTGCAACAGAGATGGAAATACAATTTTTAAATACATGCATTATGTTTCCATCTTTGTTGCCACAGTTTTGGAAGTGCCTTTTTCTGTTCTAAAGAAGGGGGTGTCCCAATACGTTTGTCCATATAGTGTATGTACAAGTCATTGGTGTTTGGTAAAGAGTTTTTGGTTCAAGATCTGCATTTAAAGTCACACCAGAGGTGTTCAGCTTGGATTAGGACTTGGCTTTCTGCAGACCAGTCAAGTTCTTCCACACTGACTAAATCAATCATTTCTTTTTGAACCTTGCCTTATACACAGAGGCATTGTCATGTTAGAATAGAAAAGGGTCCTGTCCAAACTGTTGCTTTAAAATTAGAAGCACACAATTCCCTAGAATATCATTATATGCTTAAACATTAAGATTTGTACTCATGGAAAATACTAAAGTAGTCAAACCTGTTCATTAGAAGGGGGTGACCCAATACTTTTGGCAATATAGTGTATATTAATGATTTATTTTATCATCTATTAATGATATAATATTATACACACGTTATATAATTTTTAATCATTATATAATATAATTAAGAGATATGACATTAAAATATAATTGCATTGTATTGAAACTGATAAATATATGGAGTATATACATTTTATTACACTATTATTTCTATATTTCTATATACTACACACTTATTTCTATGTTCTTAATACACTGTATGCACACAGTGCAGGTATGTGTGTTAAGACAGTGACCACACACCTTGTTTTCTGTTTGTGTGTTTTTTTATTTATTTTTTTATTTTTAATAATTGAATTATTCCAAAATGATTCAGGTGGAACCAATTTGGGGTCCAGATTTGGGCTGTCTTCAATTATTTGTGATTCCAAAACAGGCCGATGCTTACCGAACACAGTAAATCAATAAATAAAACTAAAAAACACCCTCTTAGCGTAAAATGGTTTAATTGCTTGAAATGCCGAAAACATCTTTCAAGAGCCGAGAAGCCAATCTGTGCAGCAGTGTGGTTCTGAATTCAGATATTATTCCATAATTATGCCACCCAGAATCTAAAGAAGGGGTGAGCAGACAATATATATGATCCAGTTTAACTGTGTTTGCCTGATTAAAGTTTTGCAAATATATAACAAAGCCACATCAAAGTTTCATTCCTTTATCCAGTGTTTGTGTGTGGCTGAAAGCACTTCATATGTGGTGTAAACTTTAGCTGACAAATGATTTCAGGATACATGGCAAGAGGCTGTGAGCCCTTCTGTATGTGAAGCTAGTTTTCAACAATCTGTTCATATTAATAAATCATACTCTAAAATGCCAGAGGTGTCTTCAGTTGCTTCGTTTAACCCAAAGGGCATTACAAATTTGGTTTGGCTTTAGCTCTGCAGTATCTGTCTGCATTTACACCTACACCCTGATCATCTCCAGTAGCTCCTGGATTTTGTTGGAGCTCTAGATTTGTTTCTGCTCATGAGTATAAATCTACCATTACTTCAGGGTGCGTTACCATTAGTAACCTGCCAGTTGAGTACACGTGCATTAATAAAATACATCATTCATTGCAAAGTCACCATGTGGCTTGGGCTTTGCACATAAAGCTCCAGAGACCCAGAAGGGCTGAGATGCTTTGTGCACCCCATCCATATTAAAATCTGAGCTTGACTTATATATTCACTAAGCTCCACTCTGGGACATGGACCGAGTTCTAATCAAACGCATGTGGACTTCTGTACTTCCTCGAAACCCCAGAGCGTTCACTCGCTGCCTGGATCATGACTCCCTGCTTTACTGCTTTTATTCTCTACAGCAACCAGAGCACATAATTACCAACCCAACAGAGAGAAAACTAACAAAAGGAGAAATGTAATAATGGAGGCGGCACTTATTCGACACATATTCATCTCATATTTGCCTTGGGAACTGGGGAGATTTGTGTGGGGGTGCAAGCACTGAAACTTTCTTCAGGCGGTGCACAAAGAGATCATTTGAGATTCCCGTTGTTATCGGAGCTTTTCATCAGATTTTTACTGGATATACATATGGTGTAATGTAGAATACGGCAGTTGATGGTAGTGAAGACAGTTAGCTGGGCGTACTCCTGTCTTGACTGATAATAATTACCAGCAGGAAAAAAAAGTATGGAAGCGGCAGCGAAATACTGCCTAAGCGTCAAGAAAATAGTGAAAAACAACTGGGTCAATGGCTAATACTGTTAAAGTACTGTAAACATTGCATGGTTGTCGGTACCAGACGGCTGGTCTGAGTATTTCAGAAACTGCTGATCTACTGGGATTTTCACACACAACCATCTCTAGGCTTTGAAATTATTCAGTAAGTGGCAGTTCTGTGAACAAAAAAGCCTTGTTGATGCCAGAGGTCAGAGGAGAATGGCCAGACAGGTTCAAACTGATAGAAAGGCAACAGTAACTCAAATAAGAACTCGTTACAACCAAGGTCTGCAGAAGAGCATTTATGAATGCATAACATGTTGAACCTTGAAGCAGATGAGCTACAGCAGCAAAAGAGCACACCGGGTGCCACTCCTGTCAGCTAAGAATGTGAAACTGAGGATACAATTAGCACAAAATCACCAAAATTGGACAATAAATTACTGGAAAAAGGTTGCCTGGTCCAATGAGTCTTGAATTCTGCTGGGACTTTCAGATGGTAGGGTCAGAATTTGGCATACACAACATGAAAGCATGGATCCATCCTGCCTTGTATCAATGGTTCAGGCTCCTGGTGATGTGATGGTGTGGAGAATATTTTCTTAGCACTCTTTGGGTCCTTTAGTATCATTTAAGCATCATTTAAATGCCACAGCCTACCTGAATATTGTTGCTGACCATGTCCATCCCTTTATGACCAGTGTACCAATTTTGTGATGGCTACTTCCATCAGGATAAATGCCATGTCACAAATCTGAAATCATCTCAAACTAGTTTCTTGAGCATGACATTCAGTTTACTACACTCAAACGGCCTCCACAGTCACCAAATCTCAATCCAATAGAGCGCCTTTGGTATGCAGCAGACAAATCTGCAGCAACTGTGTGATGCTCTCATGTCAATACGGACCAAATATTTCCAGGGATATTTCCAGAGTCTGTGCCATTGAATCTATGTCATGAATCTGTCATAAAGCAGGGGTTCCCAAACTTTTCCATTCCACGACCCACCTAGACAAGTAGGCCTATAATCTATTTCGAGACCCACCAAAATATTTGAGTTTAAAAAAAAAAAAACAATTGACATTACTGTAAGCGTATTCTTAATTAAAAGTTTAATATGGCGGAAATTAAGAAAAATAACCATTTTATTTTATAGTACAACGGTAAAATTTCACTACTAATATTTACGTTTTAATTTCTTCATTTACAGACGTTAATGAGTCTATGTAATCCACGCTGAGAGTGTTGTTAAACTCATCGCGGGGTTTAGCGCAGAAAATGCATTCATGATCCATCCGCAACACCTTCCGTGTGTGTAGGGCAGAGCGGAGAACAACCCAACACTTTTTTTATTTTTATTTTTTAGCAAAGCAAAAGAAGCATAGCAGAACTATCTAAAACAGTTTGGAGATTAAAATAATTGTGAAATAATTGTAAAAATTATAAACAGATGTGTCTCATTATAAATATACACTAAAAGCCGAGATGACAAATTTACTTCAGCCAGAAATTTACTTGCAATGGTTAAATTTAAATGTTCAGCGATATCTTCAAAAGATTTTTAAATTTTAGCACATTTTTTTTTTCTCTACATAGTGATGATTTGGCAAGGAAATAATAGGATTTTTTAAAATATTGTTATGCTAGCGTTTGGAAATGTTAAAATCATGTAATGTTAGAATTAAATCCGCGTTTGTGCCTCGCCCAGCCCGTAAAGCCTACATGTGAAATGTTTTTACAGACCGTTTCCTTATTGGTAGGTAGCCAAATGCATATGAAAGAGGGAAAACAACAAACTGTTTATATCTCTCGGAAAGATAGACAGTGCCGAGTTCATTCAGACGATAGAACTGAACGAACATACCTGAAACAGTTTTCGTAACATTTGGATTTTCCGGTGTATGAATACAGCGTAAAATCAGCGAGTTCTTTCTCATTAATAATGAGGACCGAGCCTTTTAATAATGAACCGTCGCTCTGAGACCCTCTCTGTTATTGCAACTTGTGCGCGCCCGCGCTTCAAAACACGCAACTCAAGTTTTAAATCGCGGCCTTTGCAGTTCGAAAATCGCACTAAGCAATATGCAATTCGTAATTAATGTTGATATATCGTGCAGCCCTAGATTGAACTCTGTGTGTCATTGAAACGCAAATTTAGCTGCAGCCAAGTGACTTTGTGCAACCCACCTTGTCCCACTTTGCGACCCCCACAGTTTGAAAACCCCTGTCATAAAGAATTAAGGCAGTTCTGAAGGCAAAAAGGGGGTCCAAACCGGATCTGGCAAGGTGTGTGTATATATATATATATATATATATATATATATATATATATATATATATATACCTAGATAGCACACATACGTCTGCAAGATGTCTGTTAAAGATATCTTGATCTGGAAAGCATCTGCTGTCTACAAACGTCTGACAGACGTCTTTCAGATGTCAGTTTTGTCAGTTTTACATACATTCTAAATCATAAACATCTTAAAGACATCTAATAGATGTCTTTTTGACATCTAAAAGGAAACGTCCTATAGGCGTATTGCAGATGAGCAAACATTCTAAAAAATATGTCTTTCAGATGTAAATGCAGACGTCAAATAGACATCTCTGTGATGTACGTGTGCTATCAGGGTATATATATATATATATATATACACATATACACACACACACACATATATATATATATATCATGCACCGAACCGAGATGTCCGTACCGTGACGGTTCTGTACGTACATGTATCGTTGCACCCCTAATATATATATATATATATATATATATATATATATATATATATATATATATATATATATATATACACATACACACACACACACATATATATATATATATATATATATATATATATATATTAGGGGTGCAACGATACATGTATGTACAGAACCGTCACGGTACGGACATCTCGGTTCGGTGCATGAGGCCTTACAATGAATACAGACAATTCACCCCCAATCCAGAAGGGGGCGCCCGCAGTAATGCGATGCTGTTTGATAACCGCCAGCAGAAGAACAGCGAATGCCATGAGTTGCGCACTTGCAAACAAAGCCCCCTAGACAGTGACTATGTGCTGATTCTGAATGTGTCTCTCACATAGACTGACAAAGGAGTATGCTTTAAAGGCTTGCGCACTCAACTGTTTGCGAAATGGAGCTTTGTGCTCGTGTATCCTACCTTCTCATTCGGCACAAATCCAAATATTCCATAATATTTCCATATTTGCGATGTAATCTATCTGAATGCTAAACTATTATTTATTATGTAAATTATAGGCTTTGTACTTCAGTCGCGTTCCAACGGTAACACAGAGGCAGGTGCGCTGATGTTTGGTTCACTGTATTTTATTTTGATAAAGTACCAACTGTGCTTTCAATTTAGCAATACTGGTACTGATATGTTTTGTGTGTGTGTGTGTGTGAGCTCCGGCGCGATCACATCAACTGTTTCCTTATACCAGCAGAATCAGAAAGCAGAAAAATAAAGAAAACAAATAAGATGTCGCTTTCTGCCATTTGAGTTTCCTTTGTGAACAAATTAAACGTGTCACAAAAATTAACTGAAACTCAGCATATATAGGCTACGTTACGTGTCGCACTGTTTTTTCCCCTATGGAGCTTATAATATGACAAAACATTGAATTTGTATTGAGCAAATTTGAATTATTGACAAGTGTCATTTAACAAAACTGAATATTATGTGGCATTTAATATAGTTCTGAATTAGTTTTTTTTTTTTAACTTGAATATTAAACATTTGAAATTTAACACAACTGAATATTTTTATTGCAGAGTTTTACAGACATGTATTTTCAAACAGCAAATTTTTTTGTTCTGAAATCTTAGACTGCAGATATTCAGTTTTTAAAAATACAGCTTCAAGTTTTCAAGAGGAAGAGGAAATTCGGAACATCAAATTCAATATTCTAAAATTCAATACGCAGAAATTCAGATCATACAGAAAGTAGATCAGAGGTAATCCACAGGGAAGAGTAGATGATCAAACAAAGCATTTTGGCCAATTAGTAGTTTTCTGGCATGAGCATGCGGTTCAAGATCTACCTGATCATGAATCGCCCAGAGGTAGCCTAAGTGATTCTTAAACATTTATGGTTTATATACTTATATGTTAGGTTAGCATTCTCAGCATGTGAAACATTTGTCTAAACCAGCGGTTCTCAACCTTTTTTACTCCAAGGCCCCCCTCCACTCCAAATCAATACATACTTTGCAAAAATGTCACTGCAGATATTCTTTACAACTTAAACGTACTTAAAAGTATGTAAACCTTAATTATACAGTAACTTTAATAAATAAGCAGAAGTCATCCTGCCATACCAAACAAGACCACAGGGAGACGCCAAATGACTGCATACACAGATCCATGCAGAATAACTAAACACACCAAAATACAAATAAAAAATGAAACTATTCTGAATGTGTGGAGACTCCATGACATCATTGATTAGTTTCTCTGTCAGAATAAGCGAATTTGAAGAGTTTGATGCCCATATGTACTTAACTGATCCTCAGAAACTTCTCCAAAACAGCAACTTCTTTGGCTAGCATCCATTACAAAACACTTTCTGTGCATTAATTTTGACAACTACATGAATATACAGAACTGTATTCCAAGCAGAAATATGATGTTATAGCGAGCCGTGTGCCATGATACACTGTTTGTTTGCGCATCAAGAATCAATAATAACGGATACATATGGGCACCTAGTGTATGACTTCTGCATGTTATTATAATAGTCTTTACTGGGCAACGCTAGGGGCTAGCACCTCCATACATAAAAAATATGAAATAAAATGAAAACATTTGACTCACATGCAATGCAATATGTGACGTGATTTGCAGTAATTCGTAATGTCATAGCATTTTATTTTAAAAATGGATCGGTTCCTTGTGCCTGCTGCTGACTAAAGATTTTTTCTAGTCAACTACTCACAGCTGTCACACATTTATATTAAGTTCTTTCCGCAGGAAAAAAATGGCAAGGGATTGATCCATGTCATACAGTAAGCGCGATAATACTCCCACACTCCTAAACACTTGAAATGAGCCTATATAGCGATTTTATTATTCATATAAAAAATAATTTATTCTGGACGCCGTTACAGGACTACAAGACTACAGAGGCACACTGTGTGAACCTACAAACCTTTAAAATTAGAAGCACACAATTCCCTAGAATATCATTATATGCTTAAACATTAAGATTTGTACTCATGGAAATTACTATAGTCAAACCTGTTCATTAGAAGGGGGTGACCCAATACTTTTGGCAATATAGTGTGTGTGTGTGTGTGTGTGTGTATATATATATATATATAAAAGAAAAAAGAAAATTATAATAATAATAATAATAATACATTTTATGTACAGGTCTGCTATAGATATACTTGTCACAATACACAGGCGAGGAGACACAGGGGTAAGTGAAATAACAGGATGGTTTATTGACAGGTAGAATGCTGATCATGAGGAGAGAATGGCAGGTAAGTATTTTGGTGAAAGGAACAGTTCAATGGGTCTTAGCTGTCAACCGAAGTGAGTATCTTTGCAGGATCGATGGAGAACGGGAACCAGGAACAGAGGATAATCTGACGGAGTGTCACAGGAGGATCGTAGGAGAGCTGAAAGGTGAATATACACAGGTTAGTGCACACAGGCTCTGGTAAAGTTTCGGGGTAGTGAACTGTAGACCGGACGGTGAGTGATTGGATTGAGTGTGCTCTTGTAGTGAGGCTTGATTGGAGACAGTAGGTGCGGGTTATTAGAATCCAGGTGATTGTGATCTTGACTGATGACTGAAAATGAAACCAGGTATGAGCAGGGGAGGATTCTGGGGTATGGAGTCCAGGGCAGATGACTGGTGCCAGGGAACTCGTGACAATACTGGAATGTAGGGCGATAAATAAATATGAGGTTATTGCACATTTTTATTGCACAGTGGGAAAACATTTAACAGTTCATGAGGTAGATTGCCTGAGGAAAGAAACTGTTCTTGTGCCTGACTGTCCTGGTATTCGGTGCTCTTCAGTTCAAAAAGGAGATGGCATGGATGTGAGGGATCCAGAGTGATTTTCTGAGCCATTTTTCTCACTCTGGATGTATACAGATCTTGGAGGGTGGGCAGGGGAGTACCAATAATCCTTTCAGCAGACCTAACTGTCCTCTGTAATCTTCTGATTTCTGATTTTGTAGCTGAGCCAAACCAGACAGTTATTGAAGTACACAGGACAGACTCAATGACGGCTGAGTAGAACTGTGTGAGCAACTACTGTGGCAGGCTGAATTTCCTCAGCTGACAAAGGAAGTACAACCTTTGTTGGGCCTTTTTAGCAATGGAGTCTATGAGAGTGTCCCACTTCAGGTCCTGAGAGATGATGGTGCCCAGGAACCTGAATGTCTCCACTGCAGCCACAGTGCTGTTCATGATGGTGAGTGGGGATTGGAGTGCAGGGGGGTTTCTCCTGAAGTCCACGATCATCTCCACCGTTTTGAGCGTGTTGAGCTCCAGGTTGTTATAACTGCACCAGATAGCCAGCTCTTTAACCTCCTGTCTGTAAGCAAACTCGTCGCCGTCCTGGATGAGACCGATGACTGGTAAGCAAACTGCAGGGGGTCCAGTAAGGGTCCAGTGATGTCCTTCATATAAGCCAACACCAATCTCTCAAAAGACTTCATGACCACAGACGTTAAAGCAACAGGTCTGTAGTTATTAAGTCCTGTTATCTTGGGTTTCTTTGGGATGGGGATGATGGTGGAGCGTTTGAAGCAGGTAGGGACTTCGCACAGCTCCAGTGATTTGTTGAAGATCTGTGAGAAGATGGGGGCCAGCTGGTCAGCACAGGTTTTCAGACAGGCTGGTGTGACACCATCTGGGCCTGGTGCCTTTCTTCTCTTGTTCTTTCTGAAGACCTGGCGCACATCATCTTCACTGAACTGAAGTGCAGGAGTGGGGGAGAGGGGGGTTGCTGGAGGTGTTAATGGTTGTGTGGAGAGATGTTTGGAGCGGGTGTAGGGTGTTAGACTGGGAGTTTCAAATCTACAGTAAAACTCATTCAGGTCTTCAGCAAGTTGTTGATTGGCCTCAGTGCTGGGGGATGGTGTCTTGTAGTTGGTGATAGCTTTCAGACCTTTCCACACTGAAGCTGGATCATTGGAAGTGAACTAATCTTCCAGCTTTTTAGCATAGCTCCTCTTAGCCGCTCTAATCTCCTTATTCAGTGTGTTCCTGGCCTGGTTGTACAAGACTCTGTCCCCCTTCCTGTAGGCGTCCTCTTTGGCCTAACGAAGACAGTTTTTCTGTGAACCATGGCTTGTCATTGTTGAATGATAAGTGAATCCTGGTAGGGATGCATATATCCTCACAGAAACTGATATATGAAGTTACAGTCTCTGTGAGCTCGTCCAGATCGTTGGTGGCAGCTTCAAAAACACTCCAATCAGTGAGGTTGAAACAGGCTTGTAATGCCCGCTCTGTTTCTTTGGTCCATCTCTTTACAATCTTTACTGCAGGTTTAGCAGATTTAAGTTTTTGCCTGTAAGTTGGCATAAGATGAACCAGGCAGTGATCAGAGAGTCCCAAAGCTGCCTGTGGGATGGAGCGATATGCATTCTTTATTGCTGTGTAACAGTGATCCAATATATTACTGTCTCTGGTGGGACATGTAACATGCTGCCTGTAGTTTGGCAGTTCATGGGAGAGATTTGCTTTATTAAAGTCCCCGAGAATGATAATAACAGAGTCCGGGTGTTGTTGTTCTGTCTCTGTAATTTGATCAGCGAGTTTCTGTAAAGCTGAGCTCACGTGCCCTTGCGGATGAATGTAAACACTTACGCGAATGAACGAGCAAAACTCCCGCGGCCAATAGAAAGGCTTACAGTTGATGAAAAGCGCTTCTAGATCTGGAGAGCACATCTTCTTTAACACTGTAATGTCTGTACACCACCTTTCGTTGATATAGAAACATGTCCCGCCACCGTGCGATTTCCCCATTGATTCTGCATCGCCATCCGCTCTGAACAGCTGAAAGCCCGGCAGATGTAGCGCACTGTCCGGAATGGCGTCATTCAGCCAGGTCTCCGTGAAACACAGAGCAGCCGAGTGTGAAAAATCCTTATTTATCCAGGAAAGCAGAAAGAGTTCGTCCATTTTGTTGGGTAGAGAGCGGAGATTCGCAAGATGGATGCTAGGCAGCGCCGTTCTGAATCCGGGCTGTCTGAGCTTCACGAGCGCACTGGCTCGCTTCCCCCATCTGTGCGTCCTAAAGCGTTTGATCAGCACCGCTGCTCCACCAACTACAACGTTCAGCAAAACGTCCAAATAAACGAAATCCGGTAGAAGACCGCATGGTGCGTTCTGCCGAATGTTTAGCAGTTCACTCCTGGTAAAACTGATCGTGTTAGACAAACAAAAAACAGGAAAAACTAACAAAAACTGTACAAAAACTGGAAAGCAAGACACTGAGGCTGCCGTCTGCGGCACCATCTTGTTATTATCTACAGATGGCGCCGCAGACTTATGCAAATTACAAATGACATTTTTCAGACGCAGCGGCGGCGCTCACGGCAGTAAAAAGCACGTTCTGGTTGGCCACCTACTGTATCTGCCATTCTTCTCCTCACCTCTTCACCTCTCAAGCTCTGTCAGGTTGGATGGGGGCAGATGCACATTTTCAGGTTTCTCCAGAAGAATTTGATTGGGTTCAATCCCAGGCTGTGGCTGGGCCAGTCAAGGACATTCACAGAGTTGTCTATAAGCCACTCTTGCGGTGTGCTTAGGGTCATTGTCCTGTTGGAAGGTGAGCTTTCTGCCCAGTCTGAGGTTCTGAATGTTCTGGACTGGGTTTTCGTTAAGGCTATCTCAATATTTTGGTGCATTGAGCATCTCTTCTACTCTGATGAGTCCCTCAGTCCCTGCTGCTGAAAAACAGCCCCACAGCATGAGGCTGCTACCACCACACTTTACTTTTGGGATGGTACTCTGGTGATGGGCAGAGGTGGTTTCCTTCAAACATTATGTTTGGAATTGAGGTTCATCAAACCAGAAAATATTGTTTCTCAGAGTCCTTTAGGTGCTTTTTTTACTAATTCCAAGTGGGTTTTGTGTGTCCTCACTGACGAGAAGATTGAGTCTGGCCACACTGACATAAATCCCAGATTGGTGGAGTGTTGCAGTGATATTTGACCTTCTGTAGGTTTCTCCCATCTGCATGTATGATCATGGAGCTCAACTAGAGTGACCATCAGCATCTTGGTCACCAGTCTAGACAAGGCCCTTCTCCATCAGTTGCTCAGTTTGGCTTCATCATTATGGTTTGTGGAGTGTAGATTGTTGTGGAAAAAAAAGTAATTTAAAGCGGTCTAACATAAGGCTGCAATACGGAGCCCCTAAAGGGACATTGGCAAAAATTAAAAAATGAAGACTATCGCGTGCGCACGAGAAACTTTTGCGTGCTCACGAGAAACTATCGCGTGCGCACGAGAAGCTTTTGCGTGCTCACGAGAAACTATCGCGTGCGCACGAGAAACTATCGCGTGCTCACGAGAAACTATCGCGTGCGCACGAGAAACTATCGCGTGGGCACGAGAAACTTTTTTGAGCTCAGGCTTTACAGTTTCCGGTTGCGTCACTTCTGCCATCTTACAAAGAAGAAAACAAGGACATGCATGTGCACGAATTAGCCTAATTGAGATCTGTTTTTATCTGTTTCAGATAAATCATCATTGAACAGCATAAGAACAGCTATATTCCACCTGAACAATACATAGCCTAACATCTCAGGACTGTACATCTGTACATAACTTCTCAAAACTTTTCATCTGTAAAATAGCGCATTCATAATTCTTTCTATTTTCTCTATATTTTGTACATAACCTCCTAAAACATTTGCACATTCATAATTCTATCTATATTTTTATTACCATATAGTTATTATTCTTTTAATGCATTGTCTAATCTGTTTATTATTAGCCTTATATTTCATTCTATTACCTTAAATTATATGCATTCCTGCACTCTCTCTGTACTTTCTCCACTGGATGCTCCTGTCACCAAGACGAATTTCTTGTGTTTTTGTGTGCATAAACACACTTGACAATAAAGCTCTTTTTGATTCTGACATTTAAAACGCATTTTGAGGTCTAGAAGTGATTGGTAGCTACAGTATAAAAGCTCAAATTTTAGATTTCGATATGGCAATAGCCTGTTGTCCCACATAAAACGTTAAAAGCAAGTTAAATATGTATATAAATGAAAGTGATTTTTTTTTATTTTTGATAATTATTACTTCAGTTAGGTTTCAATAACTGCTGTTAGTTTCGTTTCATTTTCGTTTTTTATTTCTTTGACATTTTTCTTTCTTTCTTTCTTTCTTTGCCTAAATGCCTTTATTTTCGTTAAATACAGTTCCTAATACAACATATTTTACCGTTTAAATATGTATACAATATTTCATTTAAACTGGTTTAACAATCATTTTAGAAGTAAAATTAAACATTTAATCGTCGCGAAAAGACCGATGCAGATTTCAGAGAAAAAAACGTCGATTAATTAGCTATTTTTTTTAATCGACTGACTGCACTTTATATCGGCTATATATATATATATATATATATATATATATATATATATATATATATATATATATATATATATTGGAATGCGCATGGACTAATTTTGAGCTATACAGGCAAAAAAAATAAATAAAAAATGAAAAATTACAGTTTTGGTCGAATTTGAGTTTTTCACAAAATGAGTTCATTAAGCCCTCTTCTAGCTATCCCAATGCTCCAAATAGTAATTAAACATCTAAATTGATCTTTATTTGTACGTTTTCTGAGAGGAGTAGCCTACCTTTTCTATGCTCGCTCCTCGAGCGCGCAATTATTGCGAAATATGTATTGACGAGTTTCACACAATCATAATCTGTTATGCCTTACATGAACGTTTAGTTAATGGTTGGAGGAATATCTGATGTGTAACATTATATTTGATCTATGCATTACAGTAGGTCTTAATATAGATCTGTCTCAATGTTAATCATACATAAAAAGAAAATACGGAATCACTCGCTGCTCTTGATTAAACTACCGTTTATTTGCATCTTTGTTCTTATTTTTAATAACAAAGATAAAATAATAAAATAGCTATATTGTGATTAATAATATAGTAATTATTATTAAGAATAGGATTGGAGGAAAATATGCAACGTTGCTTGGTGATTTTGCTTTGTAATCTTTAACTCGATTTTTCTCGAAATCAGATCTGCTGTCTCTATTGCCTTCAAACGGCTCAGTCATTTTTTGCCTGATTCCAACAAGTCACATACCATTTTTGAACGTATTTTAATGGAGAATGTGAAAATAAAAAGAACCCATTTTGCGCATTGCGACTCATTTTGCCAGCACATTTATTTTTTATAATTATTACTTTATTTTAGTTAGGCTTTCAATAACTGTTTCATTTTAGTTTTTCATTTATTTTGACATTTCTTTCTTTCTTTATTTGCCTGCATGCCTTTATTTTCGTTAAATACAGTTCTTAATACAACATATTTTAAAGTTTAAACATGAATACAATATTTATTACATTTAAACTCGTTTAACAAGCATTTTAGAAATATTGCCTATTGTTCCACATAAAACTTTAAAAGACAGTTAAATATGTATATAATCGAAAGCGATTATTTATTTTTGATAATTATTTCTTTACTTCAGTTAGGTTTTCAATAACTGCTGTTAGTTTCGTTTCATTTTCGTTTTTTATTTCTTATATATATATATATATATATATATATATATATATATATATATATATATATATATATATATATATATATATATAAGTTGACTAACTTTGAACTAAATTTGTTTATTTAAATGTAGCTAAAATAAATTGATTGCAACCACTTACCTTAAAAAAACTGAGTAAATCCAATGAGTCATTTTTTTCAGTGTACATGTTTAACGGTAAAATATGTTGTACCGGTATTAGGAACTATATTTAACGAAAATAAAGGCATTTAGGCAAAGAAAGAAAGAAAGAAAAATGTCAAAGAAATAAAAAACGAAAATGAAACGAAACTAACAGCAGTTATCGAAACCTAACTGAAGTAAAGAAATAATTATCAAAAATAAAAAAAAATCGCTTTCGATTATATACATATTTAACTTGCTTTTAACGTTTTATGTGGGACAACAGGCTATTGCCATATCGAAATCTAAAATTTGAGCTTTTATACTGTAGCTACCAATCACTTCTAGACCTCAAAATGCGTTTTAAATGTCAGAATCAAAAAGAGCTTTATTGTCAAGTGTGTTTATGCACACAAAAACACAAAAAATTCGTCTTGGTGACAGGAGCATCCAGTGGAGAAAGTACAGAGAGAGTGCAGGCATGCATATAATTTAAGGTAATAGAACGAAATATAAGGCTAATAATAAACAGAATAGACAATGCATTAAAAGAATAACAACTATATGGTAATAAAAATATAGATAAAATAGAATTATGAATGTGCAAATGTTTTAGGAGGTTATGTACAAAATATAGAGAAAATAGAAAGAATTATGAATGCGCTATTTTACAGATGAAAAGTTTTGAGAAGTTATGTACAGATGTACAGTCCTGAGATGTTAGGCTATGTATTGTTCAGGTGGAATATAGCTGTTCTTATGCTGTTCAATGATGATTTATCTGTGTCCCAATGCAAGAACAGAAACAATGTTTTAGTATTGAAGGCCAAAACAGATCTCAATTAGGCTAATTCGTGCACATGCATGTTCTTGTTTTCTTCTTTGTAAGATGGCAGAAGTGACGCAACCGGAAACTGTAAAGCCTGAGCTCAAAAAAGTTTCTCGTGCCCACGCGATAGTTTCTCGTGCGCACGCGATAGTTTCTCGTGAGCACGCGATAGTTTCTCGTGCGCACGCGATAGTATCTCGTGCGCACGCGATAGTTTCTCGTGCGCACGCGATAGTATCTCGTGCGCACGCGATAGTTTCTCGTGCGCACGCGAAAGTCTTCATTTTTTATTTTTTGCCAATGTCCCTTTAGGGGCTCCGTACTGCAACATAACAAAACGTGACAAAATGTGAAAAAATGAAAGGTTTTGAATACTTCTGCAAGACACTGTATATATATATATATATATAAGATATGTATAAAAAAATTCATTATTACAAATATTGCAAAATATGACATGAAAAGCGTATAAATCACTTGTTTTTCTAAAGTAAAACTGTCCAACAGCGAGTTACAGCAGGAGTCCATGTCCCTGTGCCCACTGAGTTTTAACAGACCCCATAAAGCGTGCGGTGGGTTTGGTGGGGGGTAATTGAGAATGAATGGGGAAACATCATGTGAGAGGAGGCAAAGCCTCCATCGCGATATGATTGGATATGACTGGTTATGATCGGCTATGATTGGTTCATACGATGAATCCCGCCTCTTATGTTCGTGCATGTTCCACTTTCGTGAATCAGTCTAAATGAACAATATAATGGCATTAATGGGAAGACTAATTTTAAAAAGTAAGTAAACAAGCTTGTTGAAATTAAAGGTACATCTCTGTGTCTATGACCAGTGTATACCAAGCTCTGATGACTAATGATCCGAAAATAAGTTTATTATAAAAAAGAACAACATCAGTTCATAAATAAAATATATAATTGTTTAAATAAAAAATATATATTTTTAAATTGTCACTGCCTAGAGTTATTGCTGTGTAATAAATGTAACATAAAAAGGTCACGTGTTCAACAAGGAAGACGATGAAGATGAAGATAATCCAATTAACAGATATATTTATTCCAAGAAGACAAATCCACAGAGACACAGGGTGAACACAATGTTAACATTCAATACCGGACGAGGGAGAACTGAACAGGCTAGAACTAAAGTAGGGCAGTTAACGAGGGACAGACAGGTGCTGACAATGAAGGTGATTAACTAATAATGAGAACAGGAACAGGAACATAACCAAATATGGGCACAGAGGGAGAAAACACAACAAACAGTCCACAGGAGTGTAACAGTTCGCCCCCCTCCCGGAAGGCGTGTCCTCGTGCTGAGGAGACAAAGGGAGGGACGGAGGGGGACTTAGGAGGAGGATAAAGGAGTGGATGTGGGATGGTGAAAGGGGACGGCGAAGGGCTGGCAGGAAGGCAGGCAGACAGACAACACTGGAGGAGGTTCGGGTGGAGGACGGACTCCCGGAAGGAGGATGACTAACAGGGTCCAGGGTGGAGACGATGGTGGAAGGAGCCATGGAGGAAACAGGAGGAGCCGGGGAGGATCAGACGGAGGAAGGAGCCTGGGAGAAGACAGGAGGGAGTTGGAGCAGGAGGAGGAGCCAGGTGAGACCCAGGCCACAGTCATGACGGCAGCCCATGGTGGAGCTGACGGAGGGAGGAGCCATGGTGGAGGAAGGGCTGCAGACTCCAGGGGGCTGACCGATGGCAGCGGAGCAGGTGGAGGTTGAGCTCGAGGTGGCGGCAGAGGGCCGAAGAGCCAGGATGAAGCCGAGGATCCGGAGGGCCAAAGCGGAGCCGGAGGCTTCGGCGACCGAGGTGTAGGCAGAGATCCAGAAGGCCACGGCGGAGCCGGAGCGACAGAGGACTGAGGTGGAGCTGGAGGGAAGGAGGGGCCCAATGGATCCGGAGGGACAGAAGGACGGAAAGAAGCTGGAGGAGTGCAGTCCCGAGGTGGAGGTAGGGGACAACTGACCAAGGCGGAGCCGGAGGGACGAGGGAGCTGGTGGACTGAAGGGCTCTGGTGGAGACGAGGGAGCTGGAAGCCATGGTGGAGCCGCTGGATCGCAGGACCGAGGCGGAGTCTGGGCCTCGGAGGCTGAAGGCGGAGTCAAGGGATCCTCCAGACTCGAAGCCAGTGGAGCTGGAGATGGGCAGACCAGCGGCGAGCACACACCACAGATGGTGAGCTGAGGGTGAGCAGAGAGGCTGACAGGATCCAATGGAAATGGTGTTGAGCAAGGGAACAAGTCTATGAGAGGTAGTGGGAGAGGGAGGTTGGGTGGGATATATTGCCAATCTGACAGTTCAGATGAAGGTTGAGTGAAGAGTATTTCCGTATCCAAGTCGATTAACAGTCCAGAGTCCAGTGTGAGCTCACCCTCAGCGGTGGCGCCGTGGGCATGGCTTTCCATATCCCCCGCGATCTCCACAGCTGTATCCACTGTCACTTGTGCTGTCGGCTCTCGCACCTGGTCAGACATTTCGGGACTCAGGCTCCAGGCAATCATCAGCTCTGTCGCTCTTGATAGCGATGGCTCAATGACTGCAGCAGGCTCTGGCTCTCTGTAGGCTTGGGCAGCGTCGCGCTGCGGGGTGATGCTTGGCTGCTCTGGGGGCCGGACGCTCTCCAGACACCGAATGATGGCATCCCTCCAGCTCAGTCCCTTGGTGTCTGGGAGGTCCACAGGCTGATGGAAATTAGCCCCGATCCAGAAAAGAGACTTTACTGTCTCATCGTCATAGGGGCAGGTGACGGCAAGATGACAAAACTTAAAAGTAAATGAATTTAGCGGCGTAATCCATTAAACCAAAAAACTGGGGGGGAAAAAAGCGGTATGGATCACAGCACTTTACTTTTCTTTTACTTTTGGTCTGATATTCTATCACATGTTCAACAAGGAAGACAATGAAAATGAAGATAATCCAATAACAGATATATTTATTCCAAGAAGGCAAATCCACAGAGACACAGGGTGAACACAACAGGAACAGGAACAAAACAGGAACAAGAACATAACCAAATATGGGCAGAGAGGGAGAAAACACAACAAACAGTCCACAGGGGTGTGACAAAAAACACTAAACTGATGAGATTTATACTTGGTTTTAATAAATAGAACAGCCTATTAATTACATTGTTAATGTAAAAATACAATATAGATTTTTATTCTGGTAGTGTAAGTAATGTTTATTTAACCAAGAAAATGTGACTGTGACATGAATTTACTTTTAATTAAAAAAAAAAATAAAAAATAAAAAAGATGAAAAATGTGGGGTTAAATAAACATATATACAGACAACAATATAGACAACAAAAGTCATCAATATCATTGTTTTTGGAGAGTCGCACCGGACTAAACTTGACTCATCATAAAAAGTTAAAATTACCTAATATTTTAAGAGACTAATTGACATTATTGGCATATATATATATACACACACACACACACACACACACACACACATACACACACACACACACACACACAAGTCAATATTTGAAGTGGATCAAAGAAGTTCATCATCAAAGTTGTCCTAAGAGACAATAGCGCATTTTGGTTTTAGGTTTTAGGACAACTTTGATGAAAGGTTTTGATCCAGTTCTATATATATATATATACATATATATATATATATATATATATATATATATATATATATCTATCAGAGGTGTCTTCCAATAATTATTTTAATAAAGTGTATTTTAATATATATTTGTATACATTATTCAGCAGAAAAAAAAAACAAAAAAACAAGCATGTTTGTCACTAACCCAACTGGTTGTTGTATAAAAGCTCTTCAGGCATTGCATTTTTCACTTTCACTGCAGAAAGTCTTGAGCATTGTTGTACGAGCAGCTGTCTTCTCTTTGCCAGTTAGTACTTCACAGCAGCGACTACAGCCTCTCAAGGCATTAAAACGTGCAATAAGTCACAGTAATGGGTTTCTAATGTTGTGCTGCGCCTGCTCTGTTGGCTAGCTCGCCACTTAGTGAATAACGCCGAAGGCTACTTCTGCTGGCAGTTACGCGGTGAAGTTATCAGCTGTAATCTGAGCTTTAAGGAAGACTTCTGCAGTCTTCAGGCTGAGGGCCTTGACATCTTAGCAGACGGCACCCTGGTGGTTGTACATCTACACAGCTGGCCTGTATCCATCTGAAAGGCTCGAGAGCAGCTTTTTCAAACTCGCAGGAGTACGTGATACATCATTCGTGGAAACGGCAAAAAGAAACAGCAGAGGTCTGGAAATGGCTGTTACAAATTTATGGATTAAAGATGGATGAATCTCTGAACAGCAGGTACTGCAGCCCCTTTGAGTCGGACACTAATGTTCCCGAAAAATGATAAAAGAGCGCTGTAACATTTCCTCACAGCGATATCCGAAAAGAATACTGTGGTGCATTTTGGAAAGTCGCTCTTGCGCACCTGTGCAAAACAAGCATATTTATGTGGGTACAAACACAATGGACAACAGGAAAGTGGTTCACTGAGTGGTACTTCCCACACAAATAGTGTCATGCAGATTATCGACCCTTGATTCCAACTACAAACGCAGTAGCATGACTTGTCGCTGCCATACCGAGAACGTGACCTCTGTATTATTCTGGATACAACAGTTGCATGGCGTGACAAAAGTAGTGAGACATCTAATCAGGAGGGCAATCGGAAAAGGTGATTATCATACACCATGTTCCTGAGGCCCTAAAGGAAACCTGTTTGTGAGCACCTAATTTCACGGGTATCTGCAGAATAATTTGCATCAATGCACACTCGCGCTGACATGATTGGATTAGCCAGTGCATTTAATGAGATGTCTTGGCAGTTGCTGTAGAGTCAGCAGTCATTTCTATTGATGGCCATTGAGCAGTGACGACTGTCCCTCTTTTCAGAATGCATTAGCCCAATAACCCGCAGCATTCACACCAGACTGCAACGTTAAAAACTTGCGTCAGCCATTGTCTCTACTCCTACTGACTGAAGTTCATTGTCACATTTATTTACAGACTAAATGTGTTCAGTAAATTGTATGGTAAACACTCACACAGAGAGCTCATTGTGACTTACTGATGGGTTGCAGGTGTTTCTTTACTTTTTTCTGTTATGTACCCCATCCTCCTCTCTCAAATAACAGCTAAAACCAGTTTGATTGCTGGTTCAAATTGGCCTTCTAGAAAGGTCAAGATAGTCTGTGGGCTGGTTTAAAAGTGTGCACTTATTTGAGTAAAGAAAAACCTAAACAGCTAAGGACAGCAAACCAGCTTTTGTCGGCTGAAGCTATTTCTTGATTTCTAGCAAGCAAACTCAACAGCAGAATATCATTATCATTTAGATATTTAAAATGGCCATTATTACAATAATTCACTTCCAAACAAGAAGAGTCACACTGATTTTTAATATTGAAAAACATTTTTTTCTGTAATGTGGTGTGAAAAAAAATTAAGTTCATTAAGTCTTAAAATATCAGATAATTAGATTTTTATGACTAGACAATGTTAGTTGTAAAATTTTCATTTAGTGCAGCTCCCCAAATCTTAAATAATATTTATGTTTTTAAAAAAGTCATTAAATGGAAACTTTTCTGACCATTTTTATAACATATGAAATCAACATAAATAAAAATGATTAAAATAATTAAAAAATATATATATAAATTATATATATATATATATAAATATATATATATATATATATATATATATATATATATATATATATATACATATATATATATATATATATATATATATATATATATATATATATATATATATATATATATATATATATGAATATCAGTCGTCACTTACATTTCAACATGGTTTTTGTGGGGGTAAAATATATTTATGCTAAAAACTTGCTAAAAACTATCAATCAGATGAAATAAGGCTGTAGAAGATAGTGTACATTGCAAACAGGTTTATGAGTGAAATTGATCGTTTATAATTTATAGCATTAGAAATTTTTAATTTCTTTTGTTTAATTTTCCTTTTCTTTATTGTGGAAACTTTTATTTTTATTAACCCATAAATCACATTCAGCCACACCTCGAACAAAACTACAAAACTTCTGAGTTTAAAAACTTTTTCTCTTAAAAAAGTAATTTGTTAACAAGTTGCTATATAAGGACTTCAAAAGAAAGAAAAAAAATGTGGAGCTGTTCAAGCACCCCCTGGGTTACAAGAACTGGTTGAGAATCACCTATGTCACTTACGTGATTAATCTCCTAATGAAGCTCAAAAGAAAGAAGTTTATTTTTCCAATTAGCAGGGTGTGAGGAGCAGGTTTTTGTGCAGTCATCTATAATGGAGACAGCAGGTCTCAGAGCTGCAGTGGCATCGTTCAGATGCTGGGATTAATGAGTTGCTGTTGAATTAGGCTGCCGAGAAAATCTGCTAAAAACCTGTTCTCAAAAGAGCCAAGCGGCAAAGGAAATACCTTCACGGCTCACCAGGACATCCAACCCACACTCTATTTACACACACTCAGGGGTGAGACTGCTCAGACATTGAGGGGTATGTATCAGCAATGTTGGTGCCCACCATCAAGTTACTCATATGAAGTAAATCTGGGACTGAAAATTGAGAAAAAATACCTTTGTAAGATGGTTTTTTGTAGTCTGAATGTGCATTGTACACTTAATGACAACTTTCATTTGCAGAGTGTTGTAAGTTTAGAAGTTAGCCGGCTGTTACAATTAGTGATATGTAGTATGCATTCTTTTGAATGAATCTTTCAAGCAGTGGCGTATTGTAACGAAGTAATAATACTTCGTTACAGTACTTAAGTATTTTTTGGGAGTATCTGTACTTTACTTGAGTTTTTATATTTCAGCCAACTTTTCATTTTACTCCACTACATTTCCTAATTAAAATGTGTACTTTTACTCCAATACATTTCCCCGAAGCATATTTGTTACTTACTACAAAATAGTCAGAAGTCAGAAGAACACGGACTGACTGCAAGAAAGCAGGTTTGACGAATCAGTGGTCTGCGCTTGCAAGTTAGACTCCTAAAAACCTTTGCTCATGCAAACAAGTGCTCACACAACTGCAGATGATTCATTTTCCACTCAAGTCGAGTCTGGGGTGTGCGATATACAGTATATCTTCTGCGATAATATGGTAAATGTTGTTGTAATGATGTGCAATCTGACATTATCAAGTAGGCTATATCACCAAATCACACACAGAGTGCACACATGTTGATTCATTAGTCTTATTAAAACTCAAAATTCCAGGCATTCTAAATTGTAGACGGCAAAAATGCTTCTTTATGCTTTTTATATTTATATAATTTAATATAGTTAATTTAATCTATATCACACAAAGAGTACCATTTTTCTGCAAATATCAGCATGATAACACATTTAATAATCATTTTATACAAGTTCAGTAAAGCAATAAGTGACTTACATTTTAGACTGCTTGTTTTTGCTCAATTTTGCAAACGAAAATAGTTCCAAACAAAGATCACAGCACTTTTTTGCGCCTCTGAGCAATGGACGGTGTTTACTTATTGAACGAATCAGCTTTTTGAATGAATCAGTTGATAAAAATGATTGAGTGATTCACTTATTAACACAGTCAAATGCTTTGTTTCTGAATGAATCAGTCGTTTGAATGAATTGGTTGAATCTCAATGACTCACTCATTAACAGTCACTTGCTGCCACCTACTGGAGGTTTTAATTTCACATTTCGCCTATTTTTTTCATGTTTTAAATTATTTCAAATATCAGTACTCAACGTTTTATGTTAAAAACAAAACATTAGGCCTATTTATGCATCTGTAACTGCAGTTTAAATGCATCCATGTCCCCTCTGAGCTACATTGAACTGTGTAAATACATCTAGGCCCAGTTTCACAAACGGGGCTTAGCTTAAGCCAGGACTAGGCCTTACTTAAATTAAAGATATTTAAGCAACTTTTACAAAAAATGCCTTAGAAGAAAACATTAAGGTGTGCATCTTGACACAGAACAATGGCATTGACGTATTCTAAGATATGTCAGAGCAAGATATTTTCAGTTGAGACAGCTCAAACATGCATTTTAGTCTGGGACTTGCTTAAGCCTTGTCTGTGAAACCGGGGACTAAAATACTATTTCAGATGTAGATTCCAGAAATGTTTTCTTATGTTGGAATGAAAGACACTAAGTAGCCTACCAGATGAAGTGCTTCTTATTCTTAAATACAAAATGGAAGAAAGTTAAAACTTAACAAAATCTTGCTACTCAAGCTGTGTATGAACATTTTTATATATATTTGCTTCTTTTCCATTTTGCATTTACTTGTACTTTTACTTTCAATACCGCCAGCATTTTTTTAAAAAGTTGCCAGCCACCGCCAGCATTTTTGATGGTTTTCACCTAAATTTGACGGCCCTCAGAATATGTTTTGCTATGAATATAAGAACATATTATATATCAAAATAAAGAACCAAGCCTCTGCTTTAAAAAACAAAACAAAACAAAAAAAAAAAACTATTTTATTCTATCTTCATGCGTTCATGTTTTATCACCATTTGAATGCAGATAGGTTTCATCAGAAATACAACATTTTGGACAAAAAACTGAGAAAAATGCATTTTTATCAAAGTAGTGCATTTTCAAGCAAAATACATTCAGATGGCATATTCTTTCATATTCTTTAATAATTATATGGTAATATTCTTTAATAATTATATGAATAATTGAAATTGCATTCAATAAACAGAACAAACAGACACACACACAAACATATACATATATATGATTACACACACACACACAGGCTACATACATACATATGCATACATATACTGTACACGCACACACACATATATATAGAGAGAGAGAGAGAGAGAGAGAGAGAGAGATAGATCTATATATAGATCGCACACACACACACACACACACACCTATCCAGATCGACGGCTTATCGGTTACAACTAGAGATGTTTCTGTGTCTCTAAAGGCATCTCTCTCACTGACTACTTCGTCCCGATCAGATTCAAAATGGTCAAAACATGATCTACAAATATGATCTATATATGATCTACATTATCTATGATCCTTCCGTTTATGCCGATCGTCTTCTATTCGCACTCTAAAGACCCGGAAGTTTCGTAACTCATTCAGGACACGCGCTAGGGTTTTCCTTACCGTAATACATCTATAACACGGATTGCCGTAAAAACTAGTCAATGGCGGGGAAGCGTTGTCTCTTAATTGACTGTCGCGGCATTGTGTGATATCTCGTCAATGGCGGGGAAAGAGTTAAGTACAATAAATATCACATACTTTAAGACTTTTACTCAAGTAATATTATAAACGGTGACTTCAGCTTCTACCAAAGTCATTTTCTGCTAAGATATCTGTACTTTTACTTATGGCTTTCAGGTACTTTATACACCACTGCTTTCAAGTGAATGACTTACTCTCGTTCACTTTCATCCACCTATTTTTATGCGCATTTTGGAATATCGCATAAAAAAAAAAAATAAAAAAAAAAAATAAAAAAACACTAGATGGAAATGCCAAGACCCACATAAATTCTGAAAATGTGCATAAAAATGCACATTATGCGCACAATTGAGTAGGATAAACTTTTTATCCGATAAGAAAAAATGCACATAAACTACGATGGAAACACATTTACCAAATAAATTCCACCATGCGCATCAAAAATTAATGTGCACGATGGGATGGGGAAACTTGATTAACCAGCGGACCAATCTCATTGCACAGCATCTGAAATGTTGATTTGGACGTTCAGAAATGCCTGAGTTAAGTCTGTCATCAAAGTATTTCTGTATAATTGTCTTACACGACTGCGTTCCCGAACAGCAGACGTCCACCTCCATTTATTGTGTTTTTCGTTTATTGTGTTTTGTCTGCTCGCTCTGAGAAGCAAGTAATTTATCATATATGAAAATTATTATATTCAGTGGCTTCTCCTATTTTTCTTAGTGATATTTAGTACCAGTTTGTTCTATTTCATTGGATAGAAACGGTGCTTTATTCGCAAATGTTTTATGTGATATTCCAGTTTTGCGCATAAGTTAAATTCACATCTTTGGATGGAAACATATCTACTGACTCATTTTTTGAAGGGTGTCACTTCTAATATTGGTCATGCAAATAAAGCAATCATATGCATCATAATGGTCATCTTTATAGTTGTTGTCTTGGTGTTTTCTCAGTAAAGAAATATAATTTGTAATGGGGAATCGTGTCATGAACTTTTTTAATTTGTACCCAATTCTGTGTAGCAGTGACTATGACGTGAGCCAATAGCACTCGTAAATAAATATCAAGAACTTTTTCAGGATTCTTTGAAGAATAGAAAGTTCAAAGGTACAACATCTATTTGAAATAGACTATTTAGTAAATTTATAACATACATACATACTGTTTAAAATCAAACTTGTAGTTATTTGTACTGTAGGTTTAATGGGACATGCATTAAAAAATGACTTTGACAAACTTACGTTGTGTGGCTTATGTTGCAAACTCCTTTTCACCTCTGTACACAAAAAAATGGAAATAGACTTGTTTCCTCTTAATACAGCAATGGCCTCAGTGAATTCTCCATAAAAGCTTTACTAAACATCAATGAATTCTCCTGTGAGTCACGCTAAATAATGTGAGGGATGGTTGGAGTGATTGGTTGGCTTGCTTTCAGTTCCTAAATACATGTTTAGGAGTTTAAAGTTTAAAAAATTACACACTTGGTTACATTTCGGTGAGTGTGTGATAGAAATAGATAAAGTGACGTCGGTGCACAATATAAATATTTTGATGAAACTATTCTTGCAGCAACACTCCCGTGGCAAGCTGACTCATTGGCACAGCTGCGGGAAAAACACTTTCATCTTCTGCGTTTCATCTTCCTTGATTATCCTTTCCTTCTTGTGAATTCTCACCGCCAAAGGTTTAATATTTTTCCATACAATGTACAATAACAGTGAGATATTATAAGTGGAAGATTTGTTTTTTATTCTCAAATTTAAATATTTGCAGCTCTCCGAGCTCTTTTTTGTAGCTGAAGATGGAAGATGAATGTTATGTTTTAGAGCAGATGAACATGTTCTACATCTAAAATTAGCATCACGTATTTACAGTTCTTGAGATTTAATCACTTTGCTTCTGTATATTAGAAAGATGACTGCCATATGGATAGAGAGAAAATAATCAAATAATAGTCTCCCTGAGAGCCTTCTGTTGCGAAATTTAGCTGACAAACAATTAGATATGAGCTGCATTTTATGGTAAAGCATTGAAAAAAAAAAAAAAATCACATCAAACTGTTACTACTCCAGGCAAAGTTTCAAAGTTGCCACTAAACAGGACTGCTTTCACTAGAAAAACTTTTCAGGATGTCACATTTTGAAAAAAAGAAAGAAAAACTGCATTTATTTTATTCATGCCTTTCTTCATAAAATTTGCAGAAAATGTCAACAAAACAATATGCTTTAAACTGACACAGGGGTCAATGACAAAAAAGAGTGTCAAAATCTTGGTAACGTTATAATAACTTTCATTAATAAATCATTAACAAACATTATATAATGTTTAACAGATCATTAGTTAATATGTTTTCACATAGATACTACAATAGATAATACAATGTTTACTAATGTAGTTATTAAACATTATCTAATGACTTTCAATTCATATGGCCATGCTCTTTTTAAAAATCTTCAAATGATTTTGACAGATGGTTTACAATGATTAAAAACTTCGTTAAAAAATAACAAACATTAAATAATGCTTAACAGATCATTAGTTAACATTCACAAACTTTCAATTCATATGATTATTACTTTTTAAAAATCTACAGATGATTTTAACAGAAATTATAAAATGATTACAAGTTTATTTGTTAATGTAGTTTTGAATGCTAACAAGTGTCATTAAACTTCAGTTCACATATTTCTTAATATTAAAAATTTCCAATTGAAAATTTTTATTTATTTATTTATTTACTTATTTATTTGTAGGCCATAATATCCAGGGTGATATATGCCAGGGTGATATAACTGCATATACCACCCCTTATGCCCTCCAAATAATCAAAAAAAAAATATTAATTTTTAATCAGAAATTAAAATGGTCATGCTCATCATAGAAGAGGTGTATTAAAGTTTTTTTTTTTTTTTTTAAACTAGTATCACAACTTTGACCCAGTAGCTTCTACAAACACAAATACCATCGCTGAACAACCTTGGAGCTGTCACGTTACTCGGGGAGCAAGGAGCGAGGAGATGAGGAGATTAACACACAAGGACTTTATTGAACACATCGGGCTGGAACACATACGTAGCATGGGATGAAGACATTCAACAGCGGACCGGAACCATGGGGCAGAACACACTATAAGTAGACAGACCTAACGAGGGGAAAACAAGGAACGCCTGGAACTAATTACACATAATGAGGACAGGAAACAGGAAAACCAAATATAGACATGGAAACACTGGGAGCACGTGGAAACACAAGATATGGGGAAACAGGTCTGACAGTTACTCCCCCCTCCCCATAGGCACGTCCCGCGCCGTATACAACATCCAACGGGGAGGGGGGGTGGGCGCTCTGGAGGCCTCAAGGAGTAGAGTTCGGGGACGGACGGCCTCCAAGGTGGTGCCAGTTCCAGGACCCATGACGGAGCAGGGAGTTCGGGAGGCCATGGCAGATCAGGGGATTTGGGAGGCCATAGCAGATCTGGAGACCCCAGCCCCCGCCCCGGCCTCTACAGCTGAAGCCATACTACCCCCCCAAAACAATACTTGGAGGAGCTTACGTGGCTTAACTGGAGATCAGCAGCCCTCCCTGGGCTTAACGGGGGATCAGGAGCCCTCCCTGGGCTTAACGGGGGATTAGGGGCCCTTCCGGGGCTGAACTGGGGATCAGGAGCCCTTCCGGGGCTGAACTGGGGATCAGGAACCCTCTCTGGGCTGAACTGGGGATCAGGAGCCCTCACTGGGCTGAACTGGGGATCAGGAGCCCTCCCTGGGCTTAAGTGGGGATCAGAAGCCCTCCCTGGGCTTAACTGGGGATCAGGAGCCCACACTGGGCTTAAGTCGGGAACAGGAGCCCTCACTGGGCGGAACGGGGAATCTGGAGCCCTCCGTGGGCTTGACTCGGGAAGAGGAGCCCATCCGGGGCTTGACTCGGGAAGAGGAGCCCATCCTGGGCCTGACTCGGGAACAGGAGCCCATCCTGGGCTTAACTCGGAAACAGGAGCCCTCACTGGGCTTGATTCAGGAACAGGAGCCCATCCTGGGCTTAACTCAGGAACAGGAGCCCATCCTGGGCTTAACTCCAGAACAGGAACCCATCCTGCATGTTATTCTGGAGCAGGAGCCCATCTTTGGGCTCAACTTGTGAACAGGAATGCGCTTACGTGGAGCTGGCACTGGAAGACGCTCTTCGAGGAGTAGGCACTGGAGCGTGCTTTGAGGCTGGGTTAGGCGCTGACACTGGAGGGCGCCTACGAGGCGCGGGCACTGGAGGATGCTTTGCAAGTGTGGAGACAGGAGGGCGCTCTGCAAGCGCGGGCACTGGATGGTGCTTTGCAAGTGTGGAGCCGGCAGGGTGCTCTGCAAGCGCTGACACAGGAGGACGCCTACGAGGCGCGGGGACTGAAGGACGCTTTACAAGCGTGGAGACTGGTGGGGGCTCTGCAAGCGCAGGCACTGGAAGGCGCTTTGCAAGCGCGGAGACTGGAGGGTGCTCTGCAAGCGCGGGCACTGGATGACGCTTTGCAAGCGTGGAGACTGGAGCGCGCTTTGCAAGCGCGGGCACTGGACGCGGCACAGACGGCGGGTTTGAGTCAGCGGCGGCCGGCGGGCTTGCTGATGCCGCGGACGGCGGGCGGGTTCCGGCTCGGGCCCGGACACTTCCCAGATACCGGTAGATAGCAACTTTCCAACAAAGTCCCGTGGTGTCTGGGAGGTCCACGGGGTGGTGGTAACTGGCCCCAAGCTGGAAAAGGTGGATGATGCCGGCGTCATCCTGTGGCATTTCCTCGGCCAGGTTACAGAACACTGCCTCATACTCATAAAAGGGACTCCATCACCACGGAGGGGAAAACCAGAAAAACAGAAAACTTTTAAAAAACGGAAAAGAAACAGGGGGAAGGGGAGCGCCACTTACTTTTTGCTGGTCCGCTGTTCTGTCACGTTGCTCGGGGAGCAAGGAGCGAGGAGACGAGGAGATTAACACACAAGGACTTTATTGAACACATCGGGCTGGAACACACACGTAGCATGGGATGAAGACATTCAACAGCGGACAGGAACCATGGGGCAGAACACACTATAAGTAGACAGAGCTAACGAGGGGAAAACAAGGAACACCTGGAACTAATTACACATAATGAGGACAGGAAACACAAAAACCAAATATGGACATGGAAACAACGTGGAAAAACAAGACATGGGGAAACACAGGTCTGACAGGAGCTCATGGTAGGTCTCTCTTGACAGATTTATACAATTAATTTCTCTATGAAGAAAATGAACTAATCTTTTTCATTTTTTATTTTTCTTCAGGATCCCCATTTTTGCTCGTTTCCTGAAGCCGTTCTTGACAACCGCTTTAACACCACAGGCCGTACGGCACCATTACTAACCATCAGAAAATCTTGCTTGCTGCTTTCGTTGCTCAACAATTCATCAGCACTGCAATTTAAGAGGCACCAGCTGCATCAATCCACAGAAAAAAAATGGCAAGAACATCCAGTGGATAAAATGACAGCATTTAGCTTCTCGGCAGACACGATTTTCTTCAAAGCACAAACAAACTCAGTGGACCTCCTTACCACACTCATGAATGGAACAATAAGCAACCATTCATCACAAAGGTACTTAGAGGAAGAGAAAAAGAGCAAGAATAAAGTGTGTTAAAGGAAGAAAAAGAGCCCCAAAGAACTAATTACATAGATGATCATTATTCTTCTTCAGCACTCTGCAGCAAGAGGACATTACAGTCCTGTCTCTGGCACATTGGACCTGTCATCATACCTTTGCAGCAGGACAATCAAGAAACCGTGAGTGATGGAAATCATATCTTTCATCCCACTACAGAGAACAGCTCAGCACTCGCTCCCTGAGCACTGCTGCAAGTGCTGATGGGAACAGCAGAGACAGAAGAGTATGTGATGTCTTCATCAAGACGCGCAAGCAGGTCACATGACCACTGTCTCAGCTGTTTACAGCCAAAGGCCAGCAGGAGGGACGTCCAATATCTATAGGGGGGCATCATCACCTCTGCAGGTGTGCAGGAACCCCCTGCCACTTCTGCTGTTGTTTCTGTCTCCCCTACAAAGTTGCAAGGCTTTTATATGAAAAAAATAACTGGCACATTAAACAACGGATGAAAGCACGTAGAGAAATCAACATGTCATTTTTTGTAGCTGTCTTTCCAGCGGAGGAAAATATTATTGCTCTTTCATAGCTTAAGAGATTTTGTCAGTAGTGTTTCATTTAAAGAAATAATAATCACACTTTATTTTAAGGTCCAATTCTCACTATTAACAAACCAATAACTATGACTTTTGCCTCAGTAAACTCCTAATTTGCTGCTTATTAATAGTTAATAAGGTAGTTGTTAAGTTCAGGTATTGGGTAGGATTAGGGATGTAGAATATGATCATGCAGAATATGCGCTTTATAAGTACTAATAAACAGCCAATATGTTAATAATAGGCATGCTAATAAGCAAGCATAGTGAGAATTGGTCCCTTTACTAAAGTGTTACTGAAATAGTTCATCCTATTCTTATTTTATGTAACACCAAAGGAGATTTTAAGCACAGTATTCAAGCTGCTCTTTTCCGTAAAAAAAATAAATAAATTAAATGTGATGGTGATACTGATAACCTCTTCAAAACTGTACTACCATTAAAATGTTTGTAACAATTTCTATTGCATTAAATTGCATAGTTAATGCACAGGGATGCATTAAAGGCATAGTTCACCCAAAAATGAAAATTTTGTCAACATTTACTCATCCTCATGCTGTTCCAAACCTGTATGAGTTTCTTTCATCCGCTGAGCACAAAAGAAAATCAAACATTGATAATCAAACATCTGTTGCCATTGATATCCATATGGAAAAAATATATATTATCGAAGTCAATGGCTAAAGGCAACTGTTCGGTCTCCAACATTCTTCAAAATATCTTCTTTTATGTTCAACAGAAGAAAAAAACTCATACAGGTTTGGAACAACTTGAGGGTGAGTAAATGATGACTAAATTTTAACTGTTGGGCGAACTATCCCTTTAAAGCATGGCAATGACAGTAAAGAAATATGAAGCAGCATTATGAGTCCATAATCCATAATAACGCTTCCTCCAGTGAAAAAGCCCATCCTCTGTTGTCTCTCACATCAAAATCCACCCACATATTTGTTTAGAACTGATTTGGAGTGTTTTCCCTTGTAAACAGTGGTTGATCTGTGCATATCTCTCTCCTAATTCAGACAAAATTACTTTTTCACCTGGGACAGCATGATAAAAGCTATTTTAGCCAGTTAAAAATGTCTTGATGGATTCGTTTCTTACAAACACAGTTTTTCACTTCACAAGGCATTAAATGATGGACTGTAGTCGAATGAATTACTAGTGAAGTTTTAATCAGCTGTGTGGACTCTCATTATGACAGCACCCATTCACTGCAGATGATCCATCCATTTTCACTATTCCTTTAATCTCACTGTTGTCTAGGTGAAATAATTGAGATTTAAGGAGATTTTTCATACAAGTAGATCATATGAGTAAAGCACTGTTATCTCACAGGTTTAGAGGAAGAGAAATTTATATGCATAAATACAGCTTTAATTTATTTCCACATTTAAACAACTGAATTGAGAGTGTGTAACTACACATAGAGCACATCATGGATCTCCCAGTGTAGAGATCAGGAGCACAAGAAATGAGGTGCAAACGAAATGCCATCTCTTTCCTGGAGATACAAATACTCTCCTTATCAAACTCAAACGGCAGGCTGTAAAGGGCTGTTTGGAAAGGCAGGGAGGGGAACTTATTATGCAGTTGCTTTTATACACATCTGCATACTGGAGATACACAATAACAAACCTCAAAGGACCCACCACTATTTAGGTGAGGTTCTAAAATAGCTGGTCACCATACCAACGATGAGGTGTAGCTTCTGTGACAGCGAGATGAGGTGTGTGATTTCTCCTGTGGAACCTATTACACATGCATCTATCATGATCTGGAGCAAATAAATAGCTTGTTTGGTGATGCATGCTTCTAAAAGACAGAAGTGTAGGTTTTGCATTCTGATCAAAAGGAGGAAGATACGAGCTTGATGTTGACACATGAATCAGACAAAAGAACATTCAAAGTCTTCAGTTCCTCCAGCTTTAATTTAAGCAGCCTGGAAAATGCAGAGCAGAAATGAAGGAGGCTCGTACGGATATTACCACGGCCTCATGAAACCCAAATCAGACGGCTAATTTCAGATAAAGGTCTTTACTTATTTCCATCACTGAAATCTCGCACAGCATGCCTGGACTGTTTTGGTTCAGTTCATTATTGAGATACATGTTTTAGAAATGGCTGTCAAAATAGTCTGGCAATAGTGCTTTATGATGGGCTGGGAATTTACAAGAAACAAGACATTAATGTCTGATATTATAAGGAAGCATGGTCATAAACTGTTTGGTATAGAAATTGTGCATATGGCACAGTACACACAAATATTTCATACATAATGGTCCCTTTAAAGAGGCTGTTGACTCTTTCTGTAACTCATATAAAATGGAAAATACATGTACATTAATGCACTTACAATGGAAGTCTAGCAGCCAGGCATCTCAAAGAGTTTAAAAGCATTTTGAAGAAATCTGTATTTTGAGCGCTATAAGCGCTTACATTAATTTCTCTGTAAAAATGTGTTTTAGGGTATATATTTTTGTAAATCATAATATTGAGTAGAATGCAATATATCAAAAATATCCATATCATGATAAGGGTTAGTGAGACTACTGAATAACTTTTAAGATGTAAAAGGGTTTGCTGCAGCAAATATTTATTTGTAAACCAGGTGAACCATGATTATTATAGTTAACTAAAACTAAAACTATTTAAAAAAAGTTATGTTATAAATGTTAACTAAAATAAAATAAAATAAAATATTAAAGATATTATTTCAGCTAGTTTTCAAAGCAACATTTCTCAGTTTTTATTTAGTTTAACTGGTAACACTTTCGTATAGGGACCAATTCTTGCTATTAACTAGTTGCTTGTTAGCATGTCTATTGTTAACATATTGGCTGTTTATTAGTAATTATAAAGCACATATTCTGCATGACCATATTCTACATCCCTAATCCTCACTCATACCTAAACTTCACAACTACCTTACTAACTACTAATAAGCAGAAAATTGGGAGTTCATTGAGGCAAAGTCATAGTTAATGGTTTGTTAATGGCGAGAATTGGACCTTAAAATAAAGTGTGATCATTTAACTTGATGTACTAAAATAACTAAAACTAAAAATGACATAAACATTAAAAAAAAACAAAAAAAAAACAATGAAAGACATTTAAAAACATCAAAAACTAATAAAAATGACAAAAACACACAATAAAAATAATAAAAATAAAATCTGATTCAAAAGTTATAATATTATCAATGATACTAAAATAACACTGAGGTAAACCTCAAATAGTAAAACCAAAAATAAAAACCTTGATTACAATTTAAAAATTATGAAAGACATAAATATTAGTATTGTAACTGTACAGATGTAATATAATTTAAAAACCTAATTTTCAAAATTATTATATATGGTTTGCATTCAAAAAAAGTCTTCAAAGAAAAATGTTGCAGCTTTTTATTATTTATTATTATTATTATTTTTTTTCTATGCAGATGCAGTCCCTGACAAAATCACCCCAATCATTCTAGAATGACTAATTTCTTCCAAACAGAGTTATTCAAGTGAAAGTAACTAGAGGTTAACTGAATTTGCATGCTCACAACATGAGCTGACACAAAAACCGGCACAGACAAGATTTTTTTTAAACATATCATATTTTAAGTGACATGTTCACATTTCAAACCAGTGTAATATTTGCTTCTGAGAGTCTGAATTTGTTTCTGTGGTAATCACCAGCAGGCCACAGATGGCATTTGGCCAAAGATCCTCTTTCTCATATTTAAATAAAATATAAATCTGGTCCTGTGGTACATTTACATAGTTTGAATAACTAAACACAAAGCTGAATACAAAGTGATCTTAGAGCAAAAGCCTGCATTTTCAATGAGATTTATTCATAAATCAGAGAAAAGGTGTAAAGGGAATTCACATTCACATTTCTGAGACCAGCAGGAAATGAGGAATTATATTCAACAAAAAGAACGCGGGCACTCACAACTCACTGCAGCAATAATTCAGGTCACTTTGTATTCAGCACTGTTAATCTAATTTGATATTCCAATGAGAAACAAAAAGCCAAAACTCTCTTCCCACCGCAGTGCACTAATTTGAACTTTGTGTGTGTAACAGGTTGGAGCTTGAACTAAGAAAACTTCAGGTCAAGAGATGTTAATTGCTCTTATTTAACTGCATCCTATTATTTAGCCTGCAAAACTGTCTTTGAATTTAAATTACTGTGTCGTTTAGCATTTGTGCCTAATTACAGGTCATCATTAGCCACATAATGGCTACAAAACCATCTTGATTATGTTAGACAACATCTGGTTCATAAATAAAGTTCTGCATATAATGAACAGAGAGACCTTGTGTTATTTATTTATTGTTATAGCAGTGAAACATTTTACGACTGATCAATTTTATAAGCTGCATCTTGAGACAGATTTTGTTTTGGTCATGAAATGGCTTTCATAGTACAGTTTTCTTTACTGTGTTGTTGTATTTTCTGTTGAAACAGGAAGTTGGGTGGGGCATGTAGCCAGTAGATTTTAGTCTATAGTGCAGCCGAGCATTAAGACAAACAACACCAACAACAACATCATAAACATCATAAAAAACACTTTTGCTGGCTTGTATCACAGGCAAAAGCAATGATGTTTCAAAATCAAACAATTATTGAGAAATGAATGTATGCGTGTATGAGAACAACTATCAAACATTTTATAGACAATCGATGCAACTTTTTGTACAATACAACGCATTGTAGAATGAGTACAAGATAAGTTCTGATTACATTTTTTGTGAGTTTATTCAGAAGAGAGAGAACTGAAAATTTTTAAGGTGTTTATCTGCTGTATCAAATGACTTTAAAAGCTAACAGACGTGGACAAACCTGATTTTTGATTTCATTTTGACACTGCAGAACTTTGGTTATGTTAGAAACAAAGTAGCAACTACATTAATAAAGCTAAATCTCCCATTTCTCCCTACAACTTCTATTCATGTATAATGGTACTCAGTCACTTACAATATTTTCAAAAGTTTGAGGTTGATAAGATTTTTAAATGTTTTTTGAAAGAAGACTCTTATGTTCACCAAGGCTGCATTTATTTGTTAAAAATACAGTAATATTGTGTGATTTAAAATAACTGTTTTCTGTTTAAATATATTTTAAAATATAATTTATTCCTGTTATGGCAAAGCTGAATTTTCAGCATCATTACTCCAGTCTTTAGTGCCACATGATTCTTCAGAAATCATTCTAATATGCTGATCTGCTGCTCAAGAAACATTTCTGATTATTACCATGTTGAAAACAGTTGTGCTGCTTCATATTTTTTTTTGGAAATCATGATGCCTTTTTTCTTCAGTTCAAAAGAACAGCATTTATTTTGAAATTACAGACCCCAAACTTTTAAAACAGTAGTGTACATCTCTCTTAAATTCTCCTGGCTCCTAAACAGTCTCTTAATCTGCTGAACAGCGAAAAAATCATTTACGTTGCCTTTCAAGAATAGAGCGGAGGGACGAAAGTTTGGGGTCTGGCTCTCAGATAAGACTCTCAAATAATAGCATTTCATGTAAAGATTAGAGAAAGCACTTCGATTCTTAATTTAACTGTCTATATATGTCTCAGTCTCTCTTTATCACAAGAGGCTTTGATCTTTCTCACATTAGAATGCATCATGTACATCAACACACTTTGGCTTCTATATAGCAGAGATACTTCTTTCACACATGCCTCTCAAGTGCCAGGTTCTTTCTAAAAAGGTCAATTCACACACATTTTGCTGCTAATCGACACAGACAGTACATTTCATTGAATCTAACTGGAGCAAAACAAAAACATCTCTGATCTCCTTATGGATACATATGGTACAAATGTACAAAACGATAGAATAAAGCAACCTGATCTCATGACCAAAACTTACCTGTGGAAACTTTTTCACAAGACACAAAATACGTACCGCCATGTATATTTTGTGACATATTCGATGTGAAATGTCCACTGGGTGGCACTAAAAGAGTGTTGGTTTTTTTGTCCTGGAACAGATGGACGTACATATGGTACGTTTTATGTGACGTTGATTTTGTAGGCGTCACCGCAGTTCTGACTTGAAATGTCCATTGAGTGGCGCTATAAGTCTCCGTGATGTTTTAAAACAACGTACCATCTGCACTACACCTAAACCTACCCGATAGTATGAACAAAAGCGAATGTGACGTAAAAACGCAATTGCAAGCATGCCGTTTTAGCTTGATTTTCGATCTCTCCTCTTTCAGCTCTTTCATCGTGAGTCATGTTTTTGACGGGATTCGTACCCAAGGATTCTGCATCCTAAGCCCAAATCTGTGCTGGCAGAGTTACTGAGCAAGCTTGTTACGTCTGGAAAGCGAAACATATGGAGCTGTAATCATAACTGTGTACGAAAACGATTACAAGTGCTCGCTGTTTTACCACCTCTAGTGTTAATTTCTGAAACTGCAGTGATATGTACTTATTGGTACGTATTTCACATCTTGTGAAAAAGTTCCCACAGGTACATTTTTGTCATGAGATCAGGGAGCAACAAACAGTCAAGTGACTTCATAGTATACAGATATTACAGGAAATCTTGGTAAGGCTTAAGTTTTTTTTTCCCACTACATTTAATTAATTGTTGGCTGATCAAACACAAGGGCACAAGGTTTGGCTAGTTAACATGGGCCTGTTAAACCCTATCATAACTACACCATCTGGTTGAAAAAAAGCAACTTTCTCAACTGACTGCCATTCAAAAGTAGCTGTTTATTCTGACAAAATAAAACTTTTTACAAGCAACATATAAATCCTGAGTAAATATGCATTAGCTGCACGGCTGCCATTGAGATAAATAGGAAAGCCAGCGGAAAGCTCTCTCCTTAAAACAGGTAAAATTCTAATTTTATCTCCAAATACAATCTAGTCTCATGGGGTACGTTCCTCTTTGTCTCTGTACTTGTTCAGAACTGGCTCTTTCTAATTGCTTATTACCTTCTAGCCCGTTATTCATCTGCCATTCAAGCACACACATTTGATCTGTAGCGGTTTTTGTGCTGAATATGCTTAGTGTTTTCCTCTGCTTTTTTCTGTCATGTCCCTCTTTCATCGTCAAAACCCGACCTGCGACTCATAATTAATGCGAGGTCTAATTTCCTGAAGATTAAAGGCAAAACAATTAAAAGCAGTGGAGAAAGGAGGTGGAAATGGAGGAAGAATTGCAGATAGACGCTTTTGTTTGCTTGTTTGGAGAATAGCACTGAGGTGGTTTTGAAATGAATTGTGTTGCCCGAAGAGCCATGATTGGCCACAAGAAATTAAAATGAATCCAAGGCCAGAGGAGGAATAAGAGCCGGTTTTTGGTTGGAAAAATGTCAGTTTGCTTTTGTTACCTCTCCAAAATATGTGCAAATGGTTGATTGGCACACTTAATGCACATTTTAAGTCTTCACACCTCCGTAATGATCTGCTCGGTTCGCTTTAGAGGGGTCTGGGTTCATTTGGAACATTAACAAAATTCTAGTGAACCGCTCTGAAACCCCACAAGTGTCCAACCTTTTGACATGCAGAAAAGCAGCACTTCGAAATAACTTTGTTATTGCAGTTATATTTAATTGAAATTATATTCATTTCCTTCAGTTTTTTTTTTTTTAATTTACTTGTCTGTATGTGTGAAATATTTTCTTATTTTTTATCTATTTATTTATTACATGTATTTCATTATTTTCATATACAAATATAATATAATATAATATAATATAATATAATATAATATAATATAATATAATATAATAATAAAACAAATAAAACTATTCTTTTAAATAGTAATATTTTCAAATAATATTGCACGCATATTTCATTAAAAGTAAAGTTTTGTCTGAGAGATGAGTCCTTTTCTATATATATATATATATATATATATATATATATATATATATATATAGATAGATAGATAGATAGATAGATAGATATAGATATATGTATGTATGTATGTATGTATGGTATGAGGTGCCATACAGGAAATAATTATATAAAAATCTGAATATATAGATGTAAATCTGAATATATATATATATGTAATTTGTGAATATAAAGTTATAATTCTGAATATATTGTTATGTCTGAATATATAGAAGTAAATCTGAATATATAGTTATGATTCTGAATATATAAAAGTAAATCTGAATATATAGTTATAAATCTGAATATATAAATGTAAATTGTGAATATATAGAAGTAAATCTGAATATATAGTTGTAATTCTAAATATATAAATGTAAATCTGAATATATAGTTATAATTCGGAATATATAAATGTAAATCTGAATATATGCTTATAAGTCTGAATATATAGAAGTAAATCTGAATATATAAATGTAAATTGTGAATATATAGAAGTAAATCTTAATATATAGTTATAAATTTGAATATATAGAAGTAAATTTGAATATATATTTGTAATTCTGAATATATAAATGTAAATCCGAATATACAGATGCATCTCAAAAAATTTGAATATCGTGAAAAAGTAATTTTTTTCTTGTGAAGTGAAACTTTCATATATTCTAGATTCATTACATGTAAACTAAAACATTTCAAAAGTTTTTTTTTTTTTTTTTTTTTTTTTTAATTTTGATGATTAGAACTTACAGCTCATGAATCATGAGTCAAAAATCCAGTATCTCAAAATATTAGAATATTTCCTCAGATCAATCAAAAAAACAAACAAACAAAAAAACCGATTTGTAAAACAGAAAAGTTCAACTTATGTAAAGTTATGTTTAAAAGTATGTTCATTAATGCACTCAATACTTGGTTGGGGCTCCTTTAGCACAAACTCCAGCATCAGTGAGGTGTGGCATGGAAGCGATCAGCTTGTGGCACTGCTGAGGCACTATTGAGCCTTCAGCTCATCTGTATTGTTGGATCGACTGTTTCTCATCTTTCTCTTGAAAATATCCCCTCAGATTCCAAATGGGGTTCAGGTCAGGCGTGTTGGCTGGCCAATCAAGCACAGTAATATCATGGTCAGCAAACCACTTGGAAGTGGTTTTGGCAGTGTGGGCAGGTGCTAAAGTCCTGTTGGAAAAGGAAATCAGCATCTCCATAAAGCTTGTCAGCGGATGGAAGCATAAAGTGCTCCAAAATCTCCTGGTAGATGGCTGCATTGACTTTGGACTTGATAAAACACAATGGACCAACACCAGCAGACGTCACGGCACCCCAAATCATCACTGACTTCGGAAACTTCACACTGGACTTAAAGCAGCTTGGATTCTGTTCCTCTCCAGTCTTCCTCCAGACTCCAGACCTTGATTTCCAAATGAAATGCAAAATTCACTTTTATCTGAAAAGAGGACTTTGGACCACTGAGCAACAGTCCAGTTCTTTTTCTCCTTAGCCCAGGTAAGAGGCTTCTGACATTGTTTCTGTTTCAGAAGTTGCTTGGTAGCCCTTTTCCTGAAGACATCTGAGCGTGGTGACTCTTGATGCACTGACTCAAGCTTCAGTCCACTCCTTGTGAAGCTCTCCCAAGTGTTTGAATCGGCTTTGCTTGACAGTATTCTCAAGCTTGAGGTCATCCCTGTTGCCTGTGCACCTTTTCCTACCCAATTTCTTCCTTCCAGTCAACTTTGCATTTAATATGCTTTAATACAGCACTCTGTGAACAGCCACCCCTTTCAATATTGACCTTCTGTCACTTACCCTCTTTGTGGAGGGTGTCAATGATTATCTTCTGGACCATTGCCAAGTCAGCAATCTTCCCCATTATTGTGGTTTCAAAGAACAAGAGATACCCGGAATTTATACTGTAGGGATGGTCATTTAATGAAACTGAAATGTAAATATTCTAATATTTTGAGATACTGGATTTTTTACTTTTATGAGCTATAAGCTCTAATCATCAAAATTTAAAAAAAAAAAAAAAAAAAAAAACTTTTCAAATGTTTTACTTTACATGTAATGAATCTAGAATATATGAAAGTTTCACTTTTTGAAATTATTTACAAGATAAAATGAACTTTTTCACGATATTCAAATTTTTTGAGATGCACATGTATACATATAATTCTGAATATACAGGTGCATCTCAATAAATTAGAATGTCGTGGAAAAGTTCATTTATTTCAGTAATTCAACTCAAATTGTGAAACTCGTGTATTAAATACATTCAATGCACACAGACTGAAGTAGTTTAAGTCTTTGGTTCTTTTAATTGTGATGATTTTGGCTCGCATTTAACAAAATCCCACCAATTCACTATCTCAACAAATTAGAATATGGTGACATGCTAATCAACTCTAAACACCTGCAAAGGTTTCCTGTGCCTTCAAAATGGTATCTCAGTTTGGTTCACTAGGCTACACAATCATGGGGAAGACTGCTGATCTGACAGTTGTCCAGAAGACAATCATTGACACCCTTCACAAGGAGGGTAAGCCACAAACATTCATTGCCAAAGAAGCTGGCTGTTCACAGAGTGCTGTATCCAAGCATGTTAACAGAAAGTTGAGTGGAAGGAAAAAGTGTGGAAGAAAAAGATGCACAACCAACCGAGAGAACCGCAGTCTTATGGGGATTGTCAAGCAAAATCGATTCAAGAATTTGGGTGAACTTCACAAGGAATGGATTGAGGCTGGGGTCAAGGCATCAAGAGCCACCACACACAGACGTGTCAAGGAATTTGGCTACAGTTGTCGTATTCCTCTTGTTAAGCCACTCCTGAACTACAGACAACGTCAGAGGCATCTTACTTGGGCTAAGGAGAAGAAGAACTGGACTGTTGCCCAGTGGTCCAAAGTCCTCTTTTCAGACGAGAGAAAGTTTTGTATTTCATTTGGAAACCAAGGTCCTAGAGTCTGGAGGAAGGGTGGAGAAGCTCATAGCCCAAGTTGCTTGAAGCCCAGTGTTGAGTTTCCACAGTCTGTGATGATTTGGGGTGCAATGTCATCTGCTGGTGTTGGTCCATTGTGTTTTTTGAAAACCAAAGTCACTGCACCCGTTTACCAAGAAATTTTGGAGCACTTCATGCTTCCTTCTGCTGACCAGCTTTTTAAAGATGCTGATTTCATTTTCCAGCAGGATTTGGCACCTGCCCACACTGCCAAAAGCACCAAAAGTTGGTTAAATGACCATGGTGTTGGTGTGCTTGACTGGCCAGCAAACTCACCAGACTTGAACCCCATAGAGAATCTATGGGGTATTGTCAAGAGGAAAATGAGAAACAAGAGACCAAAACATGCAGATGAGCTGAAGGCCACTGTCAAAGAAACCTGGGTTTCCATACCACCTCAGCAGTGCCACAAACTGATCACCTCCATGCCACGCCGAATTGAGGCAGTAATTAAAGCAAAAGGAGCCCCTACCAAGTATTGAGTACATATACAGTAAATTAACATACTTTCCAGAAGGCCAACAATTCACTAAAAATGTTTTTTTTTTTTTTTTTTTCTTTTAATTTGTTTTTTTTTTTTTGGTCTTATGAAGTATTCTAATTTTTTGAGATTTTTTTTTTGTGTGCATTGAATTTATTTAATACACGAGTTTCACAGTTTGAGTTGAATTACTGAAATAAATTAACTTTTCCACGACATTCTAATTTATTGAGATGCACCTGTATAAATGTTAATCTGAATATATAGTTATAAGTCTGAATATATAGAAGCAAATCTGAATATATTTTCACAATTGTTATTGCTGTTCATCGTAGCCTATTGACATTGTAACTAGAATATTTTAATTTAATAGAACAGCTAGAATAAGCAAATTTCTATGTTTAACTGAGAACTAGTGAATTAGAATCAAATCAAATCTGAAATTCAGTGTCAATATCAAGTCCTATTAATTTTTCATACAAATGTAGAGTGATTGTTATAAACTGCACAAAACTGTCTCATAGGTTGTTTATATAAAGGAAAATAGTAAGAATCTATTTCCCAGATTAGAAAGTTGAATATGCTATTTCATTTCTAATCAAGATTTCCCTCATTTCCTTGTAGATTAAATCTCATTTCACTTGTAAGGACTCTAGCTGTTGTGCATACTATTGAAACAATCAATAACTCCAGCTTCCTTCTGGGTATGCGACTGGGCTACTACATCTGTGACACTTGCTCTGATGCATCAAAGGCCATTCAGAGCACTGAGCAGCTTCTCCCTCTCCAATGTGATGTGCTTGAAAGGCCTAAATCTATATATTCACAATTTACATTTATATATTCAGAATTACAATTATATATTCAGATTCACTTCTATATATTCACAATTTACATTTATATATTCAGATTTATAACTATATATTCAGATTTACTTCTATATATTCAGAATTATAACTATATATTCAGATTTACTTCTATATATTCACAATTTACATTTATATATTCAGATTTATAACTATATATTCAGATTTACTTCTATATATTCAGATTTATAACTATATATTCAGATTTACTTTTATATATTCAGACTTATAACTATATATTCAGATTTACATTTATATATTCAGAATTATAACTATATATTCAGATTTACTTCTATATATTCACAACTTACACTTATATATTCAGGCTTATAACTATATATTCAGATTTACATTTGTAGATTCAGACTTATAAGTACATATTCAGATTTACATTTATATACTCAGATTTCTAAGCATATATCGAGGGGTGAGAACCAGGTGGGCGTAAGTGACATTTCACCAACTTTACAGGAGAGCCAAAACAAAAATTGTACCATAGTTTGATATGACTTTGTGTACTGGTTTCAATTGTTTATAATACAAATTTGTACACTCATGGATGACAGTAGTTTTGCCAGTAGAAAGAGCTCATTAAGAGCTTTCATTTGATTTCACCAAAAATGTCACTTACGCCCTCCTGATTCTCACCCCTCGATATTCAGATTTACGTCTATATATTCAGACATAACAGTATATTCAGAATTATAAGTATATATTCAGATTTACTTCTATATATTCAGATTTATAACTATATATTCAGATTTACATCTATATATTCAGATTTACGTCTATATATTCAGACATAACAGTATATTCAGAATTATAAGTATATATTCAGATTTACCTCTATATATTCAGATTTATAACTATATATTCAGATTTACATCTATATATTCAGATTTTTGTATAATTATTTCCTCCTTGGCACCTCATATATATATATATATATATATACAGTGGGTACGGAAAGTATTCAGACCCCCTTCACTTTTTTCAATTTTGTTATGTTGCAACCTGATTCTACAATTGTTTAAATTCATTTTTTTTCTCATTAATCTACACTCTGTACCTCATAATGATGAAATGAAAACAGAATTTTAGAAATGTCTGTAAATTTATTAAAAAGAAAAAACTGAAATATCACATTTACTTAAGTATTCAGACCCTTTGCAACAACACTTGAAATTTCGCTCAGGTGCCTCCCATGTCTCTTGATCATTGCAGAGATGTTTCTACACCTTGATTGGAGTCCGCCTGTGGTAAATTAAATTGATTGGACATGATTTGGAAAGGCACACACCTCTCTGTAAAAGGCCTCACAGCTGATAATGCATATCAGAGCGAAAACCAAGCCACGAGGTCAAAGGAACTGTCTGCAGAGCTCAGACACAGGATTGTATTGAGGCACAGATCTGAGGAAGGCTACAAAAAAAATTCTGCTGCACTGAAGGTTCCCAAGAGCACAGTGGCTTCCATAATTCTCAAATGGAAGAAGTTTGGCACAACCAGGACTCTTCCAAGAGCTGGTCCCCAGCCAAACTGAGCAATTGATGGAGAAGGGGCTTGTCTAGACTGGTGACCAAGAACCTGGTGGTCACTCTAGTTGAGCTCCATGATCATATATGCAGATGGAAGAAACCTACAGAAGGACAAACATCACTGCAACACTCCACCGATCTGGGCTTTATGGCAGTGTGGCCAAACTCAATCCTCTCCTCAGTGAAGACAGATGAAAACACACTTGGAATTTGCAATAAAGCACCTAAAGGACCCTCAGACTCTGAAAAACAAGATTACCTGGTCTGATGAACCTCAATTCTAAGCATCATGTTTGAAGGAAACCGGCTCTTCTCATCACCTGCAGAGTACCATCCCAAATGTAAAGTGTGGTGGTAGCAGCCTCATGCTGTTGGGCTGTTTTTCAGCGGCAGGGACTGAGGAACTCATCAGAGTAGAAGAAAAGCTCAATGCACCAAAATATTGAGATAGCCTTAATGAAAACCCAGTCCAGGGCATTCAAAACCTCAGACTGGGCCGAAGGTTCACCTTCTTACATGACAATGACCCTAAGCACACAGCCAAGGCACCACAGGAGTGGCTTAGGGACAACTCTGTGAATGTCCTAGAGTGACCCAGCCAGAGCCCTGACTTGAACCCTATCGAACATCTCTGGAGAGACCTGAAAAAGGCTGTCAACAGACGGTCCCCATCCAACCTGACCGAGCTTGAGAGGATTTGCAAAGAAGAATGGCAGAAATTCCCCCAATCCAGTTGTGCAAAGCTTGTTGCGTCATACCCAAAAAGACTCGAGGCTGTAATTGCTGCCAAAGGTGTTTCAACTAAGTACTGAGTAAAGGGTCTGAATACTTATGTAAATGTGATATTTCAGTTTTTTCTTTTTAATAAATTTACAAACATTTCTAAAATTCTGTTTTCACTTTGTCATTATAAAGGACAGAGTGTAGTGTAATGAGAAAAAAAAAAAAAAGAATTTAAACAATTGTAGTATCAGACTGCAACATAACAAAATTGAAAAAAGTGAAGGGGGTCTGAATACTTTCCGTACCCACTGTATATATATGTATACAATTCCATTTTTCCATTTATTATTATTATAATACAGACTACAATATTGCAAAATAAATATATAAATTACATATTTATATTAATATATTCATATTATTATATTACAGTGTATATAGAAATGTATTCATAATTTTAATATATTACAACAATATTAAAATAAATCTATATTTTATATATTTATGAAGCAAAATTGCAACATTCTATATAATGATAATAATAACAACATCTTCATGCAACATGTAAACAATTAATTCATATTCATATTTTCAACATAATGCAATATATAAGCTCATACCATACAGTAACACATTTAGACCAAAAATCATATGGCTAATCACTTAGAAAAGCAACAACACACCTCTTTACAGCAAGTCACATAATTTGATGTGTTATTAACGGTCGGATAATAAATTATGTGGGTCGAGTTACATGCCGAAGTTTAATACTGATGTTAGTGCAAATCCCTGATTCAAGCGTGAGCAGTTGTAATAGCGATCTTAGAGGTAGAGAGAAAATGTGTGTGTGTTCACGTTGAGTGTCTTGTGGACAGAAGGTTGGCTCTTGTAATAGACACTGCATAAATGTGCTTTTGGAGAGCTTATTAAGCCGCTGAAAACAGATTGGTGTCCGGGCTGGAGCTCTTTCCCCCTGAGACTCAGACATATGTGTGGTGAGAGCGCTGGGATTGTCTGGGTCCATGATGCTGGAAAATTAACATGGAAACTTCACATATCTTCACTTTTGCTGTCTCTCCATTTAATTATACACTGACATTTACATCCACTGCAACACGTAATAGACCTCATTATGGTGGGGGGTCGTCTAGTACTTAAAGTTAGCTTCCTGCCATCTGCAGATGGTGCTCATGCAAGGAGAGTTAAAGTACACTAATTGCAATACTTGTGGGATGTTCAGCAGCCCACTGCTGGGCAGAGCGTATTTCAAATATTTCAAGAATGTATCGTTGAAAATGTGTGCACTTTCCATAAATAGAGGGTAGAAACATTTTTAAAATTCTGATTTATGTTCTGTTTAAACAAAGTACAAATGTTGTTTGTAATGTTTGTTACCATGATGGTGTTTTGTATTTGTGTGTATGACACTGTGAACCTTCTTGTGATGAACTTTAATTCGTCATATAGTTTTCTTATTACTGTGTTTTTATGGTGCTAGTCAGTAAAAGGTAAAAAAAATGGTAACACTTTAGTATAGGGACCAAATCTCACTATTAACCAGTTGCTTAGCATGCCTATTATTAACGTATTGGCTGTTTATTAGTAATTATAAAGCACATATTCTGCATGAACATATTCTACATTCCTAATCCTACCCAATACCTAAACTTAAAAGCAGTAAATTAGGAGTTTATTGAGGCAAAAGTCATAGTTTGTTAATAGCGAGAATTGGACCTTAAAACTAAAGTGTGACCAAAGATTTTAGTAATATAACATTATTTCAGTAAATTAAATACTAAATCTATAAATTTGTAAATGCTGTCACCATATTTTTTAAAGTAAGTTCTGGCAACCACATCTGTCATTTTTACTGCAAATTTCTCCATTTTCCCCAACCCTTTTACTGCATAATGTCCTTCTGGGAAAAAAATAAATAAAATAAAAAAATAACATTCCACTAACAAAATAACATAAGAATTTCTAAAGTATTGTGGGGGAAAAAATCTTATTCCATTATTGAATAATAAATAAATAAATAAATAAATAAATGGTAACACTTTATTTTAAGGTCTCTTAACTAGTTGCTTATTAGCATGTATATTACTAGAATATTAGCCATTTATTAGTAGTAATTAAGCACATATTAATGCCTTATTCTACATGACCTTATTCTACATCCCTAATCCTACCCAATACCTAAACTTAACAACTACCTTACTAACTATTAATAAGCAGCAAATTAAGAATTCATTGAGGGAAAAGTCGTAGTTAATAGTGAATAAGTGTTCCCTATTCTAAAGTGTTTAGATTTAGATTTTTTTTCTAATATACAAGCTTGTCAGTAACTCCACACTAACTATACTGTATATTAATATTTACCTCAGCTCATAGAAAAACTGCTTGTGAAAAAAAAAAACTACTAAACTTTGATTCTTCATATCTTTCTCATCACCACCTTTGTTATTATGGAGGTTATCAGTATAGGTTAAAGGTAAAAACAGATTTTAGTATTTCCCACTCCAATTTAAAAAAGTAACTGTTGATTTAACAAAAGTAACAGAACACCAAATGAATCCCTATAAATGGAAAGTGGCATATATGTGTCCTCTGATAATGTGTATGAATCTCTCTGTACCTGTATGAGAATCTCCGATCTTTAAACACTTGACATGTCCGGGGCAGGTTAGGCAGACATTAAACTTTCAGGTTTACTGATCTTATCTTTTTCATCAATGTCATGAAAGCCTCCTGTGGTCAGCGGGATACAGGCTTGATGCCTGCAGCGGGATACAGGCTTAACGCAGCTTGCGCACGACAACAGCAGCAAAGCAAAACTGAATTCATCTTAGACATGATAGAAACACACATGCTGACAGTGAATATCCTCACACTTGTTCACACAGCCTCAAAAGCATACTGTGTTAACCCTTTCAGTTTATTAGACAGTCTACAAGCCTGAAGGAGGCAATTTAGTGTGTTTGCTGGGCTTTATGAGTCCAGTTATTCTCTAGAGAACAGTTTCTTTGAGTCAATCAAATGGAAAACATGTTCACGTTCTCCACACTCGCACATACTTTGAGCTTTGAACACGGACCATTGACTCAGAGGAGCTCTGGGGGAATACATGCATTGTGTGTTTTATGTATAAAAGCCTTGAATCAAGACCGGGGTAATTTTCCGAACAATATTGTCATTTGCATTAATGTAGAGCTCATGTGACTGCCTTTCCCAGCTCACAAATGATTTAGGTACTAAACAACCGCATGAGTTACTGTATTGTATTTTTTTTTTTTTTCTAGCTAATTCCAGCTCTCATTAAAAGTTGTGTCTGCCTTGGGACTTTCGCTGCTTTTGTAAGACATAACACAGAACAAAAACTTACGGAGAAAAGGAAAAAATGCATGTCTCAACATTTTTACACCAAGGAAACTATCCTCTGACAAGTTTACCCACAATGCGGCATGGTTATAGCTAATGAGGATCGCTAGCTAAGCCTTGAAATCTGTTGATCTCACACATCAGGGTACCTCTCTAATTAAAGAGTTTCTCAGCCAGAAACACTGCGCTCCACGATCAGACTCCATCTGGATGGACCTGCTCTACCAGGGCCAATGACGGGGAAACGAAAAGACTAACAATGGTTTTGAAAAAATGGGCCACAGACGACTGCTTTGCTAATGTGTCCTCTGCCAACACTAAAACAGCCAACAGAAACAAGCAGGGTGCAAAATTAACACTCGCTAAGCGCCAAATGCAACTAAAAACTGGTTTTGGCGTGTAAATAAAACAGAGTTAACTTGCCAGTAACCTTATTAGGAAATTCGACATTATATATGCTTTAAATCGAAAGAAAAAAATCTAATTAAATAATCTGACCTTCAATGATGTAAGTTATCACAATGACCTGTGCTAGCTGACATAAATATGTTTTTTACAATATATAAAAACATTATATAAAAATAAAACATATTTTATATAAATAGTGTATTGTTATATCACACTTTAATTTTACACTCAATTACATTTTATATATTTATAAATAATATTAGGTTACACTTTATTTTGTCCTTGTTACAGTGTAATTATACATTTACCAACTGAGCAATATTAATTAACAACAGTACATGTACTTACTATATGGTTAGGTTAGGATTAGGGTTTGGGTTACTTGCATGTAATTATGCATAATTAATTATTATTATAATAGTAAGTACATGTAACTTGTGTAACAAGGACAACTTAAAATAAAGTGTTACCTAATATTATATAAAACACACTACCATTCAAAAATTTGTGCTCAATAAGATTTTTGTAATGTTTTTGAAAGAAGTCTCTTATGCTCACCAAAGTTGCATTTATTTGATAAAAAAATAAAGTAATATTGTGAAATATTATCACAATTTAAAATAACTGTTTTCTATTTTAAAATGTAATTTACTGATGTGATCAAAGCTGAATTTTCAGCATCATTACTCCAGTCTTCAGTGTCACATGATCCTTCAGAAATCATTCTAATATGCTGATTTTCTGCTCCAAAAACATTTCTTATTATTATCAATGCTGAAAACAGTTGCTATTTTGTGGAATATATTTTGTAAACCATGATACAATCTAAAAGTCACTTTATTGCATCCTTGCTGAATGAAAGTATTCATTTCTTTAAAAAAATCTAATAGTCTCTATTTATATATAAAATGTATTTATATATTAAAAAACATATATTTATAAAAGTATATAAACAATAATGGTATATAAAAGATTTTTATCAATATATTATATAAAAACATTTCTATATTTATTTATGTAAAAACATTTATTTATTTGTTGTTTAATTAATTTATAAGTATTAAATTTATTAGTAGTAGTAATAACAGCAAATTACGCATAAAAATTACATGCAACTAACCCCATAGTAAGTACATGTTGTTAATTAATATTACTCCGTACTTAAATGTGTAATTACACTGTAACAATGGCACTTCAAAATACAGAGTAACCATATATATTTTTTAATAATATTAAAAAAATAATAATAAAAAAAACATAATAAAAATATATATAAAAAAATACTGTTAAATAAGAAAAGAAAGTTAACATTTTAGAATAGGGACCAATTCTCACTGTTAACTAGTTGCTTATTAGCATGCCTATTATTAACATATTGGCTGTTTATTAGTACATATAAACACATATTCTGCATGACGATATTCTACATCTCTAATCCTACCCAATATCTAAACTTAACAACTACCTTATTAACTATTAATAAGCAGCAAAATAGTAGTTTATTGAGGCAAAAGTTACAGTTAATGGTTTGTTAATAGCAACAATTCGACCTTAAAATAAAGTGTGACCAAAAGAAAAAATCCTGGCTGCTAGATGGACCCGACACTGGCAGGTGTTGCTAATACTTTACCCTGGAAACAAGCCAGCACAGTTCCAGCAAACACACTTCTGAAAACACAGCTGTGATTTGAATTCTACTCACCCAAGAGGTTTCTCTAGTCGGCTGGCCGGTGACCCCACAATTTCGCCCAGTGTGCAGAACATCTGGCCAAGAAAGTCCTAGATGGAGCAGGTAGGATCAAGCAGGAGGCGGTAAGAGCTTATCAAATTCAACAAATATCAACGCTCTGCCCTCTTGTTATAGTAGTGAATTGAAAGGCAAAGACGTACGTATAGTTCAAGGGGCTTCTGGGAAGGAGCACGGCCATTACAACAGAGCACAGCATGTAACAGAAAGCACAAGACACATATACAATACCAGCCACACAGACAACAACACACACAATTTAAGGGACGATCAGACCAGACAGGATAGTGATGATTAGTGGTTCTACATGATTGCTTTGCATGCATTAAATGAAATGAGATGAGAATCACAAGGAAGGGGGAGGAATGTAAATAAAATATCCAAAAATATTGTCACATGGTCATATTGATTTGTTCTCTCTTTTTTACTTCTGCATAAGTAAACATGCCAGTGGCATCAAACACTGTACTTAATGTCTAAATAACAATAGTTTTATTATCCAAAACTTAATCCTGTAAGATTTAAATGTAGATTCAAAAAGCATAACAAAAATAACTGTATATATAGGTAACACTTTAGTATAGGGACCGATTCTCATTATTAACTAGTTGCTTATTAGCATGCCTATTATTAATATATTGGTTGTTTATTAGTACTTATAAAGCACATATTCTGCATGAACATAATCTACATCCCTAATCCTACCCAATACCTTAACAACTTAACTACTACCTTACTAACTATTAATAAGCAGAAAGTTAGAAGTTTATTCAGGCAAAAGTCTTAATGGTTTTTTAATAGCGAGAATTGGACTTTAAATTAAAGTGTGACCTATATATAATATTACATGAGATCAGTTTCATGACATCAGCCTCAACTGTGGATCCAACTGAAAGAAAAATTCATGAATTATCTAATGTCATTTAAATTGAAAGTAACAATTTCTCAATGTCTTTCTCTTCAAAAAGGGGAGTGCATTTCAAAACATATTTGGATATTTTTTAAAAGAAACTGATGTGCCTATAAATGTTTTCAGTCATATCATATTACAGCACTACTTACGTGTTTGGAAAGATCAGGACTTTTAGAGTCAACATCATATCTGAATTAAGTAGGAAAAAAAAAAAGAAACACTGTTATCCAAAGTTTTCAAACACATTGAGTAGCTAATTAAAAGATAAGCCATTAAAAACAAACTTTAAAAGGAAACAAGTACTTTAATAGACAAGTGCTCAAATACACACACACACACACAAATGTCTTTCACGTAAGCATGCATAACAACATAAGGGTTAAATGTGCTTGCTGTTGAAAGGCATGTTTCATAAAGTAAAGTAAAAACTTCATCTTTTACTATTAAAGCGATGTATGTCTGGCTCGATTCACAAAACATTCTTTTTGTTTTCTACCCTAAGAATAAAGTTAGGAATATTTTTTATTTTCAAAAACATTAGGAAACATCTTAAAAATGTCCTTATATTTGTTGATCTAAAGACAAATATCTGAATTCATGAAAAGAATGTTCTTAAATATCATTGTCTTACAGGAAAACCTCCAACTTTTCCCTAAAGGTAAGATGTTTAATGAATTTATTGGGTCTCAAATATTAAACATTACAATAAAACACTAGCTACATACAAATAATGTAAATAATGACCATACGACATTTAGCCAAAAACTCTACAAAACAAGACCAATGAGAAGTTTTTTTTAAATTTTATAATTAAGATTTTTTCAATAGAGTTCTGAACTATCAGTGCTGAACTCTCATCAAGACTGGCACAACAAAAATAGTGCACACTCATTCTGATTATTGCAGTAAAAAGATCAACTTTGAGGTGTTTTTCATTGAGTTGATCAGTGAATCTTTGGCAGGAACCCACATCCAATTAGATAATGCAAAAGCCAGACATTTTCTTCCTAAGGAAAAAAGTAAGACAATCTTAATAAAATATTTGACAACTTCTCAACAAGTTTGGGAACTGTATTTCACATTCTTAAGAAAAATATGACATTATTAACTTAACAGAATTTATCTTAAGAAATTTCTTAACTTCTTTCTCATGAATCCGTGAATTACACGCTTCAACTTTAAACAAGTGTTTCAAGGAATTTATTTCAAAGGTTATTCTTCTGAATGCACTCCAAATGCATAAAACTTGTCTTTCTTTGAAAAGAAATTGATTTTGTGAACCACTTTATATTAAGGGCCAGATTTCTTAAACAGGGCAAATTACCGTTAGAGTGCAATTCCATAAAAGCATCTGCTTTAAGACATGCTTTCTTTGGGCGTTAAATAATGGCACAAATACCAGTAATTTGATGAGCACAAACATTAGTAAATCGCATTGCGTGATTCATTTTAATACTCGTATTCCTGCCATAGCCCACTGAATAGACATTGGAGTTCGGCGGGATCGCCGCGAGTGCCACGAGTCCGCCGTCTGCGGCTCCCTCAAGCCCGCCGTCCACGGGGATATCCTGCCACCGTCCGCGGCTCCCTCAAGAACCAGCTCGCCGCTCACCCAAGCACGCCTCCGTTCGTGGCTTACCTAAAGGCCAAAGTATAACGCGCACCGTCCGCATTACATCATTTTCATCATCAGGAGGGCTCGCGGACAGCCGCGCACCCCGTCCGCATGCAAGCAATTTTTTGAGACCGCATGGACGGTGCACGTACAACAGCGCATGCGCGAGGTGAGTGTTGAGACAAGTCAAGTAGGTGGTACTGCACATGTGTCGAGCTCGTCCGTCCGCACTCATCCGCGGTTGAGTATACTTTGAAAGTTGCGCGGACGCGGCTGTGCGCGAGACGGAACGGAACGCGGAAAGTGAAGTATACCCGGGCCTTAAGCCCGCCGTTCGCGGCTCACCCACGGCGCCGTCCACGGCTCACCCAAGCCCGCCGTTCGCGGGGAAATTCACGCCGCCGTCCGTGGCTCACCCAAGTGCGCCATCCGCCACTGTCTCATGCCCACAGGCCGCCACTGACTCAAGCCCGCCGACCGCCGCTGACACCAGTTCCCCAGTCACGGCCAGGAGTGCCGTTCCCAGCCTGACCAAGAGTCCAGTGATGGCTCCTGCCCCTGACTAGAGTCTAGGCCTTTTAAAGTTGTGTCTACAGGAACATTTTAACTATCCACTCCAGTCTTGTCATGTCTGCGGAGACTCGTTTGAGGTTGATGTGATGCCTCCTTGTCGTTGATGTGGAAGCGGTTCCGGAGAAACCCTGTGAGGGCCCCTGACTCCATGTCCAGCCCAAGAAGGGCTATGGATCTCCCGTCATGCCCAGTAAGGCCTCTGATTCCGAGCTTAGCCCAGGGAGGGCTTCCTGTTCCTGTGGATTGTCTTGTCCTGTGTTTGTTTCGCCGACGGAGGGCATCTCCGTGGGCATCTCTGCCATCTTGTACAGTGACATGATGGCGGCACGGTCGGACGCAGTGGCTACTCTGGGTCCTAAAGACGGTGTTTTTATGTCTGTTAGTCTCGTCTCCTCGTCTTCAAACAGTCTCACTTTATCGCAAAATCATCAGATAAACACTCGGAAACACATATCTCACCAGAGCCTTATGGAAGTCATCGAGCCTTCTGGAAATCATCAGCTTTTGCCGGTGACTACTGAGAAGCTACGAGGCCTCTGTCTGCTGCTGAAGCCAAACCCCGAGACCGCGGCCTCACCTACTGACGCTACCCGCAAAAAGCAGCGACGCCGGCAGTGTGAGAGGGACAGAAGCGCAGTAAGCGTGGAGGTATGTGAACTGGGCTAAGGGCTAACCCCACTAGACCAGCGATTGCATCACTCATGCTCTCAAACGTTCGCTCTCTGGAAAATAAACTGGACTTAATTCAGCTCAGTCGGTCTACACAGCATGAGACGAGGGATTGTTGTGTGTTTGTTTTCACTGAAACATGGCTCAACAACAACATCCCGGACTCCGCCATTCAGCTGCACGAGCTAACCTGCTGCCGAGCGGACAGAGATTCATCACTGTCTGGTAAGATTAGCTGGGGTGGCTTGTGTGTGTACATCAACAAAGAGTGGTGTAACAACGCTGTGGTAGTATCAAAACACTGTTCATCACTGGTGGAGTTTATGTTTGTGAAGTGTCGACTGTTCTATCTGCCACGGGAGTTCACGGCCATTGTTATTGTTGCGGTTTACATTCCTCTGTGTGCAACCACTAAGGACGCGCATCGCGAGCTGTACAGCGCCATCAGCGAACAATAAACAAATAATCCCGACGGCTTTTTCATCATAGCCGGTGACTTCAACCACGCAAACTTAAAGACAGTTTTGCCAAAGTTTTACCAACATGTGAACTTTGCAACAAGGGGAAACAACACACTGGACCTTGTTTACACAACAGAGAAGAACGCATACAAGGCGGAACCCCACCCCCACCTCAGGTACTCCGATCATATCTCTGTTACGCTAATCCCAGCATACAGACCACTTCTGAAACTCGCCAGACTGGTTCAAAAACTCATCACAATATGGCCAGATGATGCTACCTCAACACTACAGGACTGCTTTCAGTGCACAGACTGGAACATGTTTAAAGAGGCAGCCACCTACAACAACCACACAGACCTGCAAGAATACACTGAAACAGTGACTGCTTCCATCAAAAAGTGCACTGATGATGTGACAGTCACCAAGACCATCACCACACGCGCAAACCAGAAGCCGTGGATGAGAGCAGTGGTTTGTGGGCTGCTAAAGACCAGAGATGAAGCATTCAGATCAGGAGATAAAGCAGCCCTCAAAACAGCAAGAGCCAATCTGTCCTGTGGCATCAAGAATGTGAAACAGTCATATGCTCAAAAAATCAATAATCACTTCACAGACAGCAGAGACACACGGAGCCTGTGGCAAGCCATTCAGACCATCACTGACTACAAGCCCCCGCCACAGGCCTGTGATGATGACACATCCCTCCCAGATGCACTCAACCACTTTTATTCACGGTTTGAAATCCAAAATGACACACATGCACAAATACCGCCCACTCCTCCCAACAAAAAGGCACTCTGTCTGTCCCCAGCTGATGTAAGGATGACCCTATCTAGGATTAACCCACGCAAGGCTGTGGGTCCTGACAACATACCTGGCCGAGTACTGAGAGACTGTGCTGCACAGCTGACAGATGTCCTTACAGATATCTTCAACACCTCACTGAGCCAGGCAGTCGTCCCCACATGTCTCAAATCCACAACAATCATACCGGTACCAAAGAAATCACCTGTCTAAATGACTACCGTCCCATAGCACTGACTCCAATCATGATGAAGTGCTTTGAGAGGTTAGTCATGCACAACATCAAAACCAGCTTCCCCAACACACTCGATCCACTCCAGTTTGCATACCGTCCAAACCACTCTACGGACGATGCAATTTCCTCCACCCTCCACCTGGCTCTTACCCACCTAGAAAATAAAAACTCCTATGTAAGAATGCTGTTCATTGACTTCAGCTCAGCATTCAACACAATAATCCCACAACAGCTCATTAATAAACTAAACCTGCTAGGCCTTAACACCTCCCTCTGTAATTGGATCCTGGACTTTCTAACCGGAAGACCTCAGTCAGTCCGTGTTGACCACAACACCTTGAGCATTACCACACTGAGCACAGGTGCACCACAAGGCTGTGTGCTCAGCCCGCTGTTCTTCACGCTGCTGACCCACGACTGCACTGCCAAGTTCAGCTCCAACCACATCCTCAAGTTTGGTGATGACACAACTGTGGTAGGTCTCATCAGCAACAATGATGAAACACCCTACAGAGAGGAAGTGGCACAACTGGTTGAATGGTGTGGTGCAAATAACCTGTCCCTCAATGTGAGTAAGACAAAGGAGGTTGTGATGGACTTCAGGAGGAACTCTGTTGACCACCCCCCACTGACCATCGACACCTCGACTGTGGAGAGAGTCAGCAGCACTAAATTCCTAGGGGTGCACATAACTGAAGACCTCACCTGGACCACCAACACTACATCACTCTCCAAGAAGGCGCAACAGAGCCTACACTTTCTCCGCCGTCTTAAAAAAGCAAGTCTCCCACCACCCATCCTCACCACTTTTTACAGGGGAACCATTGAGAGTGTGCTGACCAGCTGCATCACTGTCTGGTACGGGAACTGCAGTACTGCTGACCGCAAGACCCTACAGCGGACAGTGAACACAGTTGCGAAGATCATCAGTGCCCCTCTCCCCTCTATTCTGGATATCTTCTTTGCACGATACTGCAGCAAAGCCAACAGTATCGTGAAGGACCCCACCCATCCCTCCCATTATCTCTTCCAGCTCTTGATTACCCCCCCCCCCCCCCCCCCAATCACACACAATCCTACCTCCTGAAACCAAGATCCTCTCAACCCACCCATACCACCACACCACATGCACCACATGTAAACCGTTGAAAACCTCAAAAACAATGTGCAATTCTGAGTGTGCTACACACAGGTGAGTGGGCTGGACAAACCACCTGTAGAAAAACACACTCTTCCCTCTCTATACGCACCAGACACTTATAAACACTCCATGTTTCAAGGAAAACATTGCGCAATTATGAGTGTGCTACACACAGGTGAGTGGGCTGGACAAACCACCTGTAGAAACACACTCTTTCTCTCTCTAAATGCACCAGACACTTTCTTACAAACACTCCATGTTACAAGAATTTAATAAGGACTTAAATGTTTACTTGTGAATGCAACACAAATCATAATTGCACTATTTGTTTCTTAACCTTAAATGCCTCTTTTGCACAATATCATGCACAGCTATTATGTAAAGTACTTGTATAGTCTCTCTTAGGTTATGTGTATGTATAGTCTATTTATAGTATATGTATAGTTAGATTATCGCTTTCAGTAAGTTAGCTATTTAAAGGTTTAAAAAAAATTGTTCTTACTCTTGTGTTGTTTGTTTATATTTAAGTTTATTTATGTAGCACCGTGGTCCTGCGAGACAGGACATTTCGTTCATGCCCCTACATGTAGCAGAATCTGTTCCCAAGTTTCGCCCACAGAGGGCACCTGTTCCCGAGTGTCGCCCACAGAGGTCTCCTGTTCCCGTGTTCAGCCCCATGAGTTCAGCCCCTTTGTTCCCCCAAGGAATTTGGGGGGTACAAGGGGTTCCGGCTGTAGTGGCCAGGGCCGAGGGGACTGAGGCCACGGCCAGTAAGACCACCCATCACGGCCTCCAGAGCTCCCAGCTCCACCATGGTCTCCAGAGATCCCTGCACCACCATGACCCCTGTGCTCCCTGCACCGCCATGGCCTCCTGAGATCCCTGATCTGCCATAGCACCCATTACTGTTCCGTCCTGGAGGCCCCATCCTGTATTACTGTCTGTGTCTGTCCTGTGGGGCCTCCAGAGCCTTGCCTTGTCTTGCCCTGTCTTGTTTGGATTCATTAAAGACTGTATTTTGAGTTTACCTTTATCTCCTCGTTCATCCCTCATGTGTACACTGTGACATTACATCTATAATTACACTGTTGACCCTACCTCTACCGTTTAAACCTAACCATACCAACAAACCTGTCCCTAACCTTACCCGTATCCCATATTAAGTTTTTAGCAATTCAACATTAACACAGTAGGTACATTGTACCTAACAATTTATTTTATTATTTTATTATTAACTACATAGTATTTAAAGACACCTGATATAAAGTGGGACAGAATTTTGAATCCAGTGCGCTAGATTTGTGCCGCGTTCAGTAAATGATATCTACAACAATAACTATAATTTCAACTGACACAGATTCATTTCCTAACTAAATAGGCCACAAAACAATCATGCATGGATACTTACAAAGGTTAGGAGTAAGTTAGTAAGAGGGTCAAAGTAAATCATAATAAAATGGGAAATCAGATGCTAACAATCATTTCATGCATTGGAATATTCCTGTTCAGTGAAAGAAGAGACAGGAAGTGGGAGGAGGTGAGAGGGTTTTCCAAAGGAATGGAGGTGTGGATGTGGCACTCCAGGACAGGGATCAAAAGAAAAAACTCACAAATCAAAGCGCAGGTTCTGCTTCTCCTCAAAGAAGTAGTCTAGGATGTACTTCCTGACAAAGTCCGGATTTAGCGTGTTGTCAATCACCTCCGTTCTTCCAAACTAGAAAGTGGATAAGGGACAGCGGAGGGAGAGATGGGGTCAGATAGAGAGAAAAGAAGGTGAGAAAATGTAACAATAAGTAATAAAGGACAACAAACAAGAATTGGAAAAGTTTGGTACAAAACACTTCAGAGATTAGAATTAAATTTGAAATCGCAGCTCCTCTCTAATAGAAAACTGGTATAATCCCCCCTGATATCACTGTCTTTCTCCTGTGTTACTGTCTTTTTCTTTACTCTCCTGCTGTCCTCCAGAGACTCGTCTAAAGCCAGAGGGTTGGTTTGCTGAGGTGTGCGCTCTTGTGTGAGGACTGGAAAGGTTTAGCGAAACTTCAAGTCCTCGGCAGCAGCACTAATTACAGCGGTGTGGCTACTCAACAGCTCTGAAGATCAGTGACAATTACGTCTGCTTAATTATAGGGGAACTTCAGCCAAACAGAGTGCTATATTCCTCTGAAGCCCAGCTAGGGGCACCTCACTCCATCATTAACCCCTTTTCCCTTTAAAAAAAATGACTAAATAATTGGACAGGTTCCCTCCCCTCTTTGTAAGCCTAAATGTGCTACAAACGAATTGAGGCCACCTTTTGACATTTAACTGATCTGAGCCAATGTTTGTTTAGTGGCCTGTATTTCACCTACAGGCATGGGGACTTTTCATGCGATATAAGTCGACCATAAATTATTCAGTGTCAGAAAAGTTTACATAAATGAATAGACAGCCTGCAAACAGAGTCTGTTTCCATGAACTGACATTTAGATGATAACAACCAACTGTTATAGAGTGTTTGCTTTACTCTGTGGATCATAAAGTGTTTTTCATGGTTTACAATGATTCTCAACCACGGGGTTGGGACAGCTCAAGACGAAAAAAAAATAAAGATGTAAACTGAATTCTATTCCTTTTTGCCCCTCAAACATATTTTTACATACAGAAGCAGAACCTTTAATCTTACAGAATCACAAAATGAAACGTTTAATTATGTTAATATATCAACACTCCCAGTTTATGTTGATAAAAAGTTTGAAAACGGGTTGTCAAAATTACAGCAGAAAAATTAGAGGAAATATCTTAGCCAATATTGAGGGCCTTCGACTGGACAGTGAGGGGGCTTTCAAGTCAAAAGATGAATAATCATAAGTTAAAATGATATTAAAGCAAATATACAGTAAATTGTCACGTGATTCATGTCTTTAAATATGTAACATATTTTAAGGGTCAAAAAATCTAGTTTTTAATTTTAAAAATCTAGTTCAAATTGCAACACAAAGTTTTAGCATTCACTGTAATTCCATACATTTTTGAAAAATGTTTTTTGCAAACAAAAACTTTTTTAATGATGCTAAAACAATTTAACCATTGAGGTTAAAAAAATGTTAATTAATTTAAAAAATAGACTTAAGGGTACATATTTTAATCATTATTTGTCATTTTGAGATGTGCTAAAACATTAGCCACATTTAAATCCAGACTCAAATCTCATCTGTTTAACTGTGCATTTACTGAAAGAGCACTGTGCTCCGTCCGAACTGATTGCACTGTCTTTTATGTATAATCATTTACTATTTTTAACTGTTTTAAATTCATTTTAAATAAATTTTTAAATCATTTTAAAAGTTTTTAAATTCCTTGTTTTATTGTTGCGATTAGTTTTTATGATTATTTTACTTCCTTTTATGTAAAACACTTTGAATTACCATTGTGTATGAAATGTGCTATGAAATAAACTTGCCTTACCTTGCCTAATTATTTTCCAAACAAATAAATGAATAAAGTTTTTTTTAAGCAACAGACTCCAGGGCGGATCCGTAAGTCGGCACCGGGATAGTACGACAAAGATATCGATCCGTAAGTCGGCAGCTCCGCTTTACTCTGTTCGGTCATTCGCCCAGAATATGCCCCGCCTCCGGACCGCGCGCTGTCAGTTAGCGGACTCATTACGGACACTGCGCGAATTCTCCATCCGAACGTTTTTTTATTTTTTATTTTTTAACCAGTGCTGTCTCGGTCAGGAATCTTCCTCAGAGTGGAGAAGCTGCGGCAGGCCAGATTGAAGAGGACTGAACACGGTAACAATACTATTAAAATATACTTTATTTGTACAGTTGTCAGTAACATTAACATTAATAAACCAGTTCATTGCTTTGTTGGCGTTTTTAATTTTTGAAATTGCATTGTGTAATGTCCAGTTAAGGTTAGCTCTTTAGCATTTGAGTAATAACAGGCCTATTTGGACGGAATCTCCTCCCTTTCTGTGAGACGGGTAACTGTTAGTTTAATTTATTCAGATTTTAATCCAGTCCTGATCATAACGTTAAGTAATTTTTCACACCTCTTCAGGAATAAAGGCGAGAATATTTTTTTTTTTTTCACTTAAATTTGGTTCTAGAATATTATTTCAAGTTTATTTTTGCTTGTATTTCATAAAATATATTCCCCACCTCTCGTAATGTTGTTTTAGTACATGTGAAATAATCTAGCGGACTCATTACAGACCCTGCGCTGAGTCGCGATCCGAACACGCTTTTTTTCTAGCAGTCGCGTCTCAGAAATCAAATCCTTCTCAGAGAGTAGAGAAGCTGCGGCCGGCAGGTGGTAGAAAGACGGAACACAGTAAGAATACTGTTTAAATATACTTTTATATGTACAGTTGCCATTAACATTAACGTTAATAAAATAGTTAATTGCTTTGTTGTCATTTTTAATTCTGAAACTGCGTTGTGGACTGTCGAATTATGTTAGCTCTTCAGCACATTAGCATTATCATAGATTTTGAGTAATAATAACAGGCCTGTTTTGATGGGATCTTCTTTTTGTGAGACAGGATAATTTTTCACCCCTCTTCAGGAATAGCTGCAGGTGATATTATACTATATTTTTCATTGAAATTTAGTTCTGAAATATTAGCTCAAGTCTATTTTTGTTTATATATTGACAAATATATTCCCCACCTCTTGTAATGTGGTTTCAAATAATTTGTATGAAATTAAAAAAAAATAAATAAATAAGAAGAAGAATAAAAGATACTAAGATACTGTCTGTCTGTGTGTGTGTGTGTGTGTGTGTGTGTGTGTGTGTGTGTGTGTGTGTGGTCTGTTGCAGCTTTACAGCTCATTCAAGTGCTCCAGACTGGTTTTTGATTCTACTTCATCCTTCGATGTTCTGCTTCATCTTTAAAAGTAAAATTAAATAGAGTTTTTTTTTTTTTTTTAACTTGACTTAGCCAACTATTTTGTCAAGTACTGACAACCACACTTCAGCTTTTAATGTGTACTAAATGTGCAATGTCAAAAGATTCATATCAATATTTAAGGTTAAATGTTTACAAACCTACTTTTACATCCTATATTTAACAGTAATCTTTGGTTGTGGTATATACTAGTTTGTGTCTATTTTTCTTTACAAATATATTCCCCACCTCTTGTAATGTTTTAGATCATTTATTTCAAATTAAACCGTACTAAGATACTGTGTGTGTGTGTGTGTGTGTGTGTGTGTGTGTGTGCGCGCTCTGTTACAGCTTTACAGCTCATTCAAGTGCTCCAGTCTAGTTTTTGATTCTACATCATCCTTCAATATTCTACTTCATCTCTAAAAGTAAGATTAAATAGTTTTAAACTTGATTTAACCAACTAGTTTGTCAAATACTGACAACGATCCACACTTCAGCTTTTAACGTGTAATAACTGCAATGTCAAATGATTCATATCAATATTTATAAACCTACTTTTACATCCTACATTTAACAGTAATCTTTGCTATGACATGTCATGAAATTTGTATGAAAATGTGCTTGTGTGATTACAGGTGCTGTGAGAAAAGTCAACACCGATATTTTTTACTTATTTCAATGTTTCTGTCTCACTCTTGTCCTAAGGTTATCATAGTCAGCCGGATGCGGTCCGTATCCAGACCAGATGATGGACCTGCACCCAGAGACGACCACAACGCAGCCCTGAATGTCAGCGAAGACCACGACAAGTGAACATCACGACTGGACAGACATCAGCACAGATCCTCAGCGAAAACCACGATAAACAGACAAGTTCTCTGCACAGACCCCTATATGGCCAGCAATGAACGTGTCAGGCCAGGAGCTGCTAGGACCACAGTGCTATTTTATCATGCTTACAGTCACTGTTAAACCAGTCGTCCACTACTGGCTAAACGGCAGCCCTGCTGGACAGACTACAACTTCTCCTCCGACCAAATGACAGCGTGACGTATCCTGATCTACCAGCAGTAGGAGCTGGATGAAATATTGTGAATGACATCAGTCCACAATCTCACTAGTGATGCAGCCTGAAATCATAATCACACCATCGTTGTTCATTTAACCAGAGGAGAGCTGAGCTGACTGCTCCTGGTTTCTCCCAAGGTGTTTCAGTCACCTGGGTTGGGTTCCACTGTGACCTCTGGATTGCTGATTTTAATACTGATTTCATTGTATTGCATAATGACAAAACTTGAACTGAATTGAGTTGGATTATGATATCACCGTTTTCTCCAGAGCTGCTTTATTGCCGAATCGACTTTGTTTCATAATGTATTAATTTTGCAACATTTTTACTGATACTGAATTTTATTGAAATCAACATCAAGCTGACAAAGTGAATAATGAAACTTTTGTATACTGTAAAATTCCTTATAGCTGAATTGAGCTAATTCATTCGTAAAGATTAACTTTACCAAGTTATCGAACTGAATTTTCTTTTTAGAGGTAAAGTTTTTCATTAAATAAAACAATGTTTTTGTACAATTTGTGGTTGCATTTTATTTTTTTATTTATCTTCATGTAATAATACCTACTTTTTATAGAGCGTGTCATTGTTATTAGCCAAGAAAACTTTAGATTTTTGTCAAGTTTTGAACGATTTTCTGGTTTATTAATATTAATATAGGGAGGCATATGGAATATTTAAGAGCAATATAGTCAACATAATGTTTGTCAGCTCTATTTTAGGTATTTCCATAGCTAGTTTTGTCCAGATTAACCATTTTAAATAAGGTATAAATCCACTTAATGAACGGATCCAGTTCGGATCCGGGCCGGATGAGCTACTTCATGAACGGGTCTGGATCAGTTCCGGTTCGCATCCGTTGCTTCATCAGCGGGTCCGGATCGGATCCGGGCCGGATGAACCGCTTTATTAACGGATACGGATAGGGTCTGGACCGGATCCGGTCCGGATCCGTAATCCTTATCTGTTCCGGATCCGCTGCGCTGTGCAAGTGGACGCTTATTGTGGTACATCCGGGGCGGATCCGCTCCGGAGTCATTTTGCTATCTGGGAATGATTTTTCTAATTCACTATTAATAATGTTTTAATATTTTAAAAATTAAAATGTCTCACTGCTTATTGTAAGTAATAAATAAAATATTATTTTAAAAAAAGCCTTAATTATTAGCAATTATTGACAAATGTGAGCAATTGCTATAATCACTCCTCGTCTAAAACAGATAGATGGCAATTCGCTGTGTAAACTGGATATTAATTTTATACTGCATGTTTCCTTTTGCACAGAGAAAGAACTAAAAGGTATATGTAACTTTGCGATTACGAATGACAGCAATGAAGCCTCGTAATTAAAACGTTTGTTGACCGAATATGCAAAGCTGTTTCTGCCTTCACTTTGCTCAATGTTCTAAACATGAATGAACATATTTCAGCTTGTTAAAACCGAAATGAAGCACATAAAAACTTGATGAATGATCCCTACACTAAGTTCAGCCCCCTTGATTACTACAACTAGCTCAGATAAGCTTTACAGCACGTCCTGTATAGGAATAAGTTTAGTTACAATGACTCTGAAAATGAAGCTTTTCAAGACACTAATTGATGGACTGAAGTCATGTGGATTACTTGTGGATTATTCTGATGTTTTTATCAGCTGTTCGGACTCTCATCTTGATGGCACCCATTCACTGCAGAGGATCCACTGGTGATCAAGTGATGTAATGCTAAATTTCTCCAAATTCGTTCTGATGAAGAAACAAACTCATCTACATCTTGAACAGCCTGAGGGTGAGTAAATTTTAATCACATTTTCATTTTTAGGTGAACTATTCCTTTAAGTCCTCCTTGCGTTATTATTATAAATTTAAATAAAAGTTATTATTATCCAACAGATTTACATTATAAAATAGCAAAAGCATGCCTGATAAAACAGGATTTTCAACAGTTCTAAGCAATCTGGTTTCATAGCGAAAACGTACATGTGGGAACTTTTTCACAAGACACGCAATATATACCAATAAGTGCATTTCACTGCAGTTTCAAACAGAAATGAACACTAGACAGCTCCATATGTTTCACTTTCCGGATGTAACAAGCTTGTTCGGTAGCACAGCCACGTGGAATTGGACTTAGGATGCAGAATCATTGGGTACAAATCCCATCAGATACATGACTCACAATGGAAGAGCTGAAAGATGAGAGATCGAAAAACAAGCTAAAACGGCATGTTTGCAATTGTGTTTACAATTTACATCACATCCGCTTTTGTTTATACTATTGGTTAAGTTTAGGTGTAATGCAGAGGGTACGCTTTTTTAAAACGTCATGGAGCATTAGAGTTATACTGTAGTGCCACTCAACTGACATTTCAAGTCAGAACTGCGGTGACACCTACAAAACCAATGTCACATAAAACGTACCATATGTACCTTCATCTGTTCCGGGGGGAAAAAAACGAACGCTCTTTTAGCGCCACCCAGTGGACATTTCACATCGAAAACCTACATGGCAGTATGTATTTCGCATCTTGCGAAACAGCTCCCAGAGGTATGTTTTTGATTCCCGTAACATGCCATAAACTATAAATGAAAGCTTTCTAAACAAAATCCAAAAATCTCAAATAATAACCTTTAATTCAGATCGCTTAACTTCTTTAATGACAGTCTCTCGTGTTATTCACACTGAATATGAGCAGAGTGCTTATAAAACTAGACAGCTGAGAAATGAAGCATGCCAGGATTTATTGCTATGGTGAGCTGTCATCGCCTACACGAAAACCTACAAATATTCTGCAGGTGTATGAGGCAGCCCTCAGCTCTCAGTTTTATATCTAACAGTCAGGGGACAGGGCAAAATCATCTGCCACTGGATAGGAAAATTCATTTTTTTTAATACAAAGACCTTTGTGGTTGTATTTGACATTTTGTGAGGTGTTTGTTTGTTTGTTTTTATTTCATATCAGATCTAAAATTCAGACGGCAAAACATTCGTGATTTCTTTATCAGGTGCAGTTACATTGAAGTTCGTACAGTAGTTTTGATTATGACTACAAAATGTCACTCTCTGTTTCAGTATATACTAAGTCTCTAACTTTAAAAGAAAGGCATTATGTATGACCTGTGTTCGTCTGTGGAACATAAATTGATATAAAAGTAGTCCATATGGCTTGTAATGTGTTATATTTTCATCAGAAGACTTCTTACCCTCCCACTGTTGCTCTCAAAAATCATTCATTCATTCACAGTCTCATCTGGCACATTAGTTAAAAGATCTAGCTAATCTCATGACGAAAACGTACCTGTGGGAACCTTTTTGCAAGACGCGAAATACGTACCAAATAAGTACATAATAAATAAGTGCTTATCAGTGCAGTTTCCAACAGAAATGAACACAAGAAGCAGTAAAACAGCGAGCACTTGTAATCGTTTTTGTACATAGTTATGATTACAGCTCCATATGTTTCGCTTTCCAGATGTAACAAGTTTGCTCGGTAGCTCAGCCAGCATAGAATTGGACTTAGGATGCAGAATCCTTGGCTACGAATCCCGTCAAAAACATGACTTACGATGAAAGAGCTGAAAGATGAGAGATCGAAAAACAAGCTAAAACGGCATGCTTGCTATAGCATTGTCATTCTATTGGGTATTGTTCATACTATTGGGTAGGTTTAGGTGTAGTGCAGATACGTTACATTATTTTAAAACGTCATGGAGCGTTACAGTTATAGTGCCACTCAACAGACATTTCAAGTCAGAACTGCAGTGACACCTACAAAACCAACATAAAACATACCATATGTACATTCATCTGTTCTGGGGAAAGAACCGAACACTATTTTAGCGCCACACAGTGGACATTTCACTTTGAATATGTCACAAAACATACAGTACATGGCTGCACGTATTTTGCTTCTTGCGAAAAGTTCCCACATGTACGTTTTTGTCATGAGATCAGGTTGGAAAAGGCATGCGAGGATTAATGTCATTTGGCATTATTGACATGTATTTTTAGGGATTAACCACCTTAATGTTTTGCACAAAAAAAAATATCACATGACTTCAGAAGACTTGAAATATGATATGGACCATTTTTATGGTACATTTATGATGCTTTTTCATCATTATGAGCTTAACACCTTGTACTATCTGTATGTTTTTATCATTAAGAACAGCGTGAACATTCTTCAAAATATCTTCTTTTGTGTTCCACAGAAGGAAGTCAATTATACAGATACATGAGCACTTTTAAGCATATAAATCTGCTCATTTACATATCACAACAACAAAAAAGACTTTAATTTGTGTTTAAAATGTCTTTAAGATAGAGGATAGCTCACTTTGCTAATGCAAGCTAAGTTGCCCTATACAATATTCAACTAATTGTTCTTCAAAAATTACTGACACAAATGTCTTTCAGTTGATGCCCCTGAATAATTTCAACCCAGGCTCTTTGGAAAAACACGCCTGTGGTGACATTTCTACAAAATTATATTCTTTATACATTTCATGACACATTTACACTGTAATGTACAGTAAGTGAGGCTGTTAGGTTTTATCTGAAACAGATGAACGTGAATGGCAACTTTGGTTGTTGAATATATCACAGCAGTTAGGAAAATAAAATGCCACTAAAAGGTTAATAGTGCTCTAGTGCCTTTAATAATAACATAGCACTAAACCCTACTTTAAACCTAACCGATAGTGTTAACTAAAGCAAACATAACTTAAAAACACATTTGCTAAAGCAACCATGCCATTTTATCTCGTTATTACAAGTCTGAGCTCTTAATAATGACTCTTGTTTCACAGGATTCATAGCCTAGCGCTTTGGATCGCAAGTGCATTAGCTGTACCAGGTGAGTTACAGAGCAAGTTTACTACAGCAGAAAATAGATGCATATGTGACGCAATTGTCAAAATGGATTAGTTTACAACTCATGCACTATGGTAATAATGTTTTGAGATTATAACATGGTAGTACATAATCTGCTTAGATAATTATTTGCCTGAAAAGCAAAAAAAAAATAAAAAAAAGCTGTTGGTGTTTTACTGCCGCTAGTGTTCATTTCAGCTAAAAACTGCAGTGAATTAAATTAATAGGTAAGTTTTTGCGATAGAGAAGCTGCACCACTTAATCATTTACTTGTTTATATATTTAATGCTATTAAAGATAATATTTATCATACTTCTGATAACATTTAGAGGGTTAAATGACAAACCATGTATCAGATATTATCAATAACCTATGAGAAAAACACCAAAGCTTAATCTCCACAACCCAGCAGGACAGTCCTCTTCTGATTCATAACCTCAAATTGGAAACTACAGAAACTGACTCATCGTTATTAAGACACCGTTGGAAAAACAACACTCGCTCAGTACAGCAGGTCGAGACAGAACAGAGAGCTGTTGTAAAGGCACTGAACTGGGTGTTGCTTGTTAGTGATAAGATGCTGGATGTGATTTGATGGCGTACAGAAGAAGAAGAACAGACAGCAGTTTGACTGCACACTGCTGCAGGGAGAGTCAACACGCCTGATTGGACAACAACACCAGAGATGAAACCATAGCAATGCAAACTGGGAGAACTCATGGTGTGTGTGTGTGTGTGTGTGTGTGTGTGTGTGTGTGTGTGTGTGTGTGTGCACACACCTCTCTCCACTGTTTGGTCTCCACACCCTGAGTGTACAAGACGCACACTGTGAAAAGAGGCAAAAATAGCAAAAATTAGTGCTACACTCTCAGAAAAAAGGTGAAGCTGTGATTGGGGCGATACCCTTTCACATAGTGATGCACTGAAATGAAAATTCTGGGCTGAAACGGAAACTAAAACTGAAAATTAAGAATGCACTTGGCCAAAAACCAAAATTGAAAATATTATTTGTACATACATTTAAACTGCTCATGAGGCAGTTTTTATATAAATAAGAAAATTATGTTTCTACTTCTAATTTGTTGTTGAAATACAAACATTTAAACAGTGGCTGTAATAAAAGCTTTTCTAGCCAATTTTTCTCAAATATACATTAAATAATGATAATTTAATAAAATGTAATTAATTTGCTGATTATACAGGTGCATCTCAATAAATTAGAATGTCGTGGAAAAGTTCATTCATTTTAGTAATTCAACTCATAGTGTGAATCTCGTGTATTAAATAAATTCAATGCACACAGACTGAAGTAGTTTAAGCCTTTGGTTCTTTTAATTGTGATGATTTTGGCTCACATTTAACAAAAACCCACCAATTCACTATCTCAACAAATTAGAATACTTCATAAGACCAATAAAAAAAAATATTTTTAGTGAATCGTTGGCCTTCTGGAAAGTATGTTAATTTACTGTATATGTACTCAATACTTGGTAGGGGCTCCTTTTGCTTTAATTACCGCCTCAATTTGGCGTGGCATGGGGAGGTGATCAGTTTGTGGCACTGCTGAGGTGGTATGGAAGCCCAGGTTTCTTTGACAGTGGCCTCATCTGCATTTTTTTGGTCTCTTGTTTCTCATTTTCCTCTTGACAATACCCCATAAATTCTCTATGGGGTTCAGGTCTGGTGAGTTTGCTGGCCAGTCAAGCACACCAACACCATGGTCATTTAACCAACTTTTGGTGCTTTTGGCAGTGTGGGCAGGTGCCAAATCCTGCTGGAAAATGAAATCAGCATCTTTAAAAAGCTGGTCAGCAGAAGGAAGCATGAGGTGCTCCAAAATTTCTTGGTAAACGGGTGCAGTGACTTTGGTTTTCAAAAATCACAATGGACCAACACCAGCAGAAGACATTGCACCCCAAATCATTACAGACTGTGGAAACTTAACACTGGACTTCAAGCAACTTGGGCTATGAGCTTCTCCACCCTTCCTCCAGACTCTAGGACCTTGGTTTCCAAATAAAATACAAAACTTGCTCTCATCTGAAAAGAGGACTTTGGACCTCTGGGCAACAGTCCAGTTCTTCTTCTCCTTAGCCCAGGTAAGACGCCTCTGACGTTGTCTGTGGTTCAGGAGTGGCTTAACAAGAGCAATACGACAACTGTAGCCAAATTCCTTGACACGTCTGTGTGTGGTGGCTCTTGATGCCTTGACCCCAGCCTCAGTCCATTTCTTGTGAAGTTCACCCAAATTCTTGAATCGATTTTGCTTGACAATCCTCATAAGGCTGCGGTTCTCTCGGTTGGTTGTGCATCTTTTTCTTCGACACTTTTTCCTTCCACTCAACTTTCTGTTAACATGCTTGGATTCAGCACTCTGTGAACAACCAGCTTCTTTGGCAGTGAATGTTTGTGGCTTACCCTCCTTGTGAAGGGTGTCAATGATTGTCTTCTGGACAACTGTCAGATCAGCAGTCTTCCCCATGATTGTGTAGCCTAGTAAACCAAACTGAGAGACCATTTTGAAGGCTCAGGAAAGCTTTGCAGGTGTTTTGAGTTGATTAGCTGATTGGCATGTCACCATATTCTAATTTGTTGAGATAGTGAATTGGTGGGTTTTTGTTAAATGTGAGCCAAAATCATCACAATTAAAAGAACCAAAGACTTAAACTACTTCAGTCTGTGTGCACTGAATTTATTTAATACACGAGTTTCACAATTTGAGTTGAATTACTGAAATAAATGAACTTTTCCACGACATTCAAATTTATTGAGATGCACCTGTATTTAGCACACTGTTACTTTCTAGAGTTATTTTGACTAGCTGAATAGAGATTATGGACAATGAATGCCTTTTCTGAGGTAACTGTAAGGTCATGAGACATTGTTTACAAGCTGTTTTATTGACGTCTTTCTGTGGTTGAAACACTGATTGAGCAATTACATGAGACGTGATACATTTCTATTAAGTTGTACGGTTTAGTTTTCCAACAGCTTCTGATGTTCATTATATTTATTTCTTGCTATAACTAGTAATAAAGAGGAAGAGATGATCGGTTCACATGTCGCTTAAACTGAGGCGCTACAGCAATCTGTCAAGTCACATTTAAAGAGCATCAAAACCTCATCTTGTTTGTATTTCATGATAAAATTGACAGAATTTAAAAGCTGAGACTTTGTGACGAATAATGTTTAGTGAAGTTCATGCATCAATAGAAAACACATATTAAAATAATAATATGTACTTTGAAAGTACTAATATGTACCATTTAGGGGAAAATATGGTACAAAGATGTACCTTTTAGCTTTTGTACCTCTGTGTCCTTCCCCAGTGACAGCTTTGTAATTAATTGTGATCTTCTCAAAAGAAACATTCCAAATCTGAAACTATTTGAAAGTCTTGTGTGACAAACAGACAAAAAATTGTCATTATTCATTGAAAATCTCCAGTCCATTCAAATATATCACTTTAAAATGCAACACATCAGTGATATCATTAACAAACAATGGTGAGGGTAAATGTTACTGTTTTGGTAATGATTCGATTACGTTTGAGGAAGAAGTATTTGGAAATCCAAAGTGGAATTCTGTTGCCCAATGCTGGGATCATTTCAACAATAAACATTAAAGGTGAAAAAATATGTGGTAACATAAATACATTAATTTCTTTCTCTATTCATTTCTATTTTTATATTACACCACTGACAAAATTTGCAATGTGCTTCTGTATGGCACTTTCCATATTTCTGTATGGCACTGATCCATATTTATGTTCATTACGTAGCCATTATGATTTCAAAACATATTTAAACATTTCTCTTTTGTGTTTCACCAAAGAAAGAAAATCATACTGGTTTGAAATAATGTGAGGGTGAGCTGAATTTTTAATTGGGTGAACTATTTCAGTATTTTAACTCCTAGCAGATGAGAAGTAAAGAGATATTTCTTTCAGAAAGGAGAGAAATTCACTTAGTTAAAATGCTGAAACTCTATCCACCTCTTTGTTTTCTCCCTCTCTCTTTTTCAGCTCAATCTGTCAGTTCTCTTCAAAGGGTCTCTATGAAACTTGCTGCCATTGCGCATTTGAGTTCATGTTTCATTCAGGTTCGTTGGAGTCATGCAGAGCATTGTAGATGAGAAGAACTCATCAGAATCACGTTGATGTTTGATGAAAGGCGAAAGACAAGAGATTACAGAGAAAACGAGTGGGGGTCCCTAATTAATGCAGAAAGAGTATAAAATGAAGAGACGATAGCTTCTATTGGCTGTACTCACGTGGATCAGATTTGGAGAACGTGTCTCTGTCTAAAAGATTCCTGCGGAGAAAGAAAAAAAAACAAGATCAGTATAATTCTGACGGCACGATTAAACGCTATCAGTGACACATTGACATATGAAGCTTTATTGAAGAGGCTTTTTGACAGTTTCATTAAACTGGCTTATTAGAATTCCACAAAAGCAGATATCAGGATAAAGGTTCAAGATGACATCAAGAAATGCTCCCAAAAAAATACTAAGGGGATTTTCACATTTAAACCCTGCATGAGTAACATCAGATTTGTCATTTCAACTACTGTAGAAGGGGTTATCGCTGCTCAGAAACAAAATTTCACTTCAACATCTAAGGTAAAGTTCTATCTTCTGAAACAATATGTTTCAAAAGACACAGAGCAGCTTTATGTAGCAGCTAAACTATTAAAACATTCTGTTAATTGAAAATAAAATAAAATAAAATAAAAAATGTTAATTCTTAAACTAAACAACAGTTATAAATGTTGCCTTGGTGTCATGAATCCTGTCCGTGATCTTTCACCTGCTCACCACCAGAGGCCGCCTTCCGATTACATAGACATTCACACCACACAGACTGTTACATGCCACTCCATCAAAGACTTCATTTCCCATAATCCTTTGCCCAGTCTCATCAGCACTCACTGTTTTCACCTGTGTCTCATTTACCCTGTCTGCTCACGCTATATAAGCCTGGTTTAGTTTGTCATTCTTTGTGAAGTATTGTTAATTGTTATACTGCATTTCTGAGCATTCTCCCTGGATTTATGCCTCTTGGTTTTTTTTTTTTTTTTTTTGATCTTTTGCCTGTTTTTTGGATTTACCCTTTGCCTGAGTTTCCTGCCTTGTCTATTGTTTGGATTGCCTGCCTGTGTTTTGACCTGTTGCCTGTATTTTGGATCACGTCTCTGGTTTGTCCCAATAAAGCTGCATTTGGATCTCTAACCTCTCAAGTCTCAGAGCGGTACGTTACACTTGGTAAGTACTGAAAAAAGCTTAAAATGAAGCATTAAAATTACTAACTGGAAATAAAATAAGCTAAAACTACAAGTGAAATAAAAATAAATGAAACCTAAACTGTAACAGTTAAGAGAAAGAAAGAAAGAGAGCACTTAAAATGACAAAAAAAATAAGCAAAATTAAAATAATCCAAAATATTAACAAAAAAAAATAGTACATATATACAGTATATGTACATACAGTCAGGTCCATAAATATTGGGATATCAACACAATTCTAACATTTTTGGCTCTATACACCACCACAATGGATTTCAAATGAAATGAACAAGATGTGCTTTAACTGCAGACTGTCAGCTTTAATTTGAGGGTATTTACATCCAAATCAGGTGAACGGTGTAGGAATTACAACAGTTTGCATATGTGCCTCCAACTTGTTAAGGGACCAAAAGTAATGGGACAGAATAATAATCATAAATCAAACTTTCACTTTTTAATACTTTGACTGCAAAGGATTTGCAACAATTACAGCCTGAAGTCTGGAACGCATAGACATCACCAGACGCTGGGTTTCATCCCTGGTGATGCTCTGCCAGGCCTCTACTGCAACCGTCTTCAGTTCCTGCTTGTTCTTGGGGCATTTTCCCTTCAGTTTTGTCTTCAGCAAGTGAAATGCATGCTCAATCGGATTCAGGTCAGGTGATTGACTTGGCCATTGCATAACAGTCCACTTCTTTCCCTTCAAAAACTCTTTGGTTGCTTTTGCAGTATGCTTTGGGTCATTGTCCATCTGCAATGTGAAGCGCCGTCAAATGAGTTCTGAAGCATTTGGCTGAATATGAGCAGATAATATTGCCCGAAACACTTCAGAATTCATCCTGCTGCTTTTGTCAGCAGTCACATCAATGAATACCAGAGAACCAGTTCCACTGGCACCCATACATGCCCACGCCATGACATTACCACCACCATGCTTCACTGATGAGGTGGGATGCTTAGGATCATGAGCAGTTCCTTTCCTTCTCCATGCTCTTCTCTTCCCATCACTCTGGCACAAGTTGATCTTGGTCTCATCTGTCCATAGGATGTTGTTCCAGAATTGTGAAGGCTTTTTTAGATGTCGTTTGGCAAACTCTAATCTGGCCTTCCTGTTTTTGAGGCTCACCAATGGTTTACATCTTGTGGTGAACCCTCTGTATTCACTCTGGTGAAGTCTTCTCTTGATTGTTGACTTTGACACACATACACCTGCCTCCTGGAGAGTGTTCTTGATCTGGCCAACTGTTGTGAAGGGTGTTTTCTTCACCAGGGAAAGAATTCTTCGGTCATCCACCACAGTTGTTTTCCGTGGTCTTCCGGGTCTTTTGGTGTTGCTGAGCTCACCGGTGCGTTCCTTCATTTTAAGAATGTGTTCCAAACAGTTGTTTTGGCCACGCCTAATGTTTTTTCTATCTCTCTGATGGGTTTGTTTTGTTTTTTCAGCCTAATGATGGCTTGCTTCACTGATAGTGACAGCTCTTTGGATCTCATCTTGACAGTTGACCGCAACAGATTCCAAATCCAAATAGCACACTTGAAATGAACTCTGGACCTTTTATCTGCTCATTGTAATTGGGATAATGAGGGACACACCTGGCCATGGAACAGCTGAGAAGCCAATTGTCCCATTACTCTTGGTCCCTTAACAAGTGGGAGGCACATATGCAAACTGTTGTAATTCCTACACCGTTCACCTGATTTGGATGTAAATACCCTCAAATTAAAGCTGACAGTCTGCAGTTAAAGCACATCTTGATCTTCAATTCATTTGAAATCCATTGTGGTGGTGTAAAGAGCCAAAAATGTTAGAATTGTGTCGATGTCCCAATATTTATGGACCTGACTGTATATAATTATTTGATTTAAAAAAAAGATTACATTTTTAATTAAAATCTTAAAGCATGAAAATAAGAATAGTTTTATACATGTACTTTAAAATATTGAAACCTAAACCTGCGCAAATCTATAATAAAAAAAAACTATATATATTATAAAAAAAATTAAATGTATGTTTATTTATTTCAGTAATTCAACTCATATTGTGAAACTCGTGTATTAAATAAATTCAGTGCACACAGACCGAAGTAGTTTAAGTCTTTGGTTCTTTTAATTGTGGTGATTTTGGCTCACATTTAACAAAAACCCACCAATTCACTATCTCAACAAATTAGAATACTTCATAAGACCAATAAAAAAAACATTTTTAGTGAATTGTTGGCCTTCTGGAAAGTATGTTCATTTACTGTATATGTACTCAATACTTGGTAGGGGCTCCTTTTGCTTTAATTACTGCCTCAATTCAGCGTGGCATGGGGGTGATCAGTTTGTGGCACTGTTGAGGTGGTATGGAAACCCAGGTTTCTTTGACAGTGGCCTTCAGCTCATCTGCATTCTTTTGGTCTCTTGTTTCTCATTTTTTTTTTCCTCTTGACAATACCCCATAGATTCTCTATGGGGTTCAGGTCTGGTGAGCTTGCTTGCTGGCCAGTCAAGTACACCAACACCATGGTCATTTAACCAACTTTTGGTGCTTTTGGCAGTGTGGGCAGGTGCCAAATCCTGCGGGAAAATGAAATCAGCATCTTTAAAAAGCTGGTCAGCAGAAGGAAGCATGAAATGCTCCGAAATTTCTTGGTAAACGGGTACAGTGACCATTGTGCAGAGAAAAACACAATGGACCAACACCAGCAGATGACATTGCACCCCAAATCATCACAGACTGTGGTCACTGGACTTCAAGCAACTTGGGCTATGAGCTTCTCCACCCTTCCTCCAGACTCTAGGACCTTGGTTTCCAAATGAAATACAAAACTTGCTCTCATCTGAAAAGAGGACTTTGGACCACTGGGCAACAGTCCAGTTCTTCTCCTTAGCCCAGGTAAGATGCCTCTGATGTTGTCTGTGGTTCAGGAGTGGCTTAACAAGAGGAATCCGAGAACTGTAGCCAAATTCCTTGACGCGTCTGTGTGTGGTGGCTCTGGATGCCTTGACCCCAGCCTCAGTCCATTCCTTGTGAAGTTCACCCAAATTCTTGAATCGATTTTGCTTCCGCACTTTTTCCTTCCACTCAACTTTCTGTTAACATGCTTGGATACAGCACTCTGTGAACAGCCAGCTTCTTTGGCAATGAATGTTTGTGGCTTACCTTCCTAGTGAAGGGTGTCAATGATTGTCTTCTGGACAACTGTCAGATCAGCAGTCTTCCCCATGATTGTGTAGCCTAGTGAACCAAACTGAGAGACCATTTTGAAGGCTCAGGAAACCTTTGCAGGTGTTTTGCGTTAATTAGCTGATTGGCATGTCACCATATTCTAATTTGTTGAGATAGTGAATTGGTGGGTTTTTGTTAAATGTGAGCCAAAATCATCACAATTAAAAGAACCAAAGACTTAAACTACTTAATTCTGTGTGCACTGAATTTATAAGAACCCATGGTGACGTGGTTGTCACAAACACTGGTGATTATCTGGAAAGGTCTTTTTTAAAGCATTATCCCTCACTTTCAACTCAGGAAGTCCCTAAGTGACATAGTGTGGACTTTTGTTGCCATGGCAACATTTCCAAAATGGTGTCCTGTCTGGTTAGCACATGTTACAGTGTCAGTAATTTTTAAAACCCTTTTTTTTTTTACAAAAGGTATGTTTCAACCCATGCAACAATTCTAATGTTTTAATAACATATCCTAGATTACTCTTAACCTGATTTTAATACATTTCTTGAACAAATTGATATAAAACAAGTTACGAAGATATTGTGGTGACATATGTCACATCAGGCTGTTAACCTTAAAACAGTAGGTGGAATTTTGATGTGACGTATTTGTCACATTAAGAAAAATGGTAAAAATGTTAATGAGCTGCTCAGTTAATTTAGCTGATTCAATTATTTTAGTGTTATACAGTATATTCTCTGATGCTCATTTCAAAGCATATTTTAACAAATCTACGTGCATGTTTAACATGTTGACCTCCAGTGTAAGGTAGTTATTTATTTTTATTCAGTTTGCACATTTTCAAGTTTCTGGTTAATTTCTGGTTAAACCATATACCTGAAAAGGTATAATTTTGATATGTTACAAAAGAGTTGTTGTAAAATTTAATAATCACAGTTATGTGGTTTTGAAATTTGTTGTGGCAAAGCAAATAAAATGCAAAAACTATATTACTTCTGAAAAAGTTTTGTTTTATCTTCCCAGAAAAGTAATCATTTTGATATATGTTGTGGAAAAGCAAATAAACAGAAAAAAACTGTTATTTAGCAAAAAAAAAAATATATAAAGTGTTTTTTTTTTTTTCTTTTTTTCAATTGAGCAATAAACGCCCAATGTGACATATGTAACATGAAAAATTTATCATAAACGCCCAATGTCAATGTTATAATATGTCACATTACAGATCTTTCACAAGGAGGGGTTGTATTTCAAAAACAACTGCAGAAACATGTTATAAGTGGTCCATTTGGTCTGTTTTATATGCCCCATAATTTTCTTATAAGGAGAAATTGGTCTGGGTTCTTATGGGTTGGTTCACGAGTTTCACAATTTGAGTTGAATTACTGAAATAAATGAACTTTTCCACGACATTCTAATTTATTGAGATGCACCTGTGTGTGTGTGTGTGTGTGTGTGTGTATATATAGATCTATATATCTTGTGCTCTATATTACAAGTCTTCTGAAAGCATGTGCTAAATTTGTGTGAAGAACAGACCACAATTTACCTTGAAAATGTTCCAATTCCTTGTATGTTCCAAATCATATGATGACACATGAGAATGTTTAAGTAAACTACTCCATAAAAGTAAAATGATTTTCTTTTAAAGTGATCTGAAGGCATACGCTGCTCTCCAGATATGAGGACACTTGATCAGCTGTGGTAAACTCTGAACACAGATATTGATTCCAGCGCTAGAGTTTCACTTCTGTTGATATGAGCTGTGTGCCTCACTCCCAGTGGCACGACTGTCAACACATCTCAACATCTAAATCAGAAATGGCATTTCTATTATGAGGATTACACACACATACCCCCACACACACTCAGGATGGACTCAGGCAGAATAGATGATCAGAGGGAAATGTGTGGTTTTTCTCTCACTAACAAAGCAGCTGTGATTTATAGGTTCCCTCAGCAGCCGCCTGGAAAGGCCCTCACCCTACATGTTTCTGCTTCACCTCATCTACAGCAACCTGCTCATAATCCTCTCGTTTTCCTTAATCAACCATGTTTATGCCCACTGCAGATGATAATTACCATGTTGGCCTGAGCCATCTTGTTTCATTTATGGTTACTTTTTCCGATTTATATTTTTATAGTATAAACTAAATTGATCTAGCGTATATTTATTATAACTACTGTATTTATAGCTTATTTTACACTCCACAGTTAATGCAGGTGAATTCCAGTTTCACCTACTCATACTTTTTGAGCAAATTATTTTAACTTTTATTTTTTTTTTTTTAATTTGCTGTACAAACTCTGATTAAATTAAAATAAAATAAGTACAATTATTAAAATAATGAAAATAAATTATATGAATAAACATACAAGATATTAATAGATAAAAATAAAATAATATTATTAAAATGTCAAAAAGTGGCATTGTTAAAAACAAATAAATAAAATGCGTAAAAATTTTTTAAAAAAGATATGTATTTATATATGTTATATATATATATATATTTTCACACCCATCATCCTCGGGTGTTACGTTGTTGTTGTTGTTGTTTTTTTTTTTTTTTTAAATAACTGCGAAGTTAGGAAGTTATTACTTCCTTGAACATTGTATATCCCAGTGTTTCGGTTAGCCAGCAAATACTGTTTTTTGTTGTTGTTGGTTGGTTGGTTGGTTGTTTGTTTGTTTGTTTGTTTGTTTGGTAGAAACAAAAATAAGGAAACATACTTTAGACAAATTACTGTACACATTTGCACAGCTAAATAAGTTCATTTATAAATAAAGTTTAAATAAGGCATTTGACGTGAGACAAATGCTTTGAGGCTCTTTTTATTGCCTTTATTTAACCAGGAAAGAACCTCACTGAGATTAAAAATATCTTTTCCAGGAGTGTCCTGGCCAAGATAGGCGGCCCAGTTATACAAATACACGTACGACAAAGAACAATACATCATAATAAAATATTACAGCATTAGAAGCATTTGCAAATCACTAAATCATTTTCTATTGCACGCAAAAGTGTTTTAAATTTACTAAGAGACACCAACTGATTAAGCTGCACCAACTTTTTCATGCTACCCAACAAAATCTCTATCTAAATAACAGCACAACTATATTTTTATTAAGACTATTGTTTATTATACTGGTCTAAAGCCACAAGATTCTGCACCAATCAATTTTCCCAAATTTCACAAAGTGACTGCTACATAGCTAGCTGTCAACAGCCGAACAGAGAACATGAATGATCATGATGAAGCTGGGGAAATGTTCTATTTGTCCAGTGAATTTCGCAGTGTCACAGGCCAGACAGGTGATAATTTTGTTGCAGATTAACTGAATGGCGCTGTGGTGTAATGAACTGCTGTCAGTAACATCAATTACAGAAGCAAAAATATGTCTGTAAGATAAAAGACTCTTTAAAAAAAATGGCAGAGACCACAGAGCAAACTGGACTGGGAAAATGGGCATGACCCAATTTACTGTATTTTGAACTTTAAAGGCACTTATATTTGTAGAGTTTATTTTAAGCCACTTACGATCAAGAGATGCTTTTTCCAGTGAATAACTCAAACTCATACTGTAATTATGTATATATTTCCATTTCATAACAGTTTGTCATAACCATGTAATACAGAAACATTCCAAAGCTATAACTAGAAAAATGTGTGTGCTTGCGTGTCAAATGAACAGAAAGCAAAAGAGAAATGAGTGCAATAAATTGTATTTGAATAACTCCAACTATATCTTCGAATATTAATAAAGAGAACTTTACATTTAGGTCTTACTGGGAAAATAAATGACAGAAACATGTTAATGTATTCAGAGGACTGAACGTGTGTGTTCTTACAGAACATTTTATCTCTTACCTGATAAAACTTATTACTGCTTATCATATTCCTTATTACATAGAATTGGCTATCATGTTGATGCTTACATAGTTTGTATGTGTTTGCATAGTACATGGAGCCAAAATATAACAAGACAAGCCAGAATACTATAGCGCAACAATTAAATATGTCTACGCTAACAACTCAGTCATTTTCTGAACATCCTAACCATCCAGATTGGTGAACGGCAGGATGAGTAGCATGATGTTGACCCTGAGCCATCTGAGAGTGTTGCGTCACCTGCAAGAAGCAGAAAACTGTATATTTTTGACAGATTGTTCGGTAAACTCTTGTACGTATTGATTGGCAACAAAATTTCTTAGCGGAAACTTTAGGGCTCTTTATAAAGTGAAACACTTTAATTAGGAAGGAATATAGGAGTAGCATCCTACAAGAATAAGAGGGTAAAAAAATACAATTTGGTACAGTAGTCTTTCTATGTTGATTTTTTTTTTTTTTTTTTTGTGTGCAACCTGGAAAAAAAGCATATCTAATGCAGCATTTCATTTACACAGAACCAAACCCAAACCTAATCTTACCTAAAACTTTCACATGATTCTTTAGCAGGCTTGCAAGCAATGCAATATCCTTCAGAAAATGCCAAACTATTTTTTCTTTTTCACTCAGTCTGGATTTCTAATATGGAAATGAATCTGCCCTGCTCTTTCATAAACGGTTGCTCAGAGGCCAAATGTCAGCGACATTATTACTTTTCTCGCATGCAAAATAAATGCAGATGACAGAAGAGGTTTAGCGAAACATTTAGAGATCTGTGTGACTAAATTTTTGAACTCATCATCATCCATAACACTCATCCCTGTTTATGCTTAGTATATTTAACATGAAAATAAGAAATGCCCATGGCGTTCCCATTAAGATACAGAGTTAAAATTTATGCAAATGAGCATTTGACTACCAACAGCAGTGTAGAGAGTTATGTTCATGTGATCCGCTGCTAGATACAAGAATGGGGTCAATGACAATTCAGAATGATTACAAAGAAAAGAATTAATGAGTTTAAAACATGCAAAATTCTTAGAAATGTACTCTTTGTATTCATGTTGGTTTAATATGGTGTTAAATACAGTATATACCATATTTTGAGAAAAGTTACAATCAAATGACTCTAAATATGTCATGTGGTGTAGCCAAGTAATAAAATATATTTCAAAGGGGTTTTAGCCATTCATTTACGCAATAACAGCATTTTAGGGGCCTAAAAAGCCGAACCTTTTTAAAAAGGGTTTCAAAGTGCAAGTTTTTGAAAACTATTGCATTATCGTCTCTGTGTAAACTACAAAAATACGAACATGTGAAAACTGTTGTGCGCATGCATATTATGTGTTCAGTCTATAGCGTGAGTACTTGACAACCATAATTCAGCATTTTTAGCCATTTTCATGGATTCCGTATGAGCAGATTGTTTTGACAACATTGTCATCTGTATGCAAAACTTTTAAAAGAAAAACTTTTATTCTACTAACCCTAACCGCAACCTAACAATCTGCTAACACTCTAATGTTCTAGGAACTAGCCGGCAGGGTCATTCCTTGACAACCAATTTCCCCCTCGGGCCATTTTCCTAGTTGCATTCGCACCGGCAGCAGGAACTCCGAAGCTGCCGACAGCGACATCTTTATTCTCGACATTTACAAACGTCAACAATCAGTGAATGGAGGACGCCGCGATCTGAGCTGTTTTTGTTGTGTCGTGAATTTTCTGATAATGGAGATGGAATGTAAACACCCAATTTACGCAATTAAAAGAGCATGAAAATCTGACTAAATCTCCTATGACAACGAAGTTTTACATATCATCGATGCTGAAAAAAGAACATAATGCTGCAGGTAGCTAAATGCCGTTAATGCTGCTGTTTTCCATGTTCATGGAGTAATTGTTTAAATGGCTTTTTAAAAATGCCGGCTAGTCAATGTTTCGTATGCGTTTGGCCAATCAGCGTACACTTACGTCACCGGTAGTCCTATAGACTAGTTTATACTGTTTTAGACCCTACTCTGAAGTAGGAGCTAATTTAGTTCCCTCAAACAGAGTTCCTAGAAGCAAATACGTTCCTAGTTCCTGTGGTGCAAACACACCAAAAAGAGGGGAATTTCGCCTAATAGTTCTAGGAACTATAAAAAGGTTCCTCCGGTGCAAAAACCCCTATAGTTACTTATAGAGAAATGTTACTTAAAGTTACTTACAGTTAGTAGAATATCTAAAGTGGACTATCAGGGAAAAAATGTGTAACTGTTTTTGTTTTTTTACAAATGAGTCACACCACATTACATTTTACAAGCTGTAAATCTAATCTGTCTAATTTTAGTCTAAGTCTAATTTTGCCTTGCCATGAAAATAGCAAATGATTTGATATTTTAAGAAACTTAATGAACTTGTGTCACAGTCATGAGGATCTAAGGATCGTTTCTATGTCACATTCTCCCAACCCCACAGTCATAAACGTAACTTTAACCAAGTGTTTACATGTAAACATGTCACTATCTCCAATTTCAACAAATTTGAGAAATAAGGAGACTTCAATAGAGCATTCAAAGAATTTTGATAATAACGTGTGAAACGTTGTGCATGTGTCCAAAAAGCCTGTTGAAAAAGCATGAAGCAGGTGTGGATGATTAGGCTATGTTTGCAAATTACGCTCTTTGTTTGGTGAGGTTAATTTCAATTACTCATCCACTTTTCGACAGCCCAAAATGTAATTAACTTTAAGTATTATCCTCTGCATATGAAAGAGCAAATAATCAGCCTGATTGTCTCCGTCACGCTTGTTGAAAGACATTGTGAGGGCTCGCACAAAAAAGCAGAGGATTTTTCAGAAAATAACCAAAAACCTTCCATTTGTTTTGCTGAAACTATAAAACTCTTGTTAATCATATCTAGCATCATTCAAGCATTCAAGACCATATAAAACACATTTTTAAGTAACACCCTCCCAAGGGTGAACAGCTATACTATATCATAGTGATGGCTCAGCATGAGTACCTGCCATTCTTCATTAATTGCTAACTCTATGACAGCAAGTGCCATCATTAAACTCTATTCATGTCCTTGTCATCACACCTACTGAAAATCAGAATATCTTGTCCAAAGCTCAGCAAAGGTTCCTTTCTCTCACTCCAGGCTCCGAGGAATCCTACTGGAGGTTTAATTATAGCCTTTAAGAGCTGCAAGATGAAGCTGAATCTGTTATGAGTATCACTCTGAACCCCCTGTGTCTCGAGAGCAGGGAACCAGTCCACCTTGTTTCCTTCTTTCTGTGTCAATCCTTCTTTCTCCAGTGAAATTTATATATCCCAGTTCAATACTCGGTGACCCTGAGAAATGTGCTGTTGAGGTCAACAGAGAATTCATTAAAGATTAATCAAAAATGTTGTTTCATTTCGGAAAGGTTATCTGAGAGCTGTGTGGATGGACACGGGCTACTCAGACACGTCTGGAGTAGAAGGATTGCGAGTTCCTGTGGCAATGGAAATGATTGTATTGTTGAGTGTGACATGGTGTGATTATATCACAGTGCTATAAAGGTTAAGCAGGTTCTTGTGACTTTAAAGATCAATGAACAGTTTCCTTTCTCTGGTAATGTGAAGGAGAGCCTGGGCTAAAAGGGACATTCAACATAATATATACCTGTGCTGATCCCTGTACTGAACTGGCATTCTGTGTTTCTGTCACATGCATTGTAGATGTACAATAATACACTTGGCTCCGCAGATGGCTGCCTCGGTGTGTTGGTGCGCTTTGTATTGTGTTGTTTTGTTTGTTAAAACGGTCTTTTGTGATGATACATTGAGCTCGTACACCAGAGAAGAGCTCATGAACATTAGAGCTACAGTCCCTATGGATTTATGTCCCATTTTCATCGATACATCCGTGAATTTCTTGGACATTTTGGTCAAAGGTGTGCTTACCTTTACGTATGCAGTGAAACGCCAGAGGAGAGGGAAGCGTGCCGGTGCACTTGTGCGCCTCCGCCGACGCGGACATCGTACACCGCTACCAGGAATATTTCTTTCCAATGTGCGTTCACTGTGCAACAAAATGGACGAACTTCAGCTACTGGTAGGAAAAAACAGAGACTTTTCTTTGTCCTCAGTCTTGTGCTTCACTGAAACGTGGCTGTGTGGGCTGATACCAGACTCTGCACTGCAGCTGGCAGGATTCCGACTCTTCAGAGCGGATCGCCATGCGGAACTTTCAGGTAAGGCAAAAGGTGGAGGAATCTGTTTTTATACTAACAGTGGATGGTGCAATGATGTGACAGTGATTCAGCAGTACTGTTCTCCTGATCTTGAGTCACTTTTCATCAACTGCAAGCCCTTTTACTCCCCACAAGAATTCGCTTCATTCATACTGGTCGGTGTGTACATTCCACCGCAAGCAAACGTGCAGGACACACAGCGTACGCTTGCTGAACAGATATTGTGCGTGGAGCGCACGTACCCGGACTCTTTTGTTATTGCCCTTGGTGATTTTAACAAAGGAAATCTCACAAGTGAACTCCCCAAATACAGACAATCTATTAAATGTCCCACCAGAGAGAAGAACACTCTGGATCACTGCTATACTACAGTAAGCAGTGTCTATCACGCTGTCCCACGAGCTTCACTGGGCCACTCTGACCATGTAATGGTCCATCTGATTCCTGCATATAGGCAGAAATTAAAGCTTTCCAAACCTGTTGTGAGGACATCAAAGCAGTGGACAAGAAAAACTGTGAGGAATCTTCAGGCATGCTTGGACTGTACTGATTGGGATGTATTTAGGACTGATACCAACAACCTGGATGAGTATACAGAGGCTGTGACATCGTACATAAGCTTCTGTGAAGATAGCTGTGTTCCATCACGTACCAGGGTGAGTTATAACAATGACAAACCCTGGTTCACAGCCAGACTCAGACAGCTAAGGCTAGAGAAGGATGCTGTATTTAAAAGTGGGGATAAAATCAGGTTTAAAGAGTCTAAATACAAGTTTAGCAAGGCGGTGAGAGAAGCTAAACAACTGTACTCTGAGAAACTACAACAGCAATTTTCAGCTAATGACCCTACTTCTGTCTGGAAAGGACTCAGACAGACCACAAACTGCAAACCTAAAGCCCCCCACTCTGCTAACGACCAACAACTGGCCAACAACCTGAATGAGTTTTACTGTCGCTTTGAAAGACAATGGGACAGTCCTGATGCCATCCCCCGTGACACCAGCCCTCAGCTTGAGCTTGAACATCAGCTCATTAGCTTCCCCACAGCAGGAGCTGAGGCCTCTTCACAGCTCCAAACCTTTACGGCCCCCTCCCCCTCAAGCCCCATCATAGGAATGTCTCTCACCATTCAGGAAAGAGATGTAAATAGAGTCTTCAAGAGACAGAATCCTCGGAAAGCAGCCAGACCCGACTCTGTCTCTCCATCCACCTTGAAGTACTGTGCTGACCAGCTGTCTCCAGTGTTTACAGATATTTTTAAGACCTCTTTGGAGATATGCCATGTGCCAGCCTGCTTCAAGACCACCACCACCATCATCCCCGTCCCCAAAAAACCCAAGATCACAGGTCTAAATGGCTACAGACCTGTCCCCCTGACATCTGTAGTAATGAAGTCCTTCGAGCGCCTTGTATTGTCCCACCTCAAATCCATCACAGACCCTCTCCTGGATCCCCTGCAGTTTGTCTACAGAGCCAACAGGTCTGTAGATGACGCAGTTAACATGGCTCTCCACTTTATCCTCCAGCACCTGGACTCCTCAGGAACCAATGCAAGGATCCTGTTTGTGGACTTCAGCTCTGCATTCAATGCAATCATACCGCCTCTGCTACAGGACAAGCTCTCCCAGCTGAATGTGCCTGATTCCACCTGTAGGTGGATCATAGACTTCCTGTCTGACAGGAAGCAGCATGTGAGAATGGGAAAACATGTTTCTGACCCTCGAACCATCAGTACTGGCTCCCCTCAAGGCTGTGTTCTTTCTCCTCTCCTCTTCTCTTTATACACTAACAGCTGCACCTCCTGTCACGAGTTTGTCAAACTACTGAAATTTGCGAATGACACCACCCTCATTGGGCTCATCTCTGATGGGGATGAGTCTGCCTATAGGTGGGAGATTGACCATCTGGTGACCTGGTGCAATCAGCACAACCTGGAGCTCAACGCAGTAAAAACTGTGGAGATGGTGATTGACTTCAGGAAGAAGAACCCAGCCCCACCTGCCCCCATTATCTTGTGTAATTCCCCAGTGGAAACTGTGGACTCTGTCCGCTTCCTGGGCACCATCATCACCCAAGACCTCAAGTGGGAGCTCAACATCAGCTCTTTAATGAAAAAAGCACAGCAGAGGATGTACTTCCTGAGGCAGCTGAAAAAATTTAACCTGCCAAAGACAATGATGGTTCATTTCTACACTTCCATCATTGAGTCCATTCTCACTTCCTCCATTACCATCTGGTATGCTGCTGCCACAAGGACAAAGGCCGACTGAAACGTGTTATTTGCTCTGCTGAGAAGGTAATCGGATGCAACCTTCCATCTCTTCAGGACCTGTACACTTCCAGGACCCTGAAGCGGACGGTTAAGATTGTGTCTGACACTTCTCACCCTGGACACAAACTTTTTGAAGCACTCCCATCTGGCAGAAGGCTGCGGTCCATCAGGACCAGCACCTCACGCCACAAAAATAGTTTCTTTCCATCCACAACTGCCCTTATCAACAATACCCAGGACCCATCAGGGTTTCTTACTCACGCCCATGGACATTACACTTTACAATAAGAAACACACCTCAGACTGTAATCAGTTGCACTGGCCCTTCACTGCACATCTTGCACAAGGTTCAGAAATGTACTGCCCCACTTTACATATTCTGCACAAATGTAGAGTTAATGTTTTTTAATGTTTTTATTTTGTATTTTATATTTAAATTTTATTTTATCTTCCTAAATTTATCTTTTAAATTGTTACCTCATTGTTTCTATTTTATTTTTGATATCTGTTGTCTTGTCAAGCACCAATTTACCAAGACAAATTCCTCGTACATGTACTGTACTTGGCAATAAACGTGATTCTGATTCTGATTCTGACTTGCAATATTGGACTTGTACACTCTAAAAATGGCTGGGTTAAAAATAACTTAACCGCTTCAGTGATGCATTTTAACCCAACAGGCTGGGTTGCTTGTTTGTGTATATATTAGGGACTGTCTGACAGTTTGATACATACCTCGGTTTTAAAATCACAGTTCAAGAACTTACATGTTTTTTTTGTTTGTGTGTTTTTTTTTGTTTTTTTTTGGGGTTTTTTTGGCAAAAAAAAGTTACTTCATAATTTACTTTAAAATTATCAGAATTATCTTCTTCTAGGTGGAGAAATATCTGGTTATGAGTTTTCAAAGTAAATCATATTTCAGAAGTTTGCATCACTGGTCATTAACAAAAGTAACGAAGTAACAGTTTTATCTGATCATAACATTAATGTGTTTAATTTATATAGCACATTTCTCAAGCTCAAAGATGCTTCACAATAACAGTAGCAAACAAACAACACAGTAGACAGTAGACATTTGCCCAAGTCCAACACATTACAGTAATCAAGGTGAGATGTGATGCAAGATTTCTGTTTTACTCAAATTTAAACTGAGAAAATTGAAGTTTAACCAGGTCTTTAATAATGTAAATAATAAATAATAATGGGCAGAGAACTGAGCCCTGTGGAATACCCTGTTTGAGTAAGACAGTGGGAGATTTATAGTTATGAATGGTGATGTACTATTGTCTGTCTGTAAGATAGGAGGAATAACAGGATAATGCAGCTCCTGACATGCCAATCTCTGAGAGGCACATGAGTAATAACTAATGACAGACAGTATCAAAAGCTAAGCTGTGATCGAGTAATAAGTGTATGGAAAGACTGCCCGAGTCACCAAAGAGTAGGAGGTCATTGATACCCTTATTAAAGCAGTTTCAGTACTGTGATGCAAGCAAAAACCAGACTGAAATATATCAAACTGATCACTGAGAGCTAGAAATGACTGCAGTTGAGTGACAACAACCTTTTCCATGATTTTTGAGACAAACGGTAAGTTGGCTTTTGAAAAATAGAAGTAAAAGCAGCAGTCTTTAGTGAAACTGGAAAAGTAACAGAGATAAAAAGTGGCAGACATAGGAACGGTTTTCCAAAAAATAAAAAAATAAATAAATAGGTAATACTTTAGAATAGGGAACACTTATTCATTATTAACTACGACTTTTCCCTCAATAAATTCATAATTTGCTGCTTATTAATAGTTAGTAAGGTAGTTGTTAAGTTTAGGTACTGAGTAGGATTAGGGATGTAGAGTAAGGTCATGTAGAATAAGGCATTAATATGTGCTTAATTAGTACTAATAAATGGCTAATATTCTAGTAATATGCATGCTAATAAGCAACTAGTTAAGAGTCCCTAAAATAAAGTGTTACCAAAAAATATTGTTAAATTTTCATTTGATCACATTTTAAAAGATTAAGTTGTTAATGTTTTAGCTCTACATTTTATTACCACTGTTTTTAATAATAAATTTGTATTAAATTATAAACCCAGAAAAACTAAAAAGGAATTTCAGAAAAAAGAAAACATTTAAATTAACTTTTTGTTTATCAAAAGTTAATTTAATCATTAAAATGCAATGCAGAAAATTACAACAGAAAAATGTTACAATTTTAATAAATTGTTGTTAAATTGTATAAGTTTCATAATTTAAATTAATTAGACATGGTTTATGATTACTAACATTTAATTTAACCATTAAAATGAAATCCAGAAAATTAAAACAGAAATCGCATAATCTGAGAAAAATCAAATGGATTTTGTAGGGTCTTAAAAATGCAATATTAAACTTTTAATAATTTTTTGTTAAATTGTATATATTTCAACATTTCAATTAATTAAACATGATTTTTGATTAGAAAAATGTATTTTAACCATGAAAACAGTTCAATAAAAAAATCAATAAATAAAATGAAAAAAAAAAAACAGAATTTAGGGGAAAAAAATAAAACAGATTTCACAGGGCCCTACATAATTTTGATCTACATGCTTCTGTTATATGTGTATTTTACTGCATTTTTTCTCATGTTTTACAACCTGAGGGATGAGTGGCAAATGCTGTCCTCTGTAACTGACAGCACGCAACAGCTGCAGTCCACAGACATTAGGTTTGAAAATAACGCTGAATATTCCTGTAAGACAAAATCACACTCTTCTATTTGCTCCAGGACAATGAAAAGATTCCTGACTTCAGCAAGGGAATGTCAAAGTGGCAAACCTGTGAGCTGGCATTGGAAATTAATCCCGAGAGGGCTTGTACATGAGAGTAGTAGAGAGTTGTGAGGTGGCAGTTTTGCTTTGCCACCAGAACCGTCAGGCACAGCAGAAAGACTATAAAGGAAGCGGTCTACAGGCTTCTTCCCACAAGAGAGAACATACCGACTGCTCTGGAGAAGATGCCAGCTCTATTTTCTGCAACCTTCTGCTTGATTTCACATATTTCATCTCATCAGTCTTCTCCTTCCATATTTCTCTCTCTCTTTCTCTGTGTCTCTCTCTGTCTATGTCACTTTCTCTCTTTCTCTGGCATCAAACTCCGATCACTACGAGCTCACAGGCTTTGATTGCTAAAAAGCAGCGCTCGCCACTCAGTAAATCAATGCCCTGGAGTCACAGTCCTCTGTGTGTGTGCGTGTGTGTGCGTGTGTGTGTGTGTGTGTGTGTGTGTGTGTGTGTGTGTGTGTGTGTGTGCGTGTGCGTGTGTGTGTGAAAGCAAGCACTGACACTCTAAATATAATGGAAGAGCAGACAAAGAAGCATCAACTCTGTTATCCAGTGTAGCCTACCCAGGCTCATTGGAAATATGTGCCTCTACCTACATTTCTGCAAAAGGTTGTACCAAAAAAAACTTACCTATATGTATCAATCGCTGCAGTTTCCAGTTAAAATTAACACTAGAGGCAGTAAAACTCCGACAACTATTCCTTTTCACACAAATTATGATTTACAGGGCCAGAGTTACAATTACAAAAGCCTAATTTTTGCACAATTCCTTGCACAATATTATGTTATGACTTCAAAACAATTTTAGCATGCTGTGAGATCTGAAAACTGATACTTTTGAGCATCACATATACAGCTTCATATGTACAGGTTTTCTAACTCAGTAGTTAACTTCACCACACCAAGATTTATTGGCTTTACCCTGCATTACATGTACCACCTGGATTTCATGTATTAGTAAATTTGCTATCCAGTGACATCCAGTATTATAGGAGCTAATAGAAATACATTTCAGGTTTGATGTTGACGATGGGCTGACTGGGTACATACTGTACGAGAGGAATCACTGCTCTAACCCACTTTTTAACACAACCTCATGGAGATCTGATTAAACCTCTGCATCTCAAAACCAATAAACAAAAAGACATCTACGATAATGAAGGCGTTCCAAAATAAGCCTGTCACCATCCCAAATCGGTCTTCTACATCTTAAAGCAACAAAGCTTTGATGTCTTCTAGATTTAGCTGCAGATTTAGCCCATTTTCTCAAGCTGGATTAGAGGAGATGATGTAATACGTTTCACAATATCATGAATGATGTATCAATTTGACAGCAGGATCTCTGAATAAAGGAAACCTTCAGGGGGAGCTGACACATGATGTGTTTTAGGGGTGTGAATTACCATCTAGGGACCACCTAAAACTATCTTTGTTTAGATGATGATGCAGCCTAGGCTGCTAGAATCACCAGACGACGGATTCATTTGCGTCAAATTAAGCTCAGCGATCACTTTACATCACATTATATTACTGAAACAAAAATGGTCAAAGTTGACTTTTTTTTTTCTTGTGTTTTCACTTACGCTGAGTCTGAATATGCCTTCTTCCATACTATATAGTAGTCAAAAACAGTATGTGAAAAAGCAGTATGTCCAAATTCAAAGTAATCAAACCAGTAGGCAAAAAGTACCCTGACACTTTACTATCCCATGAGGCTATGAAGATGCATTGTGAATGGCAGCGGAATCATAGAGATGTATATGTAGATTCCACATTCGACTGCTCCCGCCATGTCGACACGTCCGCCATCTTGGAACGGTCAAAGTGTCATCACTCACAGCTTTCCAATCAATGACTGTTCCAAAGATCTTACATAAAGCAGCCCAAAGAAATAGCCTCTAATGAAGCATCTACGTATATATATATATAATATATATATATATATATATATATATATTAGTGAAACAACGCAACTGACACTGATAGGTCATGCAACAGTAACAACACGAGGGACGTAGTATGTATAAATTCCTTCATACTAACTATATTCATACTACATATACATTTTTTAACAAATATAGTACCTATATATGTGATTTCGAACACAGCTTTAAGGCCATTTCATACTGAGCATGATGCGAAAAAACATGGTGAATCGCAGACGAACGTTGCTTTCACACTGAGTGTAAAACGATTGATCTAACATCGAGCTGTTCAACAGCGTTAAATTAAGATCAATAAAATTTAGTTCTACACCAGAAACACAAACTATCTATAATGCTTACAAAAATACATCTTAAAATATAATTAGAGGTACAATTAGCATCAAGCTACACTTGAAAATGTATGTGATTATCAATTTTCTTTGCTTAAAGCCCACTTTAAACTATCACTGAATGCCTGTAATAACTTCCAATAGTGATCTAAAGTTGATTTTGACCCTATAATAGGCAGACATGCACTCTTTGTATGTTTTATAATGGATTGAACACTACACTGCTTATCATTTGTCATAAACATTCTTTGTAGGATATCAGAGCGAATCAGACAAATTAAGATTTGATCGGATTGGTGTTGAACAAACCAAAGAGCGAAATTCCAGAGAGGCCCCTGGCGCCTTGAGTCTGGAGCAAACCAACAAGCCTCTTTCACAGAACAGCTTGCAACATTCAAACAAAAGAACACTTATTGATAATTCCAATTCACGAAGGAGACTATCAAATTTGCAGCAAGTAATCAGGACTGATGGTCAAAGAGATGGCCGTCACATGTAAATCTGTGATCGAAATCAGAGCTACAGACTTTCTTGGGCGGGTCTCCACATAGAAGAAAGATCAGACTGAAATTCCTTTGTCCACAGAGTCGCTTCCATATGCACCTAAAATCATCTTAAAAGGACTTATGAGCAACTAATAAACTCCATATTATGTATGTAACCCACACAATTGACGATCATGTTTTAATCATATATTAGGTATGTATTTTAATAACTAGGGAATAGTTTAAGAGTTAATATTCATGTTTGGTATGTATGAGTTTGAAAAATCATGCTTTAAACGTTTCTTCCAACTGTTTCTTTGTCAAATGTATCATATTCTTGTTATAGAAATCTTGTCCAAAATTGTACTCTGTAAGTGCGGGAAAATTCGGACCATGTGACTGATAAGATAACATTTTAGATTTATGAATGGGGAGGAGAAACATACAACACCACGAGCCAAGATCATTTCTAATTGGTCAAGACCAGCATTAGGAGGTGTCTGAAAGCCGAGTTTAAATACTCAGGACACCATCAAATTGGGCTTTTTGCTTTTGCTCTCTTGCCTCTTCCTCTGCTTCTCAGATCCCTTCTTCTCTTTTGCCACCGTGTTATGACGCTGCTCTCTGAGCGTGCTCTGGCCTAAGTGCCAGCTGCCAACACAATGAGAAGAAAAACCACCTAGTCTCGTTACCTCCTTTTATTCTTTTACTTAAATTTCTTGTCTTTCTGTGAGAGTTTCGTTAAGTTAAGTTTGCCGCAAAGTCCAGCTTCTACTGCACCCGCCCAAACTTCAACCAGACCTACTCCGCATCAAGGGCCAACACCCGAGACATCACTACGAAAGACCACTGAACTCAGCCAATCAGCAAACTTGGGAAAACCCCTTTCTCCAAAGATGACAAGGACACAAGGGAATCCCTTAACACAAAGGCAACAAGCAAGTAACCTCCAGATTCTAGCTGAGCTGGTGTATTTAATATAAATTTTAGCCTCATTGAGAAACTCAATGCGAGGGTTAAATAAGTGATTGATGGTTCAGGTCTATAGGCAATTGCACATATTGCTGTAAACTTGGGATTTCACATTTTCATTCTTTAAACTCATCCTTTCCTCACTTTCTCTCTTTCTGCAGTGTGTGTGAATGCGTGTGTTTATGTGTTAGATTAGATTAGTTTACATGTATTAGGTTTATATAAATAAAGTCTTATTTATATTGAAAAGAGAAGTATCTTGTGTTTTGTGCTTACAAGTTAATGTCTTAATCTGCCGATCTTGTTACTGTGCTTATTAATAGTGTTTTCACTATATTTTGGATTTTAATATCCAGTGCAGAGTTGATGTTATACGGCTCGTTCAGTGAATCACAGGCTGATTCAGTGATCAGCCATAAAACAGTGATTCTGTTCAAATTCCCTAGAAAATCATAAATGATTCCCTTTGAGATAAATTGACTTGTTTCCCTTGTATATTACGTATTTACATTTACACCTTTATTATGGAAATACCATGAGCCGCATAAAAAACACATACAGAAAATATATTGTCACAACAGGTCTATTTGCTTTCATATTTCATGTGTAGAAAAATGTTTCTCTTAATTTTTTTTTTCATGTGGAAGGGCAAGAGATACCTGACAGATCTACAGTGAATGCACTCTGACTCATAACACTCACGCACGTGAAAAAAAAAAATGGACAGTGCTCTTCAGATCACAAAATTCAGTAGAGAATTAACAGAAATTATATTCTGTATAAAGAATATGTGGGAATAAATCTGTTCTCAGATACCTATGGTAACAAGAACTCAGCATCCACTCTCTCAGAATACTCTTCTTTTGTGTTTGCTTATAGTGGTTTTCGAAAACAGCACCACCACTCTTGACCTTTTGCGCGAGAGCAGCTGCTTCGAGCACGTGATCTAAGTTCAAATCTAATTGGATGGCCTATTTCATCGCGGAGCGACAGGGGAAAAAATCGACACAGAGACCGGAAAAAAAATCCTCACTTTTCCGCACTGCGAATGATCGTGGCTGGTGTGAATAGCCCCATAGGGATCTATTGTTTTGATTCAAAAGCGTCATCATGCCAAACATTCACGCCAAATTTTTGCATTCAGTGTGAAAAGGCCTTTAGCCTTAAAGTTAGCGATCTAATAAGTCAACTAGTTAGCACAGCATTAACTGGTTAAGACTTTTATGATTAGCTAGAACAAGATGAATGGAGCATGGTCACTATCAGGGACACAAGTCAGTTGTTTTGTTCCAGAATGAATCTGAATCTTTTGAATAAATGATTCACTCGTTAAAAAAAGTCAGCTGTTGCCACCTACTGGTGTAAAAATGTAACTTGCAGAGAGTGTCACGGAAAATACTTAACAAATAATATACAGATTGCCAGTCTGTCTGCAAAGTACACACATAGATAAATGGACTGATCAGAAATTAAAGTAACATAGTGATGGGAATTCTATTTTATATATTATCTTTTATATAGTACATTGACTCATTTTAATGCGTTGTGTTCAATCACAAAGGTTTTACGTTTCTCCAAAAAATTGCATTTCCTCGCAAAGGTTTTGCATTCCTTTGCGTTCACTCATAGGAGCATTATGAGTGAACGCAAAGTACGAAAGCGTTTTTGCTCCCACCTCATATTATTTCCATCAACAGTTTTGTGAGCGAACACAAAATTTTTGCAAACTGTAGTACAATAGATCCAAAAGAAGTCTTCCGAAAATCTTCCGAAAAATATTTAGAGAACAATGTTTTGGTGGTGAAAGACTATATGTCAGTACAGAGTGACATTTCTTTTTGAGAGTAGGCCTATTTTGCATACAAGAGCTATTGACAACTGCTGATTTCACTGGAGGAAACATGTTATTAAAATGTTCTACACATTGACCTCAGTATAAATGTGACAGATTAACTTCAGAGTATATAACTAATAGCTGACAGCAAACACACCCACAATCTCTGGACATCACGTCTTTCCTTCTGTTTTTGTGGAGTTCTGTATATGTAAGTGTGAATGCGGGGGCTAGGTGTGATAATACTTGTGATATAGACAGTTGAAACGATCTGTGGGAGGCAATGTTTTGCTCCCACTGTTTACTTCCTCTTTAAAATTCCATTTTTCTCTGTTTTTTTTGTCTAAGTACAGTTCCCTTCAGGTAGAGAGTCATGTAATTAGCCATGATTAACTAGATATCTAATGTGCATGTAATGACACCAAATAAACAAAAAAATGACACTGAAATATTATGCGCTTAATGAGCTCCTGAAGATCATTAAACACCATAAGAAATGTGTATTCATAATGTTATTTTGCAAGCCCTATGGATTTGCTAACCAAATCTCACTCTCCAGGATTCACTCACATTATAAATTCAATTAAAATTCACCCACTTCCACTTTGAGGTCATTTTTTGCCAGCTGATTTTTGAGGGTACACCAGCAGTCCGGCTACACTAAAGAGCCATAAACACCATAGATATGAGGGTTTTTATATTTCATAAGACGATCATTGATTGTGTGGATTACTTGTGGATTACTGAGATGTTTTTATTAGCTGTTTGGACTCTCATTCTGACAGCACACATTCACTGCAGAGGATCCATCGGTGAGCAAGTGACATAATGCTAAATTTCTTAAAATCTGTTCCCATGAAGATACAAAAAGATCATCTTTATCTTGGGTGGCCTGAGGGTGAGTAATTTTTCGGCAAATTTTCAGTTCTGTGTGAACTAATTGGTTTAATCAACCATGATGTTTTGTTCTCCTATAAAATGCTTGTGAATATTCCCAAACATTCACAGTTTGATCTCTTCATGGGATTCGTGATTGTTGACATATTTCTTATAAAAAAGAATAAAATAATTGTCTTTATTAAACTAAAACTGGACAAACCACATAAGCATGAATTGCAATCACATCAACAAATCCACTATAAGTAAGACCCGTCCATCTTGACTGCACTTATTTCACTCCTTCCCTAACTGAAGCCGCCTACTCTCGTCTACTTTCTAAGCAAAGCTTTTGGCATCTCAAATGAGCCTATGGATACGGCCTTGGTCAGCACACATGCTGGACTCTCTTGTGAATTTCCGGCGCTAGGCAAAAAGCATGTGTCATCTGCACTCAGGGGGTGATATACAACATAAAAAGGCCTATTTCCTGCTGCAACCCCTTCTTTCTCTCCAACAGAGGCCTCCTGTGCAGCTCCCCTGGAGTTTTAACACACACACACACACACACCGCAGAGAGCACACACACTGACGTCTAGGAGTGCCCGTTCCTGCCCTTAAAGTGCCTCCAATCACCACTGTCAGCCCTCTGCTCAACACCACCTGAGCAGCAAAGTTAGAGAGGACAAAGAGGCCTGAGCTCCATTTGCTCCATTAGAGTACTATTTTAGTCCCAGAGCTGGAGATAATGTCCTCTGTTCAGGCCAGCTGGCTGAAAGGGAAGCCGTTTGATGGAAAGACCGGTGATATCTCAGAGATGGAGCTCCATTTAAGGGGTGGGGGCAGTGATTTGTCCCTGAGTGGGGCAGTGGAGGGTTGTAATATAGTGCTGATTACAATGCCTTCTGAATAACAGTCACCTTCGGCCCCGTCTGTTGGGTCGCCAAGTTTTTCTCCATATCTTTCTGTTCAGGTGTTTTATTTCCATGCGCCAGTGCGTGTGCTATAGCCATGTTTGTTTCACGAATTAATCATTATTTTGAACTCGTTCTTTTTTGTGAACAGGAAGAACCAGTTCACTAAATTGGACTAAAATGTCTAAAAGAGTTTACGGCTCAAGTCAGCGCAGATCTACAAGTCTCTCAATCAGAACTCAATCAGGATGTGCCTGACAGTCACTCGAACTCGAATTTAGCCAATAACCCAGAGTATGTGATCCTGATGTTGCTATTTCCCCAACTCATTCAGTGCTCCAGTTAGTCCAACTGTACAATGGACTGAGAACAGTACAGACATGGGCTTCAAGGGGGCAAAATGTATGTTTCTGATGTCTTTTGCTGCAAAGTATAACAAATAAAATGTATTAGAAATATAACACTGATAATGGTTCTTGAGTCAAGAGTCAGTTGTGGTTACAGCAGTGGTTTTCAAACTTTTTTAAGAGCCAATTTTTTTCTTTTTAAATTCGCACGATCCATACACACACACACACACACACACACACACACACACTATAGAAAGATAGTGGCGTGAAGCAGGACAGTACCGATGGAGTGAATGTTAATGAGTGACAACTTTGCCACAGACTGGTCTCGAGTCCCACTTAGCCTTCATGCACATCTATTTTGACATATCTTATTTTGTCTGGTTCATTGTTATGATTATCATCATGTCAGTCACTGCATTTTCGAGAGAATCCCCCATTTATATGGGGATGTCACTCCCGAAACTTTGTAGCATTTGTAGCAAATTTTGAATGTACTATAAAAGAAAGCATGCAAAGAGCACTCCCTTAATGACTAAAAAGCTGTCACTCATTTTAGTTTATCGTGATCTCAGAAAAATCCGCTATAATCAATGAATCTCTCTACGTGGCACAATTAACCTTTGATTTGCATTGGTACATTTTGTTTATTATAGTGAGAGGATTCGCGAGCTTCCAGAACTCAGGACTGAACAAAAATTCTGGCGTTTGGAGCAGTGAGTGGATTCCGACTAACTGAAATGCCTCTAATTGGCCATTGCATTCCAGAAATCAACAGATACGTCTGTGATTGGCTACAATGTTCAGCTCTGCAAAAACAGCGCAAACACAAATATACATTAGATTCTATCGTGAGGCAGCTGTTATTAAATTTAAGTTTGCAGATTTCATTCCTTCTTTCCCGAGTCTTGAACTTTGTTATATACACTACCATTCAAAAGCTTTAGATCAGTAAGACTTGTAATGTTTTTTTAAAGAAGTCTCTTATGCTCATCAAGGCTGCATTTATTTGATCAAAAATACAGAAAAAAACAGTAATCTTGCAAAATGTTATTAAAATATAAAATAATGGTTTCTATTTGAATATACTTTAAAGTATAATTTATTTCTGTGATGCAAAGCTGAATTTTCATCAGCCATTATTCCAGTCTAAAGTGTCACATGATCATTCAGAAATCATTCTAATATGCTGATTTATTATTAGAATGATCAGTTTTGACAAGTTTTTTTTGGAAACTGCGATACTTTTTTCAGAATTATTTGAAGAATAAAATGTTAAAAAGAACAGCAGTTATTCAAAATATAAATCTTTTCTAACAATATAAATCTTTGCTATCACTTCTTATCAATTTAATACATCCTTGCTGAATAAAAGGTTTAATTTCTTTCAAAAAAAAAAAAGAAAGAATAAAAATTTACTGACCCCAAAATTTGAAATAGTAGTGTATATTGTTAGAAAAGATTTATATTATAAATAAATGCTCTTCTTTTTAACTTTTTATTCATCAAAGAATCCTGAAAAAAAGGATCACAGCTTACAAAAAAATAGCAGCACAACAGTTTCCAGCGCTGATAATAAATCAGCATAGTAGAATGATTTCTGAATGATCATGTGACACTTTAGACTGGAGTAATGGCTGATGGAAATTCAGCTTTGCATCACAGAAATAAATCATACTTTAAAGTATATTAAAATAGAAACCATTATTTTATATTGTAATAACATTTTGCAAGATTACTATTTTTTTCTGTATTTTTGATCAAATAAATGCAGCCTTGATGAGCATAAGAGACTTCTTTAAAAAACATTACAAGTCTTACTGATCTAAAACTTTTGAACGGTAGTGTATACATTTTCCTTAAATTATCTTGGCGACCCATTTTTTAAGTCTCGCGACCCAGGGTTTGAAAACCACTGCTCTAGACAAGTAAAACAAGCGTTTCACATCATTGCATGCTTTAATAATAAAACTGCATATATGTGACATCATTGCGTGAACAAACTGGTGAATCAGTTATTTGAACCAGTTCATTGAAACAAACTGTCCAAAAGAAGCAGTTTGCGGAAAAAGACCAGACTTCCCATCACTAGCATGTATTATGCTTTCACATGCAATGTATATGTTCTGCTCCAGTATACTGACGTTTTGTTGAAACATTTACCAACACACCACATTTTCCAAAACTGCCATCAGCCATCAGATGTTGGAGAAATGTCAGATAGGGGAAATTAAAGCACTCTAAAAGTGTTCTGAGCTTGTTACCACCCAAACCGGGAACATGTTGTACTAGCGCTCAGTAGAAACACAGGATCATTTGACATGGGTCCTGACACACATTATAAGAGAGTTCTGCAACAGCTGGAAACTCAGTTGTTGGAACAAACGGAACTGTTAAGCAGCATGAGACAGGAAGACAAGACTGTGAAACATCGACAACAATATATTGAAGCTACAAACACCAGAACCTAGCGCTGTGACTGAACCAGGAGGGACACTGAGAGTGATAATGCTGCAGGCTATAACACAATCATAGCCCATCAGAACATATTTACATTTTTATATTTAAAGTGAATGTTAAAAGTATTTGCAACCTATTTTAATTCTGTAGTGTGACATACCAGTGAATGAAACAGAATTTTCAATACTGGCTAGAGAACTGAGCGTCCATGAGCTGCCAGCAAAGATTCAAACGGTATTCTTTCAAGGCACACTGCAATGCCATTGACACGTACGGGAATGTTAATGGAAATTAACAGAATGCTAATGCTACTGGTTTATAGAAGCCCTTCGTTTGAAATGAAATACCTACTTTTACAGCAGTTATTTACCAGGGCATGGAGGATGAATGTCAAGTTCACCTTCGAGAGCTAATAATCTAATTTTTAGAGTATTTGCTATTTTTGCCATAAACAATAAAACACTGCATTAATTATTGGCAATAATTTAGAAAACAATGCCTACAACATAGGTTTCTACAACATGAAAATCTGACAAATGTCTTATGAGCAGGTAAGTAGCATATATGCCACTGTTGTTTTGACTTATTAAAAACAATATATATATATATTTTTTTTAAACCTGTTAATTCTTTCCCCAGGGTTGCCAGGTCCATGAAATATAACAACCCTGATTGCTATTCAAAACTAGCCCAATCACATTTTTCCCCATTGGGTGTCCCCTCTGTTAAAAATCACATTCAAGGGGTGGGGGCAATAGCTTTAATTAAAATTGGGCAAAAAAACAACCCGGGCAGCAGCAAAATATTCAATAAATAACCTTCAATTATTTTACAATCACAAAGATAAGAAATGCACTCTTTCATTAGAAACTAAAAATCCCTCTTTTAATAGTTGAGCATATTTACAGTACAAACCTTGTCAGTGAGCTATGAGGGCAATAAATAAACAAACAAACAAATAAACAAATAAATAATCGTTCATTAATCAAGGTAAAATGTTCAATTAATCAAGATTTTGATTTTAGGTCATATAGTCCAGTCCTACTTGCAATACAGTTACAGTTGGAGATTAATTTTGGACCAATCAGAGTTTAGGGCTATCAATCGCATTGCCACCGAAATGGAAGGTCTTTCTATTGCCATAAGTGTTGCACAAATTTCAAAATGTTAAATAAAAAAATCCTGCAAAACTCCTATGCTCTCCAGCAAGAGCACCAGCTTCCTCACATCAAACATCTCTCTGAGTGGTTCAACGGGTCGTCATGACAACTCCGAAACTGATGTTATCACAGGACTGTTGGATCTGTCAGAACGACGTCAGAGACCAAATTGAGAGGTAGAGTATGAAATGAGTCAAGAGAGGAAGATTCAGAAAATCCAACAACAGAACAGAGCATGTGCGTCGCTTACTTCTGAAATAAAGGGACTGACTGAGTCTTCTTCTCATCAGACAAATGAAACATTAAAGGACTGAGGATAATAAAAGTGAGCACCACAGAAGAGAGCTGCAAACAGCCTGTCCGGAGAGGCGCCATCAGCACAATTAATGCTGTCAACACCCTGTTTGTCAGTGCAGATCGAAGTCAACATAAATAACGCCTGACTGCATCATAACACGATGCACATTCATTGCAACACTTTCAGATGAACTCATTGAGCCGATACACCCACACACGCTTAAGTTCTAGAGTTTCATCTTGGATGCAAACCACAATAGGCAGCCTCCTTACAGCAGCCTTTGAGATTTAAAATGCAAATGATATGCATACATAGCAGTGCATTATATCCTGACTAGAAATACAGCGACATATGGCGATGTTTGCTTATAGCTATCACTCGAATGATATCTTTATTAACGCATAGATTAGAACTGATATCTGAGGCCATAATGCACGACTGATTACGTTTCCCAAGAACAGGCATTTTGTCAGGGAAGCCTCTTATAATGGATATTGGATAGAGACAATTTGCTCCAACAATAACAACAACAAAACCTCTCCAATCCCAGAAGCAATTATGTCCCAATTCTCAAGAGAGACCAGTGCAGTTATATGCCATATTTCACAATATTTCAGTTAAAATGATTTTTCTCGAAGTAACCCGACTGCTCGTGAGTGTAGACAATCTTCCAGTCCAGTCATGTCCCTGCCGTTTTGGAAAACCTCTAGAGTCTGCAGGTTTTAAGTTGTGATGGCGTTTGGGAATTCTTCTTCCTCTTCTGTGCATACTAATGCTGAGTTTTCTTTCTAAGCAACCCAGATCAGAATGAATCAATCCCATGGTGCAGTCTGTGGTGGTTGGGGCCAGGCTGCCATGAGGCCTAATTGGCTTTCATCCCTTTAATAAAAAACTCGATGTGTGCCCGGCAATGGGAACCCGAGCGATGCAAACAGAGCCGGGACTCTCTGGATCGATCTGGATGCCCACGCAGTATGCTTTTCCCACCATCTATTTAATTATTCACTCCGGCCAGCTGCCCCTCCAGGGCTTTCCATGCAGTGTGTGGAATGTCAGAGGTACAGATGCAGAGGCAGGCCTGCCTATTGCAGGATGTATCACTGCAGCACTGTGGCGGCACAACTCTCTGGAGGAAGAAAGCGACACCACATCACGTACACAGCTAACAGGCAACAACATTATCTGTCATTATTCACTCAACCATGCTGTTCTTTTTCATCCATGGAACACAAAATTACCATTTTTGACACTTTTTTTGACATAATAAAAGTGAATGGAAATTGGGCTGTCAAGACGATTAGGTCTTTGAATGAAGCAAAATTATGGGCTCGCATTAAAGTTTGTTCAATATACATAGTATAAATATGCATAGTATGAATGAAATCTGGACATACATTCTTTATGTTGTCATTGTCATGTGGCGTCGCTTCACTGGCATTCACAAATCCTCTCCCGTAGCCTCATAGGATAATAAAGTGTCCATCAGAAGCACACTTTAGGATCTCGACGGAAATAGTAGGAATTTTTGGAATACTGCTTTGAGAATAATGTGAATTCGGACATACTACTCTTTTCATCTACTAAATAGTAGGCAAGTAGGTATATTTGCACGCAGGGTTGGATTTTTTCAATGAATCAGTTTGTTCCGGTTTACATAATTGGTCTAAATTATTCTCTCATGAGTCTATGATTTAGTCACTGAATGAATCATTCACTGAATTGATTCAGTTTGCAAAATTGATCTAAATGATTTACTCAGGCCTTACTGACTTATTGATTACTTAATTTTCAGACTGTTCGTCACACAAAGCTATGGTTTATACAAAATATATATGGCATATACAAAATCACTGGAATGTAGCATAAAAGTCATATGGACTCCATTTTATGATACTTTTAATACTTTTATGCATTAAGGTGGCCATTTTTTTGCTATTCAAAACTAGCCCAATCACATTTTTTCCCCATTGGGTGTCCCCTCTGTTAAAATCATGTTCAGGGGGTGGGGGCGATAGCAACCCAGGCAGCAGCGAAATATTCAATAAATAACCATAGTTTGTGTTTCCTTCAATTATTTTACAATCACAAAGATAAGAAATGCACTCTTTCATTAGAAACTAAAATCCCTCCTTTAATAGTTGAGCATATTTACAGTACAAACCTTGTCAGTGAGCTATGATTGCAAAAAATAATCAATTGTTCATTAATCGAGGTAAAATGTTCAATTAATCGAGATTTTGATTTTAGGTCATATCGTCCAGCCCTACTTGCTATACAGTTATATGGAGATGGATTTTGGAAAGCAGAGTATCATTTTATGATACTTTTAATACTTTTATGCATTAGGGTGGCCATTTCTTTAACACCGAAAAGGAGGATACTTTTTAGGATGCAGTGAAGACAGAATAAAAATTGAAAAATAGGCCTAATCCCAAACCTACTGGCAGTGACAGAAATTTTTCTAAAACTTTTCCATTAAGGGGTGATATTTAAAATGTTTTCTATGGGCATTTTTTTACATTCTAAAAAAGGCAACTTTTCTAACTTTTTTTAAATGTATGTGTCCACTTTCATTATTTTTTTTTTTTAATTTATTCAATAAATGTATTTAGAATAATAAAACATTACAGGATTGTTACCAATCAAATGAAATCAGACAAAATCCATCTTTGTACTGCAAAGGTGGCACAGAAGCTGCATCTGAATCTGTTTACAGCTCCCTAAATAATGTTATAAGATTAATGTTTCAACTACAAAACACTGTATATTGAATGTAGAAATATGAAATGTTGGAAAAAATTAAATTATACCTTAAATATGAAACTAAAACCACCAATAGGTAGCAAAAAAATAATAAAAAAAATAAATAAATAAAAAAACAATGTTTTAATTAAGGGAGTCATTGATTTATTTATACATTAATTCAACCAATTTGTTTAAAATGGCTGATTCATTCAGGAACGAAGCAAGTGACTATCTTTACAAATGGGTCACTAAATCATTAACTCAGACGATTTGTTTAAAAACACTGAATCATTCAAGAATAAAACCACTGCGTTGATCAGAGCTGCAAACGTTCTGCTGTTTGGAACTATTTTAGCGCAAAAACAGCTGAAATTTACAATAATGTGTCTAAAATGTATGTCACTTGATACTAGCTTAAACTTAGCCTATGTTTTATTTTTTATTAATTATATACCACTGGATAAAACAATAAAGTGATTATCTTAAAAACAGGACAAATGAGCATCCTGCTCAAGGCTGGGGTGGTAGACAGTGTTGGGGAAAATTACTTTTAAAAGTAGTGCATTACAATATTGCGTTACTCCATTAAAATTAATTAATTGTGTTACTTAGTTACTTTTTATGGAAAGTAATGCACAACATTTAATTTTGCATTAATATTTGTCACCTGAACTGGACTTGCTTAGTTATTTTTAATAACAAAATCCCAAAAGTTATATTTTTGGCAACTGTAAAGGCCCTTTCACACCAAAAGTGAAATTAATAAGCCTCAGGCTGAAGAAAATGCTTCTGTCTCTGCACCTCACTCCCGATTTCTCTCAAAATGGGGACAGGAGAGCTGTCATTGAATAAGTGGGAAAAGAAAGTAACTTGCATTATTTGTTTGAAAAAAATAACTCATCTTCTTGTAAATTTAGAAGTAATGTGTTACATTACTAGTTACTTGTAAAAAAAAAAAAGTAACCTGATTACGTAACTCGCGTTACTTGTAATGTGTTACCCCAACATTGGTGGTAGAAGGACATGGTATTTAAAAACCTGACTGTCTGAAATAAACCAGACAGATTCATTTTGAATCTTGAAAGTTCACATTCACTGTAATTGCTTGGAAAAGAGCAACCAAGACATATTAAAAATATCCTCTTTTGTCTTCTACAGAAGAAAGAAAGAGCCACATTGATGGTTCTTGTCATCAAACCAACTGATGCAGAGCTGGTCGTACCTGCACAGCCTTATGGGTCGCCTCACCACTGCAGCTTTGTATGCTTAAAGAATGAGGCATGGGTCGCAGAACAGGAGAAGTGCAGCAAAGCATGTGGCGGAAACATCTCTACAACACCTGCCAAGTGCTTTCTTGCACAGTGTCTTCAAAGTGAACTCCAGCTCTCTGTAGAATGCTTGTCTTGTCTTGTCCTCCAAGATTTTCTTTCCATGAATCTGTTTTAAGGGTCTGGCTCGGGCTCTCTGAGGTTTTTTCAATAACCCCTGCCCCCAGCTACTGTTAGAACTCTTATCTCGGCTCTACAATAACCGTATTTCCCCATTTTTGCTGTCTCTATCTTTCTGTCTCCCTTTTTCTCACTTACGCACTCATAAATCTATGTCACATACTGTATCTCCAGCCCACGAGTCTCATTTATAAAACATTCTCGTGAACTGAAATTTCACCTTATATAAAACTCAACAGAAAAAAAAGTTCTCTACACAAATGCTTTTATCTGAACAATCTTTAGAGTGTGTGAACTACGCTGCTATGCTTCGGAGGATTGTTGGAGGCTTTTTGTTCTGACCATGACACTGCTGAATCACATTCAATGGAAGTGATTGCCAGTGTAATCCTCAGCAAATAGATCAGATCTAGCTTCAAATTTAAAGCCAAAGCCACACACCAAACCCACACACTTGTTCTCTACAGCAAAATGTGACATTTGGTTTTGATGACCATTTTTCCCCATCAGCTTTAACCTACTTAAAGAAAACTGGTAGGGAGACTTTTTGGATGTTTTCAATAATGCACGCTATATGGAAGACTACAGGGCAAGGTATTGCACAAAATAAATGCAGTTTTATCAGCCGCAACACAAGGATGCGCTATTTTCGTTCAAATCAAAGCATAAATACACGCAGAATAGCGTATCCTTGTGTTGAGGCTGATACAGAAGAGTGTACGCAGTTTGCGTTCAGTGGATAATCTCTAAAATGTCGCTACGGTGACGCGGAGAGACAGAGAGGAGACGAATTGTTGAAAAAAAAGTCATTATTTTTATTTTCTTTGCATACAAAAAGTATTCTCGTCGCGTCTCAAAATTCAGATTGAACCACTGATGGCAGATGGACTATCCTGACGATGCTTTTCATACTTTTTTGGGCCTTGACAGTGAAAATTACTTGGTAGTCAATGCGACAGTCACAAGCCTCCCGGTTTTCATCCAAAATATCTTAAATTATGTTCCGAAGACAAACGAAGCTTTTACGGGTTTGGAACGACATGGGGGTAAGTGATTAATGACAAAATTTTCATTTTGGGGTGGAGTAACCCTTTAACAGCATGTCACAGATGCTGTAGATCAGGGGTCGGCAAGCTTTTAGGCATGACGTGCCATTTTTAATATTTCTGGTTATTAGAAATGCAAAGTCAGCAACACCAAAGCTCCAAAAGTACCAAAAAATTTATTTAAAAAACTTTTGTATAGTATGTTACGTTTCGAGCACGCAGGCTCTTCATCAGACAGATGAAGTATCAAATTGTTTGATACTTTTGGAGCTTTGGTGTTGCCGACTTTGCATTTGTAATATGCTTCTACTTGTTTTTTAGTTGAGCACCCATTTGAGAGAGCTGTTGCTTGCTTTTTGCATTCAGAAGCTCATAAACTTCTTATCAGCACTGCCACGTGACTTTTATTAATCAATAATGAATCGCTACATTATATTTCTCAGCAACAACGGGGGTAAAATTGCTGTTTTTTAAGTAACTAAACTCAGCTTGTTTGTAGAGAGACACAGTTTCCATCACCCTATTTTAATGCGCATTTTGAAGTAGGCTATTGCATGAGAAAAGAGTGATGGCAACGCCAAATTTCGAATAAAAATCCCTTAATTCACAAAAACGTTTTTACGCTCGCTTGAGGTGGTTTTTGATTTGTGCGAAAGGGTTGATACGAATAATGGGAGATGGAAATAAATTCCTCCAAGCGCATCAAAAAAGTCATGTGACTTTGCGCTATGGGACGGCAAAACCTGACTAACCAGCAGACCGATGTCATTCCACAGCATCTGAAATGTTGTTATGGTCATTCTCAAATGCCCGAGTAAAGTCTGTCGTCAAAGTATTTCTATAATTGCCTCCCAGAAATGTCTTACACGACTGCGTTCCCAAACAGCAGCATCCACCTCCGAAAGCAATGACCGCATTCATTGTGTTTCATCTGCTAGCTGAGGCACAAATAATTTATTATATATTAAAATTATTATATTCTCCTACGTTTCTTAGTGATTTATAGTGCAGGTTTATCAGGAAGTGACGATTTTGTTCTCTTTGACTCGTTGGATGGAAACGGTGCTTGTTCGCAAATGTTTTATGTGATATTCCAGTTTTGCGCATAAGTTAAATTCGCAGCTTTGGATGGAAACCCGACAGACAATTCTCTCTCTCTCTCTCTCTCTCTCTCTGTCTCTCTCTCTCTCTCTCTCTCTCTCTCTGAAAATGGCCATATTTGAGAAGAAAAAAAAATCAAGTAGTTTGCATCACTGGATATAGCTGTCGGTCATTTAACATTTCTATCATAAAACAGTTGACTAATATTAAATGATTTGCAGCTTCATCTATTTTACCTCGCTCTCTCTCGGCGTGAAACTGATGCTTCATGCTCAGCATCTGTGAATGGTAAACCCCGCCTACTTTGATTTGATTGGCTATCTCAGTCATTTTGACATTGACGAGCGCTGTTAGACGTTGAGGCTTTGATCTGAAGCACCTAGTATGTGCAGCGGTCACACGCGCAAGTTAATTCTCACACTTTAATAGTATTTATAGCTCGTAACAGGCTGTGTGACTATGAGAAGTTATTACCTCAAAATGTACGTCAGTATGCAGTTTTCCCTACTGCTCGCATGCCAGCGATTATCCCTCTGCGTGCCACTGTTGGTTGCCGACCCCTGCTGTAGATTGAGCTTAATTTGATTTAAAGCAAGAACATTCATTTAAATCATTAATGGAGAATTTGAAGACACATCTAAATTATACACTATATTGCCAAAAGTATTGGGTCACCCCCTTCTAATGAACAGGTTTGACTACTTTAGTATTTTCCATGAGTACAAATCTTAATGTTTAAGCATATAATGATATTCTAGGGAATTGAGTGCTTCTAATTTTAAAGCAACAGTTTGGACAGGACCCTTTTCTATTCTAGCATGACAATGCCTCTGTGTATAAGGCAAGGTTCAAAAAGAAATGATTGATTTAGTCAGTGTGGAAGAACTTGACTGGTCTGCAGAAAGCCAAGTCCTAATCCAAGCTGAACACCTCTGGTGTGACTTTAAATGCACATCTTGAGCCAAAAACTCATCACCAAACACCAATGACTTGTACATACGGGTACAGTCATTTTAGACATTTCCAAAACTGTTGCAACAGAGATAGAAATACAATTTTTAAATACATGCATTATGTTTCCATCTTTGTTGCCACAGTTTTGGAAGTGCCTTTTTCTGTTCTAAAGAAGGGGGTGTCCCAATACGTTTGTCCATATAGTGTATGTACAAGTCATTGGTGTTTGGTGATGAGTTTTAGGCTCAAGATATGCATTTAAAGTCACACCAGAGGTGTTCAGCTTGGATTAGGACTTGGCTTTCTGCAGACCAGTGAAGTTCTTCCACACTGACTAAATCAATCGTTTCTTTTTGAACCTTGCCTTATACACAGAGGCATTGTCATGTTAGAATAGAAAAGGGTCCTGTCCAAACTGTTGCTTTAAAATTAGAAGCACACAATTCCCTAGAATATCATTATATGCTTAAACATTAAGATTTGTACTCATGGAAAATACTAAAGTAGTCAAACCTGTTCATTAGAAGGGGGTGACCCAATTCTTTTGGCAATATAGTGTATATTGCACATTCATACCTTATAATATAATCAGTTTATAAGTGGGCCTAAAGTCCATTAGGTTTTTTATCAAATGCACCATTCATTTACATCTCTCTAGACTCCTACATCCCTGAATGAGATTTCTTAGCAAGAAGAACAAAAGTTACTCCTACATACTGTGTGTAATATTTCTCTCATTTTGGTAGGACATTAAAAATGTCTAAGTGCATGTAATTTAGAATAAAGAGGTGGCACTTGAGGCTTCAGAAATCTTTCACCCAAGATCCCAGAGCTGCTGATACAGACCTGTGACTTCAGGCACACAGCAGTCTTAAAAATATGTTCTTCATTGGCATCTATGGTTCCATGAAGAACATTTAACATTCATGGACCCTTTCTATTGCACTAAAGGCTCTTTATAGTGGAAAACTGTTCTTTAGATTAACAAACTAAGAAAAAATATCTCTTAACTGTTCACCGAAGGGTTCTTTGGGGAACCTAAAATGGTTCTTCTATGGCACTGCTGCCAAAACCCTTTTTTGGAACCTTTACAGTTTTATAGGGACTAACTTCAGATCTCACAGCAATAAAAATGTAATATATCTGACTGATGTAGTGTCACAAATCTAATCTCGAACTCCAAGCAATGGACAGAAAAGAGTTAGAAGGTACAAAATTGTGAAAGTCCAACCATTAAAATGTCTACAGCATTCAAAATGGCCACAATGCAAATACAATCAATTGGCTCTATTCAATCCAAAAATAAAAGAAAAGATTTTTGCATGTTCCTAAGCTCAGTGGTGTTTAACAGCTGTACCCAGCATGCTCTGCTTTGGCAAGTACATTCGTTCTAATAAAGCAAAACCTAATGGTGCTAATTCATCATCAAGCTAGGGGAACACAGCGACAGCTCACGTGATGAGGCCCGTCAGGAAACATATGTTGCCCAAAATGAAAACGACCATTGGTGAATATAATTTTGCCAGCCAAATGACATGTTTCAACAAGCAGATCGGTTGAGACAACCAGAACCGGCATTTTCAGCCTCAACCACAAAACAATCAATCATTCCAACACTCAATGCTAATGAAGCATCGCACATGTGCTTCAGTATCACCTCAGTCCTAAATTCAATTAGAATATAACATCTGGATTAGTCACTGTGTCATTTTAATTGGATTAATATAAATTACACTAAATGAGCAACAAGAACATTGTGTGACATTTAGTGCCTCCTTTTTTGTTATATAGTGAAAGAAACATTTTAATTTGCCCTTTTCAAATATTCATATATTTTTTAATGGTGTATTGCATTATTTAGATTAGCAAAATAGTTAGGCACTGAATATAAAGTGGCTTTAACAGTCTATTTTTTTGTATAAATCCTTAGGAGGTAGTTGATTAGCTCTGATAGTATAGAAAAGTTTCTTTATAATTTATGAACAGGTCAGGACATGGTTAGTTTGTTTATTTATTTATTTATTTATTTGTAAATAATACATTAATATAATTCATATAATTCATTAATTAAGCACATTAACCCAGGCATGTTTTCATTATTTATTTTATAATTATTTATTGTAACATATTAATGTAATGCATAATATAAATTTTCATTAATATAATCATATAATTCAATAATACAATTAATAAGTTAATAATAAATTAGCAGTTTGGATAATGGATGGACAAAACTTTTTCAAATTAAATATTCACAAGATTATTTACATTCAACCATCTCTTTCCTCAAATGCATAGTTCACTCAAAAATGAAAATTCCATCATCATCTACTCACTTTCACTTCATTCCAAAACTGCATGACTTTCCTTTATCTGTGAAATATAAAAGAATATATTTTGAGAAATGTCTTAATGTTTTGTTTTGTGTGTGTGTGTGTGTGTTTGTGTGTTCCACAGAAGAAAGAAAATCAGACAGGTTTGTCACAACATGAGGGTGAGCAAATAATGACAGAATTCTTTTTTGAGCGAAATATATCAAGACTCCAAATATCAAGACTTCTTTTTTTTTTTTCTGCTGAAATACTTGTTTAAATTAGCTGAACCACATCACTGCTTTAAACCCAGTGGTGTCAAACTCCTTTCATCCACCAGTAATTTAATTATAACTTCTGAGACTCATTGTGAGACCATCTTTCTTGTATTCCAGACCGGATCTTTCTCTTTGGTGGTCTTGAGGCAGTCTGCATATATAACCAGGTCCCTCTACGCTCCACTAGCTCTCAGTCAAGTGTGTCTGTGTGTGTGTGTAAGTGTGATGAGACAGACAGAAGCGCAGGGGCGTCCCACTGTCCCACACAAATCCAATTCTGCCACCACAGTCGGCATTCCTTTCAGTTTCACGGTCTTCTCGCTCGGCCTGGAGCATTTATCAGCTTGAGAAAGAGTCCAAGCGGTCAGTCGCGTTTGGACAATTTAGCCACAAAGAACAGGAGGCAGATCCTTTTTTTGACAGAGAAAGGAAGAGATTCTGCTCATGAGTCAAAGCCAGATGGAATGGAGAAAGTGCATTAAAAGCCAATTGGATAGCAGAGAAATAGAAAGATGATTGAAAGAGCGACTCGTGTTTGTCATAAATTAACGATGCACATCAAAGAGCCATTAATGATTAAGAGTGATTAGCACAGACTATCCCTGGAAGTTCACAAGTCATTAAAACTATATTCTCTGGCATAAGGTCTGATCGACACTGCAGATTATTCTGGCCAAAAAACACCTACTTAGACAGGAAGCAAGTAAAAGCCAACACCAATCACAATCCTATGGTCTGCAGTGTGTGAACCTGAAATCTATGATACCACTATAGGTAATTATAGATTGGTACACAAAGTTTTACAACTGCAGTCTTCACTTAAAGGGACAGTGCACCCAAAAATTAACATTCTGACATCATTAAGTGACCCTCATGTTGCTTTAAACCTGTATGACTTTTTTTCTTCTGCTGAACACACACACAAAAAAGAAGACATTTTGAATAATTTTGATAACCTGACAGTTTTGGTGACCTTTTTTGGTTCTATTGTATGGCCAAAACCACAAAATATATCTCTAAATATCATTGGGGGGTTTTTTCCACAGAGGAAAGAAAGTCTAATTCCTTTGGAATGACATGAGGGTGAGTAAATATGACAGAATCTTCATTTTTGCTGAACTATGCCTTTGAGGTTATAAAGCAACATGTCCTCCAACCAATACGCCCGTATAGGGCGTTTGTCAAAATCCCTGGAATACGACCCATCAGAGCGTATAGTACATTTGCACCCCCAATCGGCAACAGGACACTTTCATATTAATACTTTGTACTCTTTTATTTGTGTCATAATTTGGGTTTTGTGTAGCTCAGTTGGTAGGGCATTGTGTTATATGATGATATGCAATCATGTGATCATGGGTTCAATACCAGAGAATGCATGTGCTCATAAATTGTATATGCACTATAAATCACAATTTTGTACAATTTCTGTGAGGGTTGGTTTAGGGGCGGGGTTAGGTGTGGTCATTTGTACAAATTAGCCACCTAGTAAAATATGTACGATTTGCCGTAAGATCGGGTTGGACCATGTAAAAAGTCCATATATTGCATTTAAATGAACATGCATTTTGATTGGTAATGACAGTCATACGTCATTTCATGATGACAGATGCAACACGACACTGTCTTTATATTTACGCCCGCTAGAGGGCGCTTAACTTTAAAACGTAAATATAGGTTGTAATAAGGTGCTTGCACAAACGACCTATAGGGTCGTTTTTTGGAGGAGGACAAATTAGTAACTACAATTTTTTTGACAAATCCAGATACCAGCTTTTCCTCACATTGTTGGATTATCACTGTTGTATTGAAGTACTTCAATATAAAAATTTTACAACCCAGGCTCAGTGGAAATACATCCTTGTGTCACATTTCTGCAACACCGATATTATGTACCTTGCTGCATGTTTCATGTTTCTTGTTGATGCAACCGTGCTATTTTAACTTCCTTACAAGCAGGTTTAAACTGTTTTGTCAAACTGTGGTTTCACAGGATAAGTACAACAAACCTAACATTAAGTTGTAAGCTTATTGATTCACTAAAAGTAACCATTCATATGAGTCATTTGTTCAGGAATCAGGTTATACTGGTCACATTGTATATTTTTGATTCACTAAAGATCCAGCTCATAAGATTCACTCATTACGAATTAACCTACACAAGAATGTGCTTGTATCCCAATCCTAGAAGCCAGCCAATCAGATGCGTTCATTTCAGCCAGTTCTTGGCATTTTTTACCATTTGAGGGAATGAAGCCTTCTTATTGGAAAAAGTAGGCGGGGTTTGCAGTTCACAGAAGCAGAGAGTGTTTTTCAGCTTTAAACTTCATTTTTAAAGAGTGAAGTAGCAAAATATTTAAAATTTGACACCCGACAGTAACATCCAGTGATGCAAACTACTTGACGACTTATCCTCAAATTTTGCTGTTTTGAATTGAAAGTAGGGTATAATTATACATATGATTCCTGTAATTCCTAACTGGATGTGATGAGACAAGAAACATTTTGCATTTTCGACATATTAGGCTTACAAATAAGTGTGAATATGTGCATATTTTAAAATGCTAAGACTTGCAAATAGTTCAAAATGATTACTTCTCAACAAGAATTACACCTAGAATTTCTTTCAACTTTCTGTTTCTTTATACTTTATAAAATTAATGTAAAGTGTTCAAGACATGGTTACATCCTTGACATATGCTACAGTAATTACCTTGAATTAGGACTTAAAAACTTGGTTAATCAATACTAATAAGGTTGAGCTGTATCTTTACAAGAAGCTCTAATGTTTCTTCAACTTAATGGCATATAGAAAGCCATTGCAAGGTCACACCTAGAGTACAGCATGACGTTTTTAATAACAAAAGAATTTAGCTTCCAGCCTGATGTGGATTTGTAGAGAATGCTTTCCAAAATCACTTATATGAGAAAACAATCAGTAGAGTTGAGTGGCTCATGAACACACTTGCTAAAATGATTCACAAGGGAGAGGCTCTTCTGCTTCAAATCAAAATGAAGAAAACTCAGGCTCTCTGCCGGCATAGCAACCATGACCGAGAAAATGAACAATTGGATGAAGTTATTTACGGCATCTCTGCCACGTCCATCAGAAAAACCAATAAAAAGCACCAGTCAGCTATACTGAACAGCTATTTGTGAGAGACTGCGGCAAGATTGACAATTGCCATGTGTCTGCACATGTTAGAATACAAGGAACAAGGGTCAGACCTCTGAGGATCAGAAAAATCAATGTTCCTTGTGATCATAACAGCTCAGGCTGGACTAGATCTCCACTGGGGTTTCCGAAGTTGCCACCGCCTCCGCTTCGAACACCAATCGTTCTGTGATCCTTATCGGTGACGACAACCAAAATTCTGTTTCAAGAAATCTGTTTTATTCTCTTGGTTTGAGTTTTTTCTTGTTTACTTCCTCAGTGCTTCAGTGGACTGCATCTTCATGGCGGATTGTCTGTTGAATATGTTTTTGTCATTAGAGTGACTGTCGAATGTGGGCAGGCTGTCGACATCGCTCACCTCAAAGACGTCCTCTTTGCTTTGAACTCTCTCTCCATTCCTCCTGTTTTTTTTTTATATAAAGAGAGTTTTTTTCCTAACGGCCCCTCACAGACTATCTGCAGAGAGGCTTAAAAGTTTGAAAGCCGCCCACTCGGTTCAGTATTTAGCAGAGGGCAGTGCGAATCGAAGGAGATATTAAGGGTTACAAATTGGAGAAGTGGACCACAAGCAATGCCACCTGCCTGCGTAGCAGCATTGTCCGCTGCCCAGCATAGCAACCTGGAGAGATTGTTTAATGTGAGAGAAAATAAAGCCAAGGTTCAGGATACTCTTAAGGGACCTTGAACCAAATGGCAGAAGCTTTCAGAAACTGTTGCATAATATGAGGTTCTGTGAGATGGGAGAGTGAAGCATCAGTGCTCAATGGATCACTTGTAGTGGTGAATGATATCCAGAAAGTTGTTGTTGGTTTAAACCCACAAGGTGCGATCCATAAATCATTATCTTTCACTTAACCCAGGTTTCTCCAGGGGGAATAAATGTTCTGTAAGTATTTTGCATAAAGCATCAGCTAAATCACCTCATTAGCAGGCAAGCTATTAAAAAAATCTAACTAGCTAAGCTACAAACCACTCTATAGAAATTAGGGATGCCACAATTCTCAGTATAATATTGAACCGTTCAATGCGACATCCACAGTTCAATACACATTTTTGAATTGCGTTTTGAGTTGTGCATTTAAATAATTTCTGTGCATTCCATTTCTCTCTGAATTGGCTCTGTTTGTGTGTGCCCATGAGTCTACTCCTCCCTGCTTATGACGTGCATTTGAAAAAGCAACACATGCCAAACATCTTCCCTTTCAATGACTTCCAATGAGAACCGTTTCTAAACCTGATGTCCAACAAAAGAGAACATTATAACATGTTTTTTTTCTCCAAAACATCAGTTGAATGTTTCAAATAACTTAAATAAATTAAGACTCAATTAGCAATGGATTATACATATACTTAGTTATTATGAAAATACCCAAGATGGTTTGAAGAAAACAGATCAACTATACATTGTCACAGTCGATTGTTTATTGTCTTCATGTTTCATCATTCAAAGCATTTCTATCCTCTTTTTATTCAGTCATAGCAATAGCTGGATGCCTTTGTCCATATAAGGGATTTCCTGGAGCGTCATAAGTTCTATTACTTCTGAGATGCATACAGTGGGTACGGAAAGTATTCAGACCCCCTTCACTTTTTTCAATTTTGTAATGTTGCAGTCTGATACTACAATTGTTTAAATTCTTTATTTTTCTCATTACTCTACACTCTGTCCTTTATAATGACAAAGTGAAAACAGAATTTTAGAAATGTTTGTAAATTTATTAAAAAGAAAAAACTGAAATATCACATTTACATAAGTATTCAGACCCTTTACTCAGTACTTAGTTGAAGCACCTTTGGCAGCAATTACAGCCTCGAGTCTTTTTGGGTATGACGCAACAAGCTTTGCACAACTGGATTGGGGGAATTTCTGCCATTCTTCTTTGCAAATCCTCTCAAGCTCGGTCAGGTTGGATGGGAACCGTCTGTTGACAGCCTTTTTCAGGTCTCTCCAGAGATGTTCGATAGGGTTCAAGTCAGGGCTCTGGCTGGGTCACTCTAGGACATTCACAGAGTTGTCCCTAAGCCACTCCTGTGTTGCCTTGGCTGTGTGCTTAGGGTCATTGTCATGTAAGAAGGTGAACCTTCGGCCCAGTCTGAGGTTTTGAATGCCCAGGACTGGGTTTTCTTTAAGGCTATCTCAATATTTTGGTGCATTGAGCTTTTCTTCTACTCTGATGAGTTCCTCAGTCCCTGCCGCTGAAAAACAGCCCACAGCATGAGGCTGCTACCACCACACTTTACTTTTGTGATGGTACTCTGCAGGTGATGAGAAGAGCCGGTTTCCTTCAAACATGATGCTTAGAATTGAGGTTCATCAGACCAGGTAATCTTGTTTCTCAGAGTCTGAGGGTCCTTTAGGTGCTTTATTGCAAATTCCAAGTGTGTTTTCATGTGTCTTCACTGAGGAGAGGATTGAGTTTGGCCACACTGCCATAAAGCCCAGATCGGTGGAGTGTTGCAGTGATGTTTGTCCTTCTGTAGGTTTCTCCCATCTGCATATATGATCATGGAGCTCAACTAGAGTGACCACCAGGTTCTTGGTCACCAGTCTAGACAAGCCCCTTCTCCATCAATTGCTCAGTTTGGCTGGAGACCAGCTCTTGGAAGAGTCCTGGTCGTGCCAAACTTCTTCCATTTGAGAATTATGGAAGCCACTGTGTTCTTGGGAACCTTCAGTGCAGCAGAATTTTTTTTGTAGCCTTCCCCAGATCTGTGCCTCGATACAATCCTGTCTCTGAGCTCTGCAGGCAGTTCCTTTGACCTCATGGCTTGGTTTTCGCTCTGATATGCATTATCAGCTGTGAGGCCTTTTACAGAGAGGTGTGTGCCTTTCCAAATCATGTCCAATCAATTTAATTTACCACAGGCGGACTCCAATCAAGGTGTAGAAACATCTCTGCAATGATCAAGAGACATGGGAGGCACCTGAGCGAAATTTCAAGTGCTGTTACAAAGGGTCTGAATACTTATGTAAATGTGATATTTCAGTTTTTTCTTTTTAATAAATTTACAGACATTTCTAAAATTCTGTTTTCACTTCATCATTATGAGGTACAGAGTGTAGATTAATGAGAAAAAAAATGAATTTAAACAATTGTAGTATCAGGTTGCAACATAACAAAATTGAAAAACATGAAGGGGTTCTGAATAATTTCCGTACCCACTATATGTGGAGTTTCTGCACAAGGGCGCCCTCCGGCAGACATTATATGTGTTTATAGTACTCACTAATTCCCACTTCATCCTATTTTGGGTAAGAAAAGGAAAAACAATACTTTTCCCAAAAGAAATTTGAAATCAACAACAAACCAAGGTATGTATTCAACCATGGGCTAACTGTATTGTTGCATCCCTAATAGAAATGTTAGCTAAATATTATCTACTTCATGAGTTTTTCACGTTTCATATGTTTAAAATACCAAGGTGTCATTTAATCAAATTCCTGTTTATTAACTCTTTTCCCGCCATTGACGGAATTTTCCAGCTTTCCATGTTTTTTACTGGTGTATGGTAGGAGGCACTATTATGCATCTTCTCAAAGAGTACTGAACATCTGGATCGACACGGTGAAGAAGAAGCAGAAACAAACGTTTGCATATGTTACGCAGATGCATATGTAAAAGTGGTAATGGACCATGCAAGCTTTGGATGTGTTGATGGAAGCAATTGACTCCATCTATGTTTTGATCATAATTTTGAATCTGATCCAGACGTAGTTTTTTACAAAAACACAATTTTTTCAGCTTTTTGTTCAAAATGTTGTTTTTTTTTTTTCATTAAACTTACCCACATTCAAGTGTTGATAAAAAAGATTTAATGAAGTTAGAATAAAGTTATAATAAATTTAATGAATTATATTTATAAATAAATAGAATATTATATTATATTATATTATATTATATTATATTATATTATATTATACTAAACAGTTACTTGTATCATATTTTATTATATATTTTTTACACTTATATATATTAAAATTTATTGTATTGTATAATAAACATGTTTTTAACTCTGTTTTGGAGATGTTAAATCATCTCGAGATGTACAAGCACTATGCAGACATCAAATTGTACTTTTGATGAAAATTATTTCACGAAGACAGTCCACAAGCCGAAGCAGAACACGACAGACTTTATGGACTTCAAGTGAAGGTCAATAAAGCAGTTTGATGACAGCATATCTCTGTGATCAGACAGCAATGTTCCTGATAAAGAAAACAGATGCTCGACATTCCCATTGTCGATAGCACTTGAAAAGTCTTGTACTGCATGTGGTGTAATCTGGCTTCCGCCTTATCCAGCTACAGTAATCCCAGCCTTATCTCCTCCGCCCTGGGTGAGGGTCTTTCTCTGACAGGTTTTTGATGCTTGATCATTATGACAGGAATTTTAATGAGCCAACCAGTAATTGCTCTAAAATCCCAGTAATTACACACAAAAGACAGGTCGTCATTTTTATTTTCCCCAGAATCCAGAGAAGAACAGTGAATCACCGTATCTGGGTGATTTGAAGAGCCGACAGGAGAGGGAAATGGCTCTAAGAGATCTGTCCCCAGGCACATGCTGACATTTCACACTGACCATTATCTGTATCGTGATTGGCTGCTGAAAGCAATCAATCATCAAACATCACGCCTCCCACAATGCACAGAGAATAAGAAAGCAGAGGGGATTCTTTGCATAGTGAACCATATTGCGGGTATGTTTGCGTTTATCTCGAGAAATAAAACTGGTACGATCTCTAGTGGCAAATATAGACTGTGCGCTTTAGCTGCTAGTGAATCTTACACTTTACAGATAAAGTACTTACAAACCATAAATGAACAAAGCAAGAGGGGCTACACCCCAGAGTGCACCTGAAAAACATCACAGCATTCCCCTCGTCTCTCTGAAGGCTCTCAAAAGCACAAATACAAATCAACACAAGTTTGATCTTTGCGCCACATCCCTTTCAAGTTTTTTTGAAAAGATGCTGAATAATTTAACGCTTGCGATTAAAATCCGGACATGTTTAGTTACAGTAAGTAAAAAAGTAAGAAATGAAACGTTCTTCACAAGCAAGCAACGCTCTTGATCACACAACTATGACTTGTGTGATGAACTCAAAGTGTTTCTTGGTGCCAGTTAGAGATTTGGATGTGCTATATAAACAGAAAGTGGCTGGGTTAAGTGTTTTAGATTATGGGGAACATTAATATTTACATTTATAGAAGTAACCGAATGAATTCTTAATACGGAATGAATGTTGAATGAACAAAAATGGTAACAGTCTCCTGTTTGCACAGGGATTGCTTGGGAACCCACTGCCATATTATGTCAAAAGTCATCATTGTGACATATGCACTGGAAGAACACATCTCATTGATAATGAAAGAGGTTAAACTGAAAGACCACCATGTGATCCAAACTCCCACACAGGTTTTCATTTAGCTTACAAACCACATAACCGTCACACAACTAGTCAGATGTAATGGAGTCTTTTGGCTGGACCTTTGAATGCAAGCTTGGTGAAATCCATTATAGATTTAATCTGCTGATCCTTCTGTTTGTCACTCTATGACAACAGCTCTCAGCTCTATATGTGACGGGAATGCCAGTGGAGGTCTCTAGGGTAAATGAAGCTCCTGTTTCATGAAACCAGTGGAATCAGGTTGATGCCTCGTTCTCCTCTTCAGACTGATGTCAATCTCCATATCCTCTTTACTTCATAATGTGCTGTATTAGGCATGTTGAAATGGCATAAAAGCTGAAATAGCATTATTTCATGGCATTCATTCTAACTCCAGGCTCTAAAAGAAAAGAAAATGCTGCTTTTGTATGACTCATATAATAGAAGTGTATTAGAGATTAGCCAAAGGATTTCACACTTATTATTCATAGGTATTTTCACTCACAGTTTATCCTCAAAGGGTTCTACAAATCAATAGTGTCCACTATTTATCAGTGGCATGTTAGCAATACATGCTGGAGTAAACAGGAAAAGGATAAATGGCCCACAGGTGCATGCAGTTATAAATCACCGTGTACAAATGACAAATCATTCTGGCACAAAATAATTGCACTTATTCACAGAGATTCATTTTCATTTAAATGCAATTAATCATCTCTTAGGAATCTGCCTCATGTTTCATCACTTTTGTACAATGGAATTCAGATTTTATTTTTATATAACGTCTTTAGACTTGTATTCAACCAATGAACAAAAGACTGCCACATCCAGCATGTCATTTTGATCATAAAAATAAATATTCATAAGAGTGAAATTTTTGATGTTTGAATCAGTCATCATTACACAGCTGATGAGTTTTCTTTTATATTGCACGTTGCTAGAATATAAGGGTGATCTTCATATTGGACTTACAAATAAAGAAACTGGAAGGAAATTTCTATAGTGTTGACTTCCAAAATCTACAGCTGATTACAAATTACAGAAATTAATAGTGTAAGATAGCAAGATAATATTAATTGGTGTTGTGTGCATAAAAAAAAAAAATATGAAAATCTTTATCAAAAATGTATGTAATAATCCCAAATAACCATCCTTTCATTCTAGTTAGACTACTGAACTAGGAATGTTTGCGGTGGGTATATTTTTGCTGTTTTTTGAAAGGCAAGGACTGCATTTCAGCGATATTTTCCATGTGTCTCCTTGAAAGTTATTTCTGTATGAGTTCAAATGAGGAACTAGACGGCTCTATCTTCAAAGTAGCTGCTGGGATCATGTCTGTCTGCTCCCCTTTCAAAAAATCTCATGAAGGTCCACTGAACTTCTTTCAACCTCAGGCAGCTCTTTTAAAATTTAGGGACAGGATCAGTAAAATACCAATTAAAATAACCAACTTGATGTTTGACTACATAATCCAGATATGGTTAGTCCATTACCACCCAACACAATATTACAAGAATGCATGTTGCATCAATTAAAGCTGAAGTAACACTGATGCAACCCAATGCATCTAATCTACATTCAGTTCAGTTATGAGAGAATGTTTACCCAGGCAATCAATGAGTGCAGCTACTCAATACAGCTGCTCTTCAACATACAGTATAGATTCTGTTTAGCCTGTGACAATATCTAGCCGAGAATATTCAATGAACATGAGAGCAGAGTAAACAGAGCATATTGTGCATGCATTTGCCACAGAAGTTCTAGCAAAACACGTGCATTTACACGTATTCCTTACCAATAACCCACAACTGTGAACTTTCGCATTAATAAATCCATATAATAGTCTTGTGTGTATAAGAGTAAGATGCAAATGAGATGTAGAATGCACAATACTGGTTTATGCATATTCTCTGCATGCAGTACAGCAAATGAGAAATTATTCAACAGTTTTAACACTTTAAACAAGCAGCATTATGTATTATTCATGCATACATTGGTTGCCTGTAGTGGCAACTGTTCCCACCCATAACCAAAACTTCTTAATTCATAAAAATCCCATTGCAAACAAGTGCAAATATACATGCATGCAAACAATCTCTAGTCGACTAGACATGTAACGTGTTATAAACGCATGGGTTAAAAAAAAAAAAAAAAAAAAAAAAAAAAAAAAAATTTATGGTTTTTGTGTTGTTTTTATGCTCTATTACCACACGCTACGTTTGAAGATTCTATTCATTAGAGTGTGATTCCCGACAGAATTATAAGTTTTCAGATAACTTCTCCAGGATAAATAACATTATGAACGAGGCTGATCTATTCTGAATCAGGTTTTCTTCTAGCAGAGGCGTAAACGCACACGCATTTTTTCCTGTGCTGTCACACCGGACGCCGTTTTTTTCCCTACCTGCACGAAACTGTGATCTCCACTTTGGTGGCGGGGATGTTCCCCGTCAGCGGGTCGAACTCGTAGACCGAAGCCATGTCCTCGAGTTTGTCCATGATGTCTCCCTCCATGAGCGCGCGCGGCTCGGGGCAGTTCCACGGAGCCCCGCGGAGGCTTTCACGGTCCCGCTCGGACCAACCCGGAGTTAACAAGGCCAGGGTATTAATGAAGAGCCCCCCTAAAATTCGAGAAACTTGAATGGGGTTAAAGTCGGGGGAAAGTCACTCAAAACTGCGCTGGGGAATCGGGTGGTCAGCTGCGGTTCATCACCAGAGAGAGAAAGATCTCCTCTGAATATCAAGTGCTCTACATGTGCGCTCGTTAAGAGCATCCAGCGCTCTCCAGCCCTACCCTACTATCTCCAACACGCCCATGCGTACTACTGCGCTCTCCACTACACTCAACATACGCGATTCCTTATAGCGCTGCGTGGGGGTCGAATTACAACTGAATAGGAACCGAATCTAAATCCTGTTGTACAAAAAGACAGCATTCTAATCTATATATTAAAGCAATCGCATACGGAATCTGTGCTTTTTATTGATTGCTCTTGGGCACTGGTGGTAAAACTGGTTTTATAACGACTTACTGATTTAACTTTATCATTAATATTAATTTAAAATACCAGCCTTAAGTCTTTAAACAAATTAACAAATTCTTCTGGCGTATAGTTGCCATAAGGTTGCCATAGCAACTTGTCACATTACCACAGAATCCAACAGATGTTTGGTCACAGGTGTGTGTGTCCATCTGCTCGTCCAATCAGAATTTAGAGTTGGATCTATCCAGAATTGTTTTCAAACTCAGATATATTGCTCCCATGATGTTTGCTTCTGTCTCCTCTACATTACTCTGTCTTTACATTACATTATAATCTATTGCAGATTAACCATCTGAAGCAAACCTTCCACTAACGAGGCTGATTCTGTGCTAAAGCTGATGAAAGTGGTGAAGTGCCTCTGTAATATTCACCACTGTTCTCTAATGCACAGATGTGTAATTGTCCCAAAATACATGCATAATTTTGGGAGAGAGAGAGAGAGATACTGAAATACTGAGATTCTTTTTCCTTTTTTGTTTCATATTGAATGCATCAGGGTGTTAAGAAATTATGTAGAACTATCCATTGCATTAGTAATCAAAAGCATCAAATCACTTGTTCAGCAAATATCAAAAGATCCATTGTGAATTCACATTATTTTAGTGTAAAAATGCAAAGATCTGACTTAGAATTGTAGGAATGTGTATAAATTCAGCACCACTGTATGTGGACAGCTCCTAAGAACCGAAGTGAACATGTTCAATATGTTTCACAAATGGCAAACTTGTTGAATCACAGTTCAACCACAGAAAAGCCAGCCATTATTTGCAAACACTTTTCCTGTTGCCTAAAATCCCAGTGTTCAGTGCTTGTTAAAAAATCTTATGCAAAAAATTAACAATGTGGCAAATCTCTTTCCTTTTAATGGGGGACTATAACAAAAACCATGCAGTTAACATGCCCTTTCTTTCATTTTGACAGAAAGGTAGTGCACATTTTTATCATTTTTAGTAGTCTGACTGCAGCAGCACTTTTCGGAACCAAATAACTATTTCCAAGAAACGCCAGCGCACAAAACACACATGTACTAATGCGGTAAAATCACACAAAGTATTGCTATTCTATATTTGCTGCTCTGAGTAGTGTCTGCAGCCTCGCAGCCACATTTTTTCTCCCCCAGGATGAAAGTCTATTAAAAGCAATTGTTTTCATCCCTTTTTCTTGGACGACTTAAATAGAGTGGTCTTAAGCTCCCGGGTGAGAGGCAGGCGCCTCTTTGGAGATCAGCGGGCGTGGAAACAGCCTCACACTGGCACCACGACCACCCTCGCCTCCCCTTCCCCTCCCGAGTGAGTCATGATTGCAAAGTCCACGTTAAAGCAAGCGGGCATCCAGATGGGCGTGTGGGTGGACGCGAGGACACACAGATGTGCTCCTGATTTTAAGGTTTAATTGTGGTGCCTTCAGCACAACAGCAATGAGAAGAGGAAGTGGTGCACATATTCAACTTTGACCCTGTAGCACATACTAATTACCACCCAGTGCCAACAAAACCACTTGAGGCGATGTGAAGTCAATGCCAGGGTGAGGAAGGGAGGCAAACTGGATCTCTGCACTAGTAACTGGGACCAGTAAACGCACCAGATGGGAAGGCAAAGCTGCCACGGAGAACAAAGACAGGAAAAAATAATGTTTTCCATAATGTCAGCCAAACTGCACCATTCACTGTGATTTGGGGCTTTAATTACTGTGTTTCTCTCATATTGCGTCAACGGGGCCAGAAATAGGCCTATTTGGGTGCAATTAAACGGAGGGAATTGAAGGGGTAAGGTCCAAATGAAGCCCCTTTCGAGGTCTTGATAAGATGATTAATACGGGTGCAAAAAGGTCCGGGGGTCAAATACAGACAGGCTTACTTGCAATCCTAAGCCAGAATTTGTGTGACATCACATCTATTGTGGTGCCATCTTTTAAATATGAGTCTAAGATAACAATCTAACAGCTCACAGGTGCTCAAAAGACCATCAGCTGCTGGCAAAGGCTCATGAATAAATTACATCTCCACCACCAACAGCAATTTTTGCATCTTTTTTCCCTCCAACCAGTGTGTTTTCCAGTCCCTGGCAAAGAATAGAGGTGGTTGAGGACTTTTTCAAAGCGGTCCGTTCCTACGGCCTAATCTCTGCCAAGCACAGCACACTAGACTAATCCAAGCATGTGTTGGAAGCTGGGGACTCTGGGCTGTCTCCTTTCATGTATTTGATGCTAATACTAGCAGCCCTGCAGGCGGCTGTTGGCTCCTTCTCAAACTCCATTAGAGTGTAAAGGTCACTCTCTAGGGGCTTCCTGATGTTGGGAGAGGAACTTGCACTTTGGTCTTTGATAACATGCCTGCACATGTTATCACGGCAAGAAGGTAATGTTTTACCTCAGTTGCTGGATGAAAGGTCGAAGGAAGGGCCGTCGTTATATCGCGTCCCACACCGGTTGCGACGCATTCATACGTGAGACGGCTCTCGAGAGTTGGCACCATGGTAGACCTAGCTTTCTACCCAGCCGTGGCACTGATCTATTTCTTCGGCGTATTTCAGGCGAACAAAGACGGCCGTGTGGATTTGCCCGACAGCGCTTCGGTCAATGTCTTCTGCCTGTTCGTGCTGATTCAGCCATTATGTTTGATTATAGGTGGATACACGGGGATGGCCACATATTTGATTTCTGCCTACATATCCTACAATGTCCTGCCCTGGAAAAAGCCGTCCACCGGTCAGCAGGAGGATATGGAGAAAAAGAAGAAGAAAAAGAAGGCAAAGACTAATTAAGACACTCTTAATTAAGACTTCAAACAACAGCTTTGCGTGGGCGGGAACAAAGTGCAAATGCAAAGCCATGTGCTAGATATCAAGTCTTTTTCAAGATCACTGTACTTTTTATGAAGTGGATAATGATTAATTTACTACAAAGAAAACGTTTTGCATTCCGTGCATGCATACCTGGATGTTCATTGTTTTTTTTTCCTCAACTGCACATTTCAACCTTTGATCTAAAGACATTTGAAAAGCAGAATCTCTGCTTTACTTGAGGAGGAACAGGAAGAAGGTATAGGGATGTACACTCGTGAGTGCTGGTCTGAGTTTGTGTCTTGTTGATTGACAGCAGTGGATCGATGGACTGGCTGCCTCTTTAAATGCCACTTTCACAATGTAGTTACATGACAGCCTGAAAAGACTCTCTCCAAATACCATTTAAAGAGGTTTTCATTTGGAACATACTGATGACTTCGATTTCTGGTCAAACTGCAAACTTTTTTCCATAGCTGACCTGAACTATTTGTATATGACGAATATAATTCATGTTCGATCGTGATTAGATTGCTCCCTGTATCATTCATGCTTTGGTGCACAGCAGTTAAAGTTGTTGTTGTCCTCTATGAGTCCCTAAATGTACCAGAATGAACAAAATTAGCCAGTCAGATCTTAACTGTATGCTAAATTAAAAAGATTACATATATATATATATATATATATATATATATATATATATATATATAATAGTTCACATAATACTGTATGCATTACATAAGATTTTAAGTAATAAAAGTTCAACTTTCAAGTTTCACCTGCATATATTGTTTAATTATCCTCAGTGCAAATACAGACAAGCAGTGGGCAATAAATAAATAAAATATAAGTCATTCATTCATTCAAAAATAAATTGAAAAAATAAATAAATATTAACATAACAAAATAATATGAAAACTGTGCAAACTTGGCAAAAAAAAAAAAAAAACCTTCTGGGAGTGCAAATATAGCTTCCAGACATATATTTGCACCTCCAGAACTTCTTGTTTTATTATAATAATTTTATATTAGATATATTAGATATCTCTTCATTTCCCCATTAGACTAGATAACTCTGGTAATGCTCCAGCTTATGACAAATTGCCATCCATCTCTATCAGACTCAAATAACCAATCAGTTAATAGTCAAGTCAAGTCACCTTAATTTGAATAGCTCTTTATACAATACAGATTGAGTCAAAGCAGCTTTACAGTGTTGAACAGGAAAATAGTGTGTTGATACACACTATTCGATCCAGTGTCCAGCTTCATGTACATGATATACTGATTCACGAGCTTAGGAGCAGGGTTGCCAGGTCTGTGTAACAAAACCAGCCCAATCACAGCCAAAACTATAACACTATAAAATGTGACCCTGGACCACAAAACCAGTCATAAGGGTAAATTTTCGAAATTGAGATTGATACATCATCAAGCTGAATAAATAAGCTTTCCATTGATGTATGGTTTGTTAGGATCGGACAATATTTGGCCGAGATACAACTATTTTAAAATCTGGAATCTGAGGTGCAAAAAAATCAAAATATTGAGAAAATCGCCATTAAAGTTGTCCAAATTAAGTACTTAGCATTGCATATTACTAATCAAAAATTAAGTTTTGATATATTTACGGTAGGAAATGTACAAAATATCTTCATGGAACATGATCTTTACTTAATGTCCTAATGATTTTTGGCATAAAAGAAAAATCAATCATTTTGACCCATACAGTGTATTTTTGGCTATTGCTACAAATATACCCCAGCGACTTAAGACTGGTTTTGTGGTCCAGGGTCACAAATAGCCCAATTCTGTGGGTAAAACAGACTTGGCAACACTGCTCATGAGCTAGGGAGCTAACTGAGATGCACCCTAACTGTTGTTAAAGGAAAAAAAAGCAGAATATAGTTTTTTTTTTCTTCTTCTTCTTCTTCCTCTTACAATGCCTAACCCTATTGGCCGTACAGGTTAGGTGGCCTATGTTGGAATCTTATTTTAGTTTTGTTTTTATCCAAATCTGTCCTCCACAACCCTCTCCTCTTTCACCCTTTGTCTCTCTCTAACTCTCACTCACACTTTTACACTTGATTTTTTTTTTTACTCCCAGCCTGCAGCTTTGTTTTCAGTAGAGAAGTCTCTTCCAAACTGTGTAAAAGCGGGTCATCAGCGAGCACACAGCCTAGTACAGAGCAGAGACAACGGTCCCCCTGCGGTGAACTCAATGAGCCCTGGCCTCTCTGTACCCAGCGATCACAGCACAGCCACAGCACCCACCGCCTCTGACACAATCTCTCATTATCACCCCTCGGCAGACTCCGCAGGAAGCAGCGGTGCCCCTGAGAGCACGAGGAGTGAAGACCGCCTCGGCACCGCAGCTCGAGGGGTTCAGAACCACGGCCAAGGGGTGGGACCGCCAAAAAATGGCAGATGTGCCTCAGCAAGATACACAGAGATGAATGAAAGGCTTGTGCTAATGCCTGCCTGCATGTGTCATGTCTCCTCTGGAGCATATTAAGCATTTCCTGGCAAGTCTAATAGTCGTAGACTATAGTAATGCCTTTTAAGCATAGCAACGGCTTAATAGACTAGTTATGGGCAGTCGTGGCCTAATGGATAGCGAGTCAGACTTGTAACCCGAAGGTCGTGGGATCGAGTCTCAGGTCCGTCAGGGATTGTTGGTGGGGGGAGTGAATAACCAGCACTCTCTCCACCCTCAATACCACGACTGAGGTGAGACCCTTGAGCAAGGCACCAAACCCACAACTGGGTGCCGCAGCATTGGCTGCCCACTGCTCCAGCTGTGTGCGCACTTGGATGGGTTAAATACAGAGCACAAATTCCGAGTATGGGTTACCATACTTGGCCACACACCACTTCCCTTTCCATCTTATTTTTTTACCCATATGTCAATCCAAATTCTTAGGAATTACTTTTATTCATAGAGCACAAAATGATTGAGGAATTAACTCTTTTCCACAAAATGAACAAGTCAAGCTCTAATATGGACTACTTTTAGGATACTTTACTGGTGCTTTTTTGTCATATTCCAAACATCCAAAAGCCTAACAACAAATTTGTGTGGCAAATAGAAAGATTTAAAGGGTCATTTGCCCTCTGCATTGATTAAAAAATGACCTCTTAAATTTGAGTCTGTTCCAGTGTTAATTTCGTCAATCTCATGCACAGATGGAAATGTTTATTAATAAAATAAAGTTTAAAATTGTCCACACTAAAATTGTGGAAATTAAAATTGTTTAATTAAAATACTATTAATGCAAAACCATGCATTTTTATTCTAGAAAAAATACGATAGTCAATAATATTGGGGATTTTGGGGATAGCGCTTTTCTAGCGGGTTAATTGTTGCCTTCACAAGCTATCGAAAATGTCCTATTTCTCACTTCTGAAGTTATTTGTTGTGTTCAAGTGCTTTTTGTCAGAAAGTATTGGAATCGTGGATGACGACAGGTTAATTTTTATCTATTTCTTGGGGAGATCTTATTAAAGCCTAAATGTATTAAAGATATTTAAATTTCCAATGGGCTTTGACTAAAATGTAGTGTCTCCTTCATCCTCAACTTTTACTGAGTAAAATACATAGAATTTGCATCAAGTGATTATTTATATACATGAATATGCATGACTCTGACGTACGGTAAGAGAAAGCAATGTAGATGCGGGGAAAAAAAATATAAAATTTAATAGTCACTACAGCAATGCATCCCTTTTTTCACCGTTTTTAAGTTTATAGCCCACCCAACTCAGAAACTCGGGTGTCAAAATGATCTCAGAGCTTTTCAGTTGTAAATATGAGTTGATTCGATGTTCATGCCCAATTTCTGACTAGGAAACTTGTATTTATGATAATATGAAATTCACAATTGACCTTGAACTAAGTTACATGCTAGTCAGAAAGTCACATTTCTAAAATTGTGGAAAATTATTTCACAAGGACAGTTTTCACATGTTGCTTTTGTTAAATGTTACCTGGTCTCATAACAAAAACATACCTCTGGGAATTTTTTTGCAAGATGCAAAATATGTACCAATAAGTACATATCACTGCAGTTTCCAACAGAAATGAACACTAGAGGTAGTAAAACAGTGAGCACTTGTAATCATTTTTGTACACAGTTATGATCAGAGGCGTCATGCCCATTCAAAGTGAGGGGGCACGTGCCCCCTCAGATTTCTGAGCCAAGAGGATTTTGAATGCAGCTTCCAAAAGACAAAAAATAGCCGAATAATATTTTTTATATTTGATACAATCACACCGGTGTGATTAGATCGTTCAGTGCGGCACAGCATCAGATGCTAAATTCAAATCTGCATTTGCTCTTTGGCTGGCGCTGAGCCAGAGACAGAGGCGTTTGCACAGCGCTGCATTATAACAAATCACACACGATTCTGTTGAGATTATGAATGCAATGGCCAATCAGAGACGTTCAGGTGAGTCATCGCTGAAACGCAGTGTTTTGTTCACTTGATCGCATTCGAATGTAAGTAATAATCATTTCACAGTGTAAACAGCTTCAGTGATTTTAATGGGAGTTTTTGAGAGTGCCTGAACTCTGGCTAGACTGAATGAAAATCTTATTTGATAATGTAAATGTTCTTTACTCTCTGTAAAATGAAAGTGTCATAATTAGTAACTTATATTGTAACTTATATTAAATTCACATTAAATACAAAGTCAGTCGTATTAAAAACATTTTTATGGCATGACACCCATATCTGGTACTTAAGTAAAAAGTCGGGCTTTTATGTGTAGTTAATTCACTATTAGTCTACTTTGTCCATCACCATTTATTGATCAAATAACAATCTATAAATGT